>ONZH01012822.1:0-367500 GCA_900303285.1 Rhinella marina
AAAATTTTTGTGGAGGCCCAAGAGGTGAGACCTCTTAAAAATTATGTGGAGGCCCAAGAGGTGAGACCTCTTAAAAATTTTGTGGAGGCCCAAGAGGTGAGACCTCTTAAAAATTTTGTGGAGGCCCAAGAGGTGAGACTCTTAAACATTTTGTGGAGGCCCAAGAGGTGAGACCTCTTAAAAATTTTGTGGAGGCCAAGAGGTGAGACCTCTTAAAAAAATTATGTGGAGGCCCAAGAGGTGAGACCTCTTAAAAATTATTGTGGAGGCCCAAGAGGTGAGACCTCTTAAAATTTTGTGGAGGCCCAAGAGGTGAGACCTCTTAAAATTTGTGGAGGCCCAAGAGGTGAGACCTCTTAAAAATTTTGTGGAGGCCCAAGAGGTGAGACCTCTTAAAAATTATGTGGAGGCCCAAGAGGTGAGACCTGTTAAAAATTTTGTGGAGGCCCAAGAGGTGAGACCTGTTAAAAATTTTGTGGAGGCCCAAGAGGTGAGACCTGTTAAAATTTTGTGGAGGCCCAAGAGGTGAGACCTCTTAAAAATTATGTGAGGCCCAAGAGGTGAGACCTCTTAAAAATTTTGTGGAGGCCCAAGAGGTGAGACCTCTTAAAAATTATGTGGAGGCCCAAGAGGTGAGACCTCTTAAAAATTTTGGGAGGCCCAAGAGGTGAGACCTCTTAAAAATTATGTGGAGGCCCAAGAGGTGAGACCTCTTAAAAATTATGTGGAGGCCCAAGAGGTGAGACCTTTTAAAAATTTGTGGAGGCCCAAGAGGTGAGACCTCTTAAAAATTTTGTGGAGGCCCAAGAGGTGAGACCTCTTAAAAATTTTGTGGAGGCCCAAGAGGTGAGACCTCTTAAACATTTTGTGGAGGCCCAAGAGGTGAGACCTCTTAAAAATTATGTGGAGGCCCAAGAGGTGAGACCTCTTAAAAATTATGTGGAGGCCCAAGAGGTGAGACCTCTTAAAAATTTTGTGGAGGCCCAAGAGGTGAGACCTCTTAAAAATTTTGTGGAGGCCCAAGAGGTGAGACCTGTTAAAATTTTGTGGAGGCCCAAGAGGTGAGACCTCTTAAAAATTATGTGGAGGCCCAAAGAGGTGAGACCTGTTAAACATTTTGTGGAGCCCAAGAGGTGAGACCTTTAAAAATTTGTGGAGGCCCAAGAGGTGAGACCTCTTAAAATTTTGTGGAGGCCCAAGAGGTGAGACCTGTTAAAAAATTTGTGGAGGCCCAAGAGGTGAGACCTTGATAAATTATGTGGAGGCCCAAGAGGTGAAACCTGTTAAAAATTTTGTGGAGGCCCAAGAGGTGAGACCTGTTAAAAATTTTGTGGAGGCCCAAGAGGTGAGACCTCTTAAAAATTATGTGGAGGCCCAAGAGGTGAGACCTCTTAAAAATTATGTGGAGGCCCAAGAGGTGAGACCTCTTAAACATTTTGTGGAGGCCCAAGAGGTGAGACCTCTTAAACATTTTGTGGAGGCCCAAGAGGTGAGACCTCTTAAAAATTATGTGGAGGCCCAAGAGGTGAGACCTCTTACAAATTATGTGGAGGTCCAAGAGGTGAGACGTCTTAAAAATTGTGTGGAGGGCTAAAGAGGTGAGACCTCTTAAAAATTATGTGGAGGCCCAAGAGGTGAGACCTCTTAAAAATTATGTGGAGGCCCAAGAGGTGAGACCTCTTAAAAATTATGTGGAGGCCCAAGAGGTGAGACCTCTTAAACATTTTGTGGAGGCCAAGAGGTGAGACCTCTTAAACATTTTGTGGAGGCCCAAGAGGTGAGACCTCTTAAAAATTTATGTGGAGGCCTAAGAGGTGAGACCTCTTACAAATTATGTGGAGGCCCAAGAGGTGAGACGTCTTAAAAATTGTGTGGAGGCTAAAGAGGTGAAGACCTCTTAAAAATTATGTGGAGGCCCAGAGGTGAGACCTCTTAAAAATTATGTGGGCCAAGGGGGCCTCAAATGGAGCCAAGTGAGACCTCTAAACATTTTGTGGAGGCCAAAGGGGGGTGAGACCTCTTAAACATTTGTGGAGGCCCAGAGGTGAAGCCATAAATATATAAATTTTTCTTATTTACGAGCAATTCTACGGCGGTTAAGGAGGAGGAGGAGGGGGTGGAGGAGGAAATGGCACTTCATACAGATGCACTTCACTTTTGGCTGCTTTCCACTGTTGGAGAAGCAAAGTCCGGGTCAATCCACTTGCTGTTCATTTTGATTAGCGTCAGCCTGTCGGCACTGTCGGTTGACAGGCGGCTGCGATTACCGGTTATAATGCCCCCCGGCTGCCGCTGAACAACCCTTTCTTGATAGCACGCTGGCGGCAGGGCAGGCAAGCACCTCCAAGGCGTACAGGGACAGTTCCAGCCACGTGTCCAACTTGGAGACCCAGTAAGTGTAGGACGCCGAGGGATCGGGGAGGACAGGGGGTACGGTCTGCCAGGTACTCCCGCGAACATCCGCCGATACTTGTCCCTCCTGCTGATAGCGGGCCCCGCAGTGATGGAAGTTGCACAGGGGGTGCCATGAACGTGTCCCACACCTTGGAGAGTGTTCCCCTGGTGGCTGTGGGCCTGATCGATGTTGAGGGACTCTGGGAGACCCTCTCCTCTCTGCCGCCAGCGATGGTGGGTGGGAAAATCTCCATCATGTTCTGCACGAGTTCCCTCTGGTATTCCAGCAATCGATTCGTCCTCTCCTCTACCGGAATAAAAGAGGAGATGTTATCTTTATACCGGGGGTCCAGGATTGCGAAGACCCAGTACAGTTTGTTCTCCACTATCCGGACAACACGTGTGTCCCGGGAAAAGCAGCCCAGCATGAAGTCAGCCATGTGTGCCAGACTCTGAATAGGCATGACGTCACTGCCCCCACCAGAAGGGATCACTTGCCATTTCCTCCTCTCCTCTTCCGCCTCCTCTCCGCCCCATCCGCGCTGAACCAATGGGACGCACACAGCCTGACTGCTACCCTCGCCGCCAGCATCCTCCTCCTCTTCCACAGCCACCTCCACGTCGTCCTCCTCCTCATCCTCCTCCTCCTGCAACTGCCACCGTGAAGCAGACAAAAGTGTGGTCTGACTGTGTAGCTCCGTTGCGTCTCCTCCTACCCCCGTCTCCTCTGCGTGCAATGCGTTCTCCCTTATTGCGATGAGCGATTCTTTAAGGACGCATAGGAGCGGGATGGTTACGCTCACTATAGCGTCCTCGCTGCTGACCTTCTTGGTGGACTCCTCAAAGATACGCAGTACATCGCATATGTCTGCCATCCATGGCCACTCGTGGTTGGCAAACTGAGGGAGCTGAGTTGGAGGCACGCGTGGATTCATAATCTGGTACTCCATCAATGCTCTCTGCTGCTCACCACACCCTGGCCAACATGGAATAGGTGGAATTCCAGCGAGTCGGCAGGTCGCACAACAGCCGATGTTCAGGCAAATGGAGGCGTTGCTGGAGTTTTTTTTAAGCTAGCAGCAGCTACAGTTGACTTCCGAAAGTGAGCGCACAAGCGCCGCACTTTCACCAGTAGCTCTGCCAGGTTGGGGTAAGTCTTTAGAAATTTTTGGACTACCAGATTAAAAACGTGGGCCAGGCATGGTACGTGATTGAGTTCGGCAAGCTCCAGAGCCGCCACCAGGTTACGGCCGTTATCGCACACGACCATGCCTGGTCCTAGCTGCAGCGGCACAGCCACATCTCCGTCTGCTGCAATATGGCGTCCCTCACTTCTGGGGCGCTGTGCTTCCTGTCGCCCAAGCTGATGAGCTTAAGCACCGCCTGCTGACGTCTCCCCGCGCCAGTACTGCAACGCTTCCAGCTAGCGGCTGAGGGCGATGTTAAGGCAGAGGAGGAGGAAGAGGAGGGGGGTGTATCAGAACCCGTGCTGGCAATCTTGGGCGGGTGTGCCGTCAAAGAAATGTATCGTCCCTGGCCGCAAGCGCTTGTCCACGAGTCGGTGGTCAAGTGGACCTTTGCGCTGACTGCGTACCTCAGGGCCCGCCTGATGTTACGCGACACGTGCTGGTGCAGGGCGGGAACGGCACTCCGGGAAAAGTAGTGGCGGCTGGAGACGGAATAGCAAGGTGCGGCAGCCGCCATCAGGTCGCGGAAGGCCTGCGTCTCCACAAGCCTAAACGGCAACATCTCCAGGGCCAGCAGTTTGGAGATGTGGCATCACTACAAACAAATTCCTCTGCTAGCTCATGGGATTCTTCCGGCACATCTGAAAAAAGGACCCGAAAAGAGCTCCTGGGAGGGGTCAATGGTGGGATGACTCTGTTGGCCAGGTGTGGAGGAAGGAGGGTCAGAGTGAGACTGTGTGGATGACTAGCTGGTGGACAACTGTGTGGAAGCGCTATCGGCTATCCATTGCACCACCTGTTCAACCTGCTCAGGCCTCAACAGCGGTGTAACCCGCCCCCTGCTTAACTGTCCCATAAAGGCGCCCCCGTCCTCGTCCACGTCCTATTCCGCTAGCCCCCCTCCGCATTTTATTTTTTTTTTGGTTACAATATTTTGCCTTCGTAGCCGTGAAATTATTTTGCAAGAGAACGCACAGTACAGTTGCCAATTATAACGCCTATATATTTTATAGTTCAAGGTACACAGCCGTGTACTAACTGTTCAGACGGTGGGTATTAACACCAGGTATTTAAATTAGTTTGCAAGAGAACGCACAGTACAGTTGCCAATTATAAGGCCTATATATTTTATAGTTCAAGGTACACAGCCGTGTACTAACTGTTCAGACGGTGGGTATTAACACCAGGTATTTAAATTAGTTTGCAAGAGAACGCACAGTACAGTTGCCAATTATAAGGCCTATATATTTTATTGTTCAAGGTACACAGCCGTGTACTAACTGTTCAGACGGTGGGTATTAACAACAGGTATTTAAATTAGTTTGCAAGAGAACGCACAGTACAGTTGCCAATTATAAGGCCTATATATTTTATTATTCAAGGTACACAGCCGTGTACTAACTGTTCAGACAGTGGTATTAACACCAGGTATTTAAATTAGTTTGCAAGAGAACGCACAGTACAGTTGCCAATTATAAGGCCTATATATTTTATAGTTCAAGGTACACAGCCGTGTACTAACTGTTCAGACGGTGGGTATTAACACCAGGTATTTTAAATTAGTTTGCAAGAGAACGCACAGTACAGTTGCCAATTATAAGGCCTATATATTTTATAGTTCAAGGTACACAGCCGTGTACTAACTGTTCAGACGGTGGGTATTAACAACAGGTATTTAAATTATTTTGCAAGAGAACGCACAGTACAGTTGCCAATTATAACGCCTATATATTTTATAGTTCAAGGTACACAGCCGTGTACTAACTGTTCAGACGGTGGGTATTAACACCAGGTATTTAAATTAGTTTGCAAGAGAACGCACAGTACAGTTGCCAATTATAAAGGCCTATATATTTTATAGTTCAAGGTACACAGCCGTGTACTAACTGTTCAGACGGTGGGTATTAACACCAGGTATTTAAATTAGTTTGCAAGAGAACGCACAGTACAGTTGCCAATTATAAGGCCTATATATTTTATAGTTCAAGGTACACAGCCGTGTACTAACTGTTCAGACGGTGGGTATTAACACCAGGTATTTAAATTAGTTTGCAAGAGAACGCACAGTACAGTTGCCAATTATAAGGCCTATATATTTTATAGTTCAAGGTACACAGCCGTGTACTAACTGTTCAGACGGTGGGTATTAACACAGGTATTTAAATTAGTTTGCAAGAGAACGCACAGTACAGTTGCCAATTATAAGGCCTATATATTTTATTATTCAAGGTACACAGCCGTGTACTAACTGTTCAGACAGTGGGTATTAACACCAGGTATTTAAATTAGTTTGCAAGAGAACGCACAGTACAGTTGCCAATTATAAGGCCTATATATTTTATAGTTCAAGGTACACAGCCGTGTACTAACTGTTCAGACGGTGGGTATTAACACCAGGTATTTAAATTAGTTTGCAAGAGAACGCACAGTACAGTTGCCAATTATAAGGCCTATATATTTTATAGTTCAAGGTACACAGCCGTGTACTAACTGTTCAGACGGTGGGTATTAACAACAGGTATTTAAATTAGTTTGCAAGAGAACGCACAGTACAGTTGCCAATTATAAGGCCTATATATTTTATTATTCAAGGTACACAGCCGTGTACTAACTGTTCAGACAGTGGGTATTAACACCAGGTATTTAAATTAGTTTGCAAGAGAACGCACAGTACAGTTGCCAATTATAAGGCCTATATATTTTATTGTTCAAGGTACACAGCCGTGTACTAACTGTTCAGACGGTGGGTATTAACACCAGGTATTTAAATTAGTTTGCAAGAGAACGCACAGTACACTTGCCAATTATAAGGCCTATATATTTTATAGTTCAAGGTACACAGCCGTGTACTAACTGTTCAGACGGTGGGTATTAACAACAGGTATTTAAATTAGTTTGCAAGAGAACGCACAGTACAGTTGCCAATTATAAGGCCTATATATTTTATTATTCAAGGTACACAGCCGTGTACTAACTGTTCAGACGGTGGGTATTAACACCAGGTATTTAAATTAGTTTGCAAGAGAACGCACAGTACAGTTGCCAATTATAAGGCCTATATATTTTATAGTTCAAGGTACACAGCCGTGTACTAACTGTTCAGACGGTGGGTATTAACACCAGGTATTTAAATTAGTTTGCAAGAGAACGCACAGTACAGTTGCCAATTATAAGGCCTATATATTTTATTGTTCAAGGTACACAGCCGTGTACTAACTGTTCAGACGGTGGGTATTAACACCAGGTATTTAATTAGTTTGCAAGAGAACGCACAGTACAGTTGCCAATTATAAGGCCTATATTTTATTGTTCAAGGTACACAGCCGTGTACTAACTGTTCAGACGGTGGGTATTAACACCAGGTATTTAAATTAGTTTGCAAGAGAACGCCACAGTACAGTTGCCAATTATAAGGCCTATATATTTTATAGTTCAAGGTACACAGCCGTGTACTAACTGTTCAGACGGTGGGTATTAACACCAGGTATTTAAATTAGTTTGCAAGAGAACGCACAGTACAGTTGCCAATTATAAGGCCTATATATTTTATAGTCAAGGTACACAGCCGTGTACTAACTGTTCAGACGGTGGGTATTAACACCAGGTATTTAAATTAGTTTGCAAGAGAACGCACAGTACAGTTGCCAATTATAAGGCCTATATATTTTATAGTTCAAGGTACACAGCCGTGTACTAACTGTTCAGACGGTGGGTATTAACACCAGGTATTTAAATTAGTTTGCAAGAGAACGCCACAGTACAGTTGCCAATTATAAGGCCTATATATTTTATAGTTCAAGGTACACAAGCCGTGTACTAACTGTTCAGACGGTGGGTATTAACACCAGGTATTTAAATTAGTTTGCAAGAGAACGCACAGTACAGTTGCCAATTATAAGGCCTATATATTTTATAGTTCAAGGTACACAGCCGTGTACTAACTGTTCAGACGGGTGGGTATAACACCAGGTATTTAAATTAGTTTGCCAAGAGAACGCACAGTACAGTTGCCAATTATAAGGCCTATATATTTTATAGTTCAAGGTACACAGCCGTGTACTAACTGTTCAGACGGTGGGTATTAACACCAGGTATTTAAATTAGTTGCAAGAGAAACGCACAGTACAGTTGCCAATTATAAGGCCTATATATTTTATAGTTCAAGGTACACAGCAGTAGTGCCAAATATAGTTTGGTATGTAGCAGAGCACCTAATACACCACTAATGCCTCTCTCTGTCCCTACTCCAGCAGCTATCCCTGAATACAGCAGCCGTTCTCTGTAAAGTCTATATTGTAGTAAAGCTATCACTGTACTGCACTATAGTAGCCCTGATAAGGGCTTTTAATCATGCTCCTGCCTGTCCAACAGCTAAAACCTGTCTCTCCCTTCTCCAGCCTCTGTCCCTAAGTTCACGCAGCATATGCGTACGAGCAGGAAGAGCTGAGTTTTTAATATTCGAGGTCACATGGTTTTTCCAGCCAATCCATGTAGACGCCGTTTTCGCGCTGCCAGCGTGCTCAGCGTGCCTGTCATACCCCCCCTGCATGGTGATTGGTGGAAAAAGAGCGCCAGGGAAGGTGGGAGGGGAAACGAATTCTAAGTGCGCCATCGCCGTTATACTCGAACGAAATCGAGTACGCCGAATAGCGTAGTATTCGATCGAATACCAGCTCGATCGAACACTACTCGCTCATCTCTAGTGATAGACATCAGGTTTTAGACAGTTGGCAGCAAAGTCCTATTGTAGCTATTTATGGAGTGAGGCAAAGGTTTGTGCTAGTGCTGCTTAGGGAAACAGCATACGGAGCGAGGCATTGTCCTGGCTGGCGCTGTACAGGGAGACAAACAAATCGCGGTGATCACGTATCACGTGACCGCACAGACCCGCGATCTCCCGGATACAGAGCCAGTTTGTAGTACCGATCTTTCACTGGTCGGGGGAAAGGTGTCCCCGATCAGTTACACAGACGGTACCTAGCGTCGATCACATATCGCGCACTTGCAGGTTCACACGCAGGACAGGCTGACGGACAGTCCAGAGCGGTCACGCACCATGTGACTGTAACGCTCCAGTGTCCCTCAGAGGCATGCGAACCGCTATACAAGCCTGCTCTGTTGGGGAAGCAGCTCCCCGGTCTTATTAAAACATAGGCAGCATTATCAACACAACCATTGCTGCTGTACGACCAGCCTTTTCTAATAGAGGTTAGTAGTGAACTGTGAAAATAGCCTACATAGAGGGTTCTGACCTGAAATAAGGCAGACTCTCTCATACAGCCCAGGCATTGATCGCTGTGTGTATAGTGGCAGCACACAGCGATACAACGAACAGAAAGCCTGTTTGTAGTGCAATTATAACAAAAGTAACTATTATAGGCTCAACAGTTCTAAACCTCTATTATTAATGATACTATGTTCCAGAATTAAGGGCTATTACCATTCCCCAACTATATGTTGTCACATAGTATCTATAAAAATATATCCTCATAAAATGGTGACTCCTGGCTACCTAATTATACCCACAACACGTGGGTGTTAGTACCAATAGGGCACAGCTGCCGGCTGACAGTTTTAATATTTTTGAGTGCAATATTTGTTATTTATACATTTCTAATAAAAGTTAAGTCTTATCTACATAATCCTAGGGAATCCCTAAAGGGGCAAATTTTGTTGATCAAAGGTGTGATCTTTAATGGACAAACCGCAATTTGACAACAGTGCAGTGATTGAACTGGTACTTATCACACATCCTCAGAGGGTACGTACCCTATTCCTAGTTCCATCTCCATATTTAGCATCAGGGAAACATATATAGTGTCAAAATACAAAGAAGACATAAATGAAAAAATGACGAAAATGCCATGTTTGGGGTGGCCCCAATGCTACACTGGCTCCCCCGGGCACTATTGAGGTGTCACCCCATGTTGTAAGGGATGGTAATGTGTGGTGCACCCCAATGGGAAATAAGTCCAGAGAGTCAGAGTCTGCTTCTTTACTGGAGGAATTCAGGTGCAAAACAATACAGACGAGTCATAGGGCTGGATTCTCCAGTCTCCTTCTAATGCTAAGGAATGGCCTGAGCTAGCTGTACCTCTCTCTCTTAGAAGGCTGGTACCCTGGCCAAAGGCTGGTGATCCAGGGTCTGTGGCACAGTATCCCCATCTCAGTGTCTTCTTCTGGTCACTCAAGTAGTCATGCACAGTCTCCTCTTCTAAACACAATTCCCTAACTGCATATCACTAGGGACTCTGCTCTCATTATATACAGTTTCTGGCTAAACTAGAACCTTCTAGTGGGAGGGGAAGAGTGGAGAAACTCAGCACAAACAGAAACAATGTTGCAACTCCAGTCTCTCATAGACTTGTATTAGAGTTTCAGTGATACTCAATTGCAATGACACAGCAGTTTTCCAGACATAGTAACATAGTAACATAGTAACATAGTTTATAAGGCCGAAAAAAGACATCTGTCCATCCAGTTCGGCCTGTTTTCCTATAAGTTGATCCAGAGGAAGGCAAAAAAACCCCGTGAGGTAGAAGCCAGTTTTCCCCACTTTAGGGGAAAAAATTCCTTCCCGACTCCAATCAGGCAATCAGAATTACTCCCTGGATCAACGACCCCTCTCTAGTAACTATAACCTGTAATATTATTACCCTCCAAAAATACATCCAGGCCTCTCTTGAACTCTTTTAGTGAACTTACCATCACCACCTCCTCAGGCAGAGAGTTCCATAGTCTCACTGCTCTTACCGTAAAGAATCCTCGTCTATGTTTGTGTACAAACCTTCTTTCCTCCAGACGCAAAGGATGGCCCCCGTCACAGTCACAGTCCTGGGGATAAATAGATCGTGGGAGAGATCTCTGTACTGACCTCTGATATATTTATACATAGTTATTAGGTCTCCCCTCAGTCGTCTTTTTTCTAAAGTGAATAACCCTAATTTTGATAATCTTTCTGGGTACTGTAGTCCACCCATTCCAGTTATTACTTTAGTTGCCCTCCTCTGAACCCTATCCACTCTGCCTTGTTCACAGGAGCCCAGAACTGTATACAGTACTCCATGTGTGGTCTGACTAGTGATTTGTAAAGTGGCAGGACTATGTTCTCATCACGGGCATCTATGCCTCTTTTGATGCAACCCATTATCTTATTGGCCTTGGCAGCAGCTGTCTGACACTGGTTTCTGCAGCTTAGTTTTCTGTTCACTAAAATTCCTTTTCCATGTCAGAGTTACCCAATATTTTACCATTTAGTATGTACTGGTGACTTGCATTATTCCTTCCCATATGCATAACTTTACATTTGTCAGTGTTAAATCTCATCTGCCACTTCTCTGCCCAAGCCTCCAGTCTATCCAGATCCATCTGTAGCAGTGTACTGTCCTCTTCTGTGTTAATTACTTTACACAGTTTAGTGTCATCTGCAAAAATTGATATTTTACTGTGCAAGCCTTCTACAAGATCATTAATAAATATATTGAAGAGAATAGGGCCCAATACTGACCCCTGTGGTACCCCACTAGTTACAGTGACCCAACCTGAGTATGTACCATTAAAAACCACCCTCTGTTTTCTATCACTGAGCCAGTTACTTACCCACATACAGACATTTTCTCCCAGGCCAAGCATTCTCATTTTATATACTAACCTTGTATGTGGTACAGTGTCAAATGCTTTGGAGAAATCCAGATATACCACATCCATTGATTCGCTGCGGTCCAGTCTAGAACTTACCTCCTCATAGAAACTGATTAAATTGGTTTGACATGACCGATCCCTCATGAAGCCATGCTGATATGGAGTAATTTGCTTATTTTCATTGAGGTACTCCAAGATAGCATCTCTTAGAAAACCCTCAAACAGGGTCAGTCTGTCTGGTTTTGGTGATAAACAAGTCTGGCTTTTTCCACCAAAACATGCTCTTCTTTTAACCTTATGGTAGCTATGGAAAATTACTATCTTCTCATTATTAGTTACAAAGCCCCAAAAGTCATTCATTAACCCTTTTCACAGTGCTGTGCAAATACAGTGCAAATGAGCAGGATACATATGAAAACATATATATAAAATGGCAGTTACACAGTAAAAATTCCATTTTTTTATACACTAATATACTTATATTGCACTTATTTTTCTCATATTTTCTTTTTAGCAATACATAATTTTGTTTTCACTGTATTGTTTTATATTGTCACTGTATTTTTTAAGATGCACACTATGTATTGTGTATCTTGGTGATTTAATATTAGCACGAGTATAATCATATATGCACTATGAATTATGTTTTTTGAGGTTTATTTTTACTGTGTTAGTTATTGTTTTTCTTTTTCAATTTAATGATCATGTGATTAGGACCCATGTGACTTCTTGGAGCGCAATGTGCTGTGTTCCGGGTTGCGTTCCAGCGTCCATCCCTTCCGGAAGTCTATATCCGGTACCGCCCCGTACCTCCCCACGTGGGAATGCAGTGCGCGCTGTCGGATGCGCTGCGCGTCGGGGCCCGCAGGCAGCGTCAATTATGGCGCGGGTGACAGCCTGGATCTGCGTCACACAGGTCCACGCCTCCCCCGTTGGCCCTGTACGCCTCACTGCCGGCTCCGATCGTATCATCTGTATTCAGTGCGCCGCAAGGCATGTCTCACTCGGGTGACGTCACGTTTGGCGCCAATTGGCGCTACTATTTAAGATGATATTCAGTCTGTATGTCCATCCTCCTCCTGACGAAGCTTTCCTTTGCGAAACGCGCGTTGAGGACTTTCAGTGGGTCTTGTGGTGGTCCCCCTGCCTTATCATGTCTTTGGGTAAGTTTGATTTTTGTTTGATGTTGCACCAGGGACAGATGTATGACCTATAGGTTTATTGACCTGCGCTCTATTTTGCAATAGGTGGCATACTTGTGCTGGTGCTATACTATTTTGGGGATATTGGAGCATTATAAGTTTGAGTACTTATAGGTTTATTTTACTCATCGGCATGTTTAACACCTAGTCTGGGAGGGTGACCACTACGGCCCATGCTTCCCACCTACACTGTATGACCCTTTATTTATTATATTTCTGGAGAATATTCAATTTATACCTTTTTTTGATTTTTTTTTGTAATAAAAGTTATATTATTTTAACATATTACTTGTGTTGAGCATTTGTTCCTGCTGTCCCCTATTGGGGGGTGGCATGAGTAGTAGGTTATTCATAAATGTCCACAAATATCCAAACTTCAAAGTATCCCTGCTCCAGGGCACTACAATGCCTATGCAGAAAAAAATATATCCAGATTAGGTATGGATCCAGGTAAAAAATGAACCAAGTATTAATGACTAGTCCATACATAGTCAATTACATTCTGCAATATCATGAAGATGTTAGGCTTAGGGTACTTTCACACAAGCGTTATTGTTTTCCGGTATTGAGATCCGTCATAGAGGGCTCAATACCAGAAAAAACGCTTCAGTTTTGTCCCCATTCATTGTCAATGGGGACAAAAATTAATCCAAATGCATTCCGTTCTGTTTAGTTGCATTCCCAGACCGGAGAGCAAACCACAACATGTTGTAGTTTACTTTCCGTCCTGGGAATGGGGAGCAAGACAGATCCGTCATGACCCCAATGCAAGTCAATGGGGACAGATCTGTTTTCTCTTGGCAATGTTAAAGATAATACAACCCGATCCGTTCATAACGAATGCAGATGGTTGTATTATCAGTAACAGAAGCGTTTTTGCTGAACCCTGCCGGATCCAGCAAAAACGCTAGTGTGAAAGTAGCCTTAGTGGAGGCAGACGAGTGTGAGATGAGGTCATAAACTGGATGTTGCAGAATGGACAGAGTTATAAAGGAATGATGATCCCAACGCTTAAATACTGCAGTAACTATTGGCTGCAACATATAAGAGGTTAAAAGGCCAGGATTGGCGATTCTGCTGACCAGGAGCATTAGAGCAGAAGCCTAGCTGTCATCCGAGACCCATGCAGCGTTTAGACTAGTTTACTAGGCCACCATAAAAAGATATATTGGCAGTCACAGAGTGGTTATTTTTTAATTAGTGGGATTGCTCATGGCAAAAGAGAAAAATCTTCTAAAATTTAATTTCCTCTTAGTTGATGTCATGAGTCTGACCTTAGCAGGACTCCAAAATGGCAATGGCAGCACACTCCAAAAATAAACAAATGGAATAATTGGCTTCCTGCGAAATTGGCTACAGTTGTGCACATGCATGTCAGAAATAGGAAAATTGACTTGTGGGCCCCACTAAGGGCAAGGACTAATGTGAATAATAAAAATCTGTATACAATGCTCCAGAAAATACTGGGGCTACTTATATTAGCAACAGGAACTAACTTGCCTTGATTAGCTATATCTCCTTCACTGTGTTAAGCCTCATTCACACCTCAGAATGGGGCCCAAAAAGTGAAGGAGAGCACACAGCGCATGTTACATAGTTACATAGTAATATGGTTGAAAAAATACATCAGTCCATCAAGTTCAACCAAGGGATAGGATGAGATGCAAATTTTAGTAATGGGTGTGAGATTTCTACATATTTTTATAAGCATTAATGTCATTTACTTTTAAGAATTTATCTAGGCCCTTTTTAAAACTGTCCACTGTTCCTGCTGTGACCACATCTTGAGGTAGTCTGTTCCACAGATTCACAGTTCTTACAGTGAAGAAGCCTTGATGCCTCTGGAGACTGATTTTTTTTCTTCTCAAGATGGAGGCAGTGATCCCTTGTCTTTTGAGGGGATTTTATATGGAACAGCTTTTCAGAATATTTTTTGCACAGGCCATTCATAGATTTGTATAGGTTAATCATGTCTCCCCTTAGACTTTCTTTCTCAAGACTAAATAAATATTTGAAATTAGCGTGCTCTCCATTCATCACAATGGCCAAGAGAACGTGTTATGGGACTTGACTATTTTCAGAAGTCTCATAAGAGTGATCAGAGGGTGGTCATTTATGCACAGCTGGTCTCCGTTCACTTCAGGGGCCCTATTCTGGAGATAGGAACAACTCCCAAAGGTTGGACCCACAACTATCTGACATTGATCGTATATCCTAGCAATATGCCATCAATGTATGAGATGAGACAACCCCTTTAACTTTAGTGAAGAAACAATTACCTTCCTCTGTTGTACTTGAATGAGGATACATTTTTTTTTATTAACATGCTCATTTCTGGAATTACCGATGCAACTGAGCAGCCAGAGCTGAGAAAAAGCCTGCTGGTGAAGTACAATGTACAGGAGAACTGAAACAAATTCACATTCCCTAAGGAAGTTGTCCTACATTCCGCTACAACCCTTTTCTAGTCTGTTGGACTACTATGGTACATAACCACTAAAGCAGAGGATATTCCAAGGACCAATTTGTGTAAGCTGGTCTGTTCAAATGTAAAGCACTGGCACTTGGACTTCCACAAGCAATAACATACCACAGGTTTTACAGTTTTCTTTTAAGAAGTCTACTCGACACAAGGCTTACCAGAGTAGTGGATTCTCCTGGTTGCTATCAATTTGGAGAGCTAAACTGGGAAGTGGAGTCCAAGGGATTATGCATTCATCAACCTCTGCAACTCTGCAAAAGTTATAGGTTATAGTTACCAGAGATGACGATGAGACTATGAGAAAGCTTAAAACTAGAGTTTGGGAACACATTCTGAAAAATTAAAAAAAGGTCTAGAAACTCACAGTGTCCCCCTACATTTTAAAAAAAGTGCACGGTAAAGACCCCAGCGGGCTAATATTCACTGAAGTGGAACTGGCTAATCAGAAGTGGCGAGGAGGAGACTCATTGGCCATGATAAATCGGTGTGAAGTGGATTGGATCTATAGATTGGGAACCCTGCAATTTCAGGAATTAAACATTGAATTTGATCTAAAGCCCTGTTTAAGTATAAGTAGTATGTTTTCTTGTAGTTAGAATCTAATTTCGATGTGAAACTTAGCCCAAATAAAATCACGGTACGCTAGTAATGTTGACTGGTTTCCACTCTTTCTTGTCTGCAAGATAGAATATATTTTTGGTCTGTTTGAATCATGTGACCTAAAGAATGAATGAAAGAGGATCTGTCTATGATTGGTTGACCTAACCATGGAGTCTAGAGTTTTATGAATGGAAGGAGCATTGTACTTTTCTATTGGCCTAACCCAACCATGGGATCGGGAATGTTGTGTGTAATAGCCTTTAGGAAGCGATCTGGTGGATAAAACCATGAATGGAATAGTAATTATAAGGGTAGAATATTTTATGAGATAAGCGGAAGAAGTATGATAACGGGAACAATGTTGAAGGGGTGAACACCTTTATTTTAGTATTTTTTTGCAGGTGATAGGTATGTTTTCATATATTGTTCATGATTTAATTATACTGGGAAGAGGTGAGGGTGAAGTATGGGCCCCTAAAGAGGCGAAAGCGAAATCTAGGTCAGGCAAGGACACCGATGCAGTTTTATGATATGCGTATTAATTTTTTACTTTTGTGAGTATAATAAATTATTTTCACTTTTGTTGGTGGTTCTTCACTATTTGCGCAACCTTCCTACAAACAGACCAAATTGCAAGAAAAGAGATCTCTGCCAGTTTATTTAATGTTTGTCTATATCGGAATTCTATACTTGACTCCATTATAATCTGGATGCCTTGTGGACATTCTGAGCAGGCGGTCTCCTTGTGATTTGCTGACCAGAGATGGGTCGTTGATCCAGGGAGTTATTCTGATTGCCTGATAGGAGTTTGGAAGGAATTTTTTTTTCCCTACAGTGAGGAAAATTGGCTTCTACCTCACAGGGTTTTTTTGCTTCTGGATCAACTTGCAGGAAAACAGACTGAACTGGATGGACAGATGTCTTTTTTCAGCCTTACAAACTGTGTTACTATGTGACTATGTATGGACTGTCTCACAGTGAAACAACTTGAACCAGGAGTAGTAAAGTAGGAGATGGATGGAACAATAGTTCACAGTGCAAAATTGGGGGAGGGAATATGTGGTTGGTCAAGCAGAAGGTCAGAGCAGGTGGAGTTCTTGCAACACAGGGACTAGGCAGAAGGTCAGAAACAAGCCAAGTCAATACCAGGAAACACAGCAGGAGAAACACTCTAGCACTCTTTTGGAACCTTAGGGAACCTATTGCTCGGCATGGGGTAGGGGTCATTAAATAGTATGTTTTTACATACTGTGAAATAAACCTTTATTGGAGTATACATAAATGGTTTTGTGTATTTTCTACAACATAAGCAATTGATTAACAAAATCAATATACTATTGATTAATAGAACTGTAACCTTTCAGTCCTAGAAACATCTGTAGAAGTGATTTGAATATTTTTGTAATGTTTTAGGGGCTCCTCTATCCCCACATAGGTTAGAACAAGAATGAAGCATGATTTTTGTTTAACCCTTTGAGGACCATTTTTCACCTTAAAGGGGTTTTCCAGGAATTAAGAAAATTAAAATACTTAAAATACAGATGATAAGATCTTGAGCTGAATCTCTGTAGGAATGGAGTTCATGAGAAGGCATGAAGTACAGAGAGGATGGACAGGACAGACTGTGGTAATGAAGACTGCATGCAAGAGCTGCTGATCATCAGCCACATCTGCTCATGAACTCCATTCTATAAAGATTCACTCAAGATCTTATCATCTGTATTCAGGATCATAATCCCTGACAAGCAGAGAGGATGATGAGGCAGCTCTTTACCTCAGTGTTGTGAAGTAACTTGTCCTCCTGTGTGATTAGGACAGGTTGTGTGTGTACTAATAGGACGGCGGCCATTTTATTTCTCCTAATGATTGCTCCCCAGACAAACCAGCCATTATAACTAATGAAAGGTATTTGGGAATATACCGTATTTTTCGCCCCATAAGACGCACTTTTTTTCCCCCTAAAACAGGGGAAAAACGCTAATGCGTCTTATGGGGTGAATACATGTAAAAGAAATATACGATGTGCGGTGCGGCACGGCGCATTTTCTATGATCGGTACATAGCAGGCTGCGCTGCATAGGAACAGCAGCCTGCGATGTACCCGACATGTTACCTGAAGAGGGAGAGCCCGGCGCAGCGCTCTTGTTGGGGGTCGGCATTGGCATGTGCTGGGTGGTAGGAACAGAGACTGGCCGGCCCTGTCTGGTGCTAGTTGATCGGCCGGCCAGCAGATTCTCAGGGGGAATGTTGCTGGGAGCGCGGGAGCAGGCAGATGAGGGGCGGAGCAGGCTTTCCTGCCACACATGCCTGCTCCGCTTCTACATCTCCACACTGTTCCTGCTCCTGTATACGAGGTATGGGGGCTGATGAGAGCCTTGTGGCTGATGGAGGACTGGGGGTTAATGAAAGTCTGGGGCTGATAAGAGAATGGGGGCTGATGAAGGACTGGGTGCTAATGAAAGGCTGGGGGATTAGAAGAGGCTTTGGGGCTGATAAGAGGCATTAGAGGCTGGGGGCTAATGAAAGGCTGGGGGGCTAATGAGAGCTGGGGGTTGATAAAGGACTGTGGGCTGATGAGAGGCTGGGGGCTAATATAAGAGGCTCAGGGCTGATAAGAGGGATTAGGGGCTGATCTGATGTCGAATGAGGGTCTTATTTATAGTGGGGCTCTTATCTGAGGTCTGATTGGTGGTCATTCACATTGGGATGTGAGCAGTTTTTATTTGGGGTCTGGTCTGAGGTCTTATTGGGGTCTTATTAACATTGGGGGTCTGATTGGGGCTGTCAGCTGAGGTCTGATAAACATTAGGGGTCTGATTGGTGGTCTGACCTGAGGTCAAATGAAAAATATTTTTTTCTGATTGCCCTCCTCTAAAACCTAGGTGCGTCTTATGGGCCGGTGCGTCTTATAGGGCGAAAAATACGGTATGTCTAATAAAGTAATATTTAAGTATTTTCATTTTCTTAATTCCCGGAGAACCCCTTTAAGGACCAGGCCATTTTTTTTTAAATCTGACACGTGTCACTTACTGTATGTGATAATAACTTTTATGCATTGTACTTCATGACAGTGGTAAACTTAAGACAATATATTTCACCTTTATATCTAAAAAAATCCAAAATTTACAAAAATGTTTTAAATATTCACAATTTTCTAAATTTGAATTTCTCTACTTTTAAGACAGATAGTAATATCTCATAAAATAGTTATTTGTCAACATTCCCCATATGTCTACTTTATGTTGGCATCATTTTGTAAATGTCATTTTATTTTTTAGGATGTTAGAAAGCTTAGAATTTTTTTAAGCACCAATTCATTTACAAAGTGATTGTGAGAGGCTTACGTAATAGAAACCACCCATAAGTGACCCCATTTTAGAAACTACAAGGAAAATGGAGGTGACATTTTACAGATTTTTTAAGTTTATTTTTAATATTTATTTTTTGCAATACAGCAAGTGTTAATAGTAAAATAACCTCCAACTGTATTATTCTGATTGTGCAGTTTACATAAATACCCCATATGTGGTGGTAAACCGCTGTAGGGGCACATGGCAGTGGTCAGAAGCAAAGGAGTGCCATATGTTTATTGGAGGGCAGATTTTGCTAGAATGTTATTTGGGCACCATTTTATACTTAAAGAGACCATGACAGCGGAAACACCCAAAAAGGGACTCCATTTGGGAAACTACAACCCTCAAGGAATTAAAAAGGGGTGTACTGACTCTTGAGCACTTTGACGCCATTGGCATTTTAAAGAACTTAGAAACACTTGTTTATGAAAAAGAAAAGTTTCATTTCTTCCAATACAATGTTGCTTTATCCCCAAATTTTTCATTTTCACAAGGGTAATATGAGAAAAAGCACCTCATAAGTTGTTACCCGTTTTCTTCTGAAAATGGCAACACCTCATATGTGGTGGTAAACTGCTGTAGAGGCACATGGCAGGGAAGGAGTACCATATAGTTTTTGCAGCGTAGATTTTGATGGATTGGTTTATGGGCACCATTTTTTTTTTTTTGGTTGATTGTAGTTTTAGACGGTAAAAGTATTTTTAAAAAGAAAGAAAATCTTGTTTTTGTGTTGCCATTTTCCAAGAGCCATATTTGTTTTATTTTTTGGGTGATTGTCTTACATAGGGGCTCATTTTTTGCAGGATGAGGTAACATTTTCATTGGTGCCATTTTGCGGTACATATGACAAGGTGAGGTGACAAAATATGACTGTACTGGCACTGTTTTTATTTTTTTTACAGTGTTCATCTGACAGGGTATATCATGTTATATTTTTATAGAACATGTTTTTATGGACAAAGCAATACCTAATAAATATGTCTATTTTTTTTATTTTTGTCAAGTATTACACTACATCTTGTTTTGTGTTGCCATTATCTGAGAGCCATATTTTTTTTTATTTCTTGAGCTATTGTAGGGGCTCATTTTTTTGGGGCTGAGATGGTGGTTTGATTGGTACCATTTTAGGGTACATACGACTTTTTGTGAGGCAAGGTGACCAAATATGGATGTTTAGGTATTGTGTTTTTTTTTTTGTTTTTTTTTTAAGGTGTTCATCTAACAGGGTGGATCATGTGATATTTTTATGGAGCCAGTCGATATGGACACAGCGATACCTAATATGTCTGTTTTTCTTTTTTTCTTTTTTTACCATTTTATAAGTGTATATTATAAAATTATATAATGGGAAAGGGACTTTTTAACTTAAAACTTTATTTTTTTCATTATGAAAAACAGTTTTTAACTTTTTATTTTTGTCGCACCGTGGGACTTCAACTTTTGGAGGTCTTATTCCCCTCTACAATGCAATACAATACATGTGTATTTGGGGGGGTACTATCTCTCCTTGGAGAAAGAGCGCCTTAATCGGCGTGAGGAGACTTATAGGTCATACATGCTCCTCTGGAATTCTGAGAGAAAAGGGTTGCAAATTAGCTAATGCCACCAGATGTAAGGCTTAGGGGCATTTACCCTGAAACATCTGACTGCAGATGAGATGCTGGCTTATTTAATATCCGAGTCATGTCTTAAGACCTATTTAAAGGGTTGAACATTGACTTATAGGATAGCTGACTTACATCTGGTGGCATTAGAGGCAGAGCTTGTTAAGAGCTCATTTGTATCCCTTTCTTCCTTAACCCCTTCATGCCATAGCCATTTTTCACCTTAAGGACCAGGCCAAATTTTGGAAATCTGTCGTGTGTCACTTTATGTGGTAATAGTTTTGGAACACTTTTACTTATCCAAGCCATTCTGAGATTGTTTTCTCGTGACACATTGTACTTCATGACAGTGGTATATTTGAGTCAATATAAATCACCTTTATTTATTAAAAAATCCTAAATTTACAGAAAATTTGGAAAAATTTGTAAGCTTTGAAATTTGAATTTCTCTGCTTTTAAGGCAGATAGTGATTTCTCACAAACTAGTTATTACTTTACATTTCCCATATGTCTACTTTATGTTGCCATCATTTTGTAGATGTAATTTTATTTTTTGGGGACATTAGAAGGCTTAGAATTTTAGAAGCAATTCTTAAAATTTTTAAGAAATTTTCCAAAACCATTTTTTAAGGATCAGTTCAGTCCAGAAGTCACTTTGTGGGGCTTACATAATAGAAACCACCATAAATGACCCCATTTTAGAAACTACACCCCTCAAGGTTTTCAAAACTGATTTTACAAACTTTGTTAACCCTTTATGTATTCCACAAGATTTAAAGTAAAATGGAGATGACATTTATAAATTTTACTTTTTTGGCAGATTTTCCATTTTAATCCATTTTTTCCTGTAACACATCAAGGGTTAATAGCCAAACAAAACTCAAAAACTATTACCCTGATTCTGCGATTTACAGAACCACCCCAAATGTGGTGGTAAACTACTGTATGGGCATACAGCAGGGCGCAGAAGAAAAGGTGCGCCAGATGGTTTTTGGAGGGCAAATTTTGCTGGACTGGTTTTTAGACATTATGTCCCATTTGAAGCCCCCCTGATGCATCCCTAAAGTAGAAACAATCAAAAAGTGCCTGTATTGGAAACTAAGGGATAAGGTGACAGTGTTATTGATACTATTTTTGGGTACATATGATTTTTGATTGCTTTATATTACGCTTTTTGTTAGGCAAGGTAACCAAAAATGGCTGTTCTGGCAGAGTTTTTTATTTTTTTTGTACAGTGTTCATCAGTGTTTAGATCATGTGCTATTTTTATAGAGTAGACGCAATTATATCAAATATGTCTACTTTCTTTGTTTCAGTTTTACATAATAAAGCATTTTTGAAAAAAATTAAGTTTTTGTGTCTCCATTTTCTGAATGCCATATCTTTTTTATTTTTCTGCCAATCATCGTGTGTAGGGGCTCATTTTTTGCAGGAAGAGTTGACATTTTTATTGGTACCATTTTTGGGTACATATGATTTTTTGATCATTCATTATTACACTTTTTGAGGCAAGGTGACCCAAAAATTGGTAATTTTGGCACAGTTTTTATTTATTCATTTTTACTGCTTTCACCTGAGGGGTTAGGTCATGTGAGATTTTTGTAGAGCAGGTTGTTACGGATGTGGCCATACATAACATGTATACTTATTTTTATTTATTTAAGTTTTACACAATAATATCATTTTTGAAACAAAAAAATCATGTTTTAGTATCTCCATAGTCTGAGAGCTGTAGTTTTTTTTAGGTAGGGGTTCATTTTTTGCGGGATGAGATGACGGTTTGATTGGTACTATTTTCGGGTAAATATACCTTTTTGATCGCTTTGTATTCCACTTTTTGTGATGTATGGTGACCAAAAACTGTCTTTTCTGGCACAGTTTTTATTAAACTTTTTTAGAGCATTTACCTTTTGGGGGAAGAGTGTGATATTTTTTTAGAGCAGGTCGTTACGGACGCAGTGATACCTAATATGTCTATTTTTTATTTTTTTTTTGTTTTACACAATAAAAGCATTTTAGAAAAAAAATATGTTTTTGTGTCTCCATTTTCTGAAAGCCATATTTTTTCATTTTTTGGTTATTGTCTCATGTAGGGGCTCATTTTTTGCGGGATGAGGTGACGGTTTGATTGGTGCTAATTTGGGGTACATACGACTTTTTTGATCACTTTTAATACCTTTTTTTGGGGGAAGTGACGTGGGAAAAACTTTAATTCCATCATAGTATATTTTTTTATTCATAGTAAGCCTGTTCAGGCTCCTGCCTTTAGCAGGAGCTTGATCAGCCTTAGCTATACCATGGCAAGCTGGACGCTTGTGAAAGCGTCCGGTTGCCATGGTAACCATCGGGACGCTGCCACAGCAGAGCAGCGTCCCGATGGAGGAGGGAGGGAGCTCCCTCCCTCTGTGATCCCATCAAGCATCGGGTTGCTACCACGGCACAGCAGCGACCAGATGGGAGAGGTAGGGAACTCCCTCCCTGTTAACCCCTTCCATACAGCGGTCCCTATGGACCGCGGCATGGAAGGGGTTAAACGGCTGACATCGGTGCCAGCAGTTTCAAGCAGAGTATCAGCTGTATGCTGACACTCTGCTTGCAAACCGCTCGGCCATCCTGAACATCGGGGCAGGCAGGGAAAGTTCGAATTGCGCTGCCGCCCGCCCGCCGGCCCCTTCCCCCATCCCTGCTCGGCCATCTTGAAATTATGGCTACAAATAATGATCTGGAGGGGGGAAGGAATAAATATATATTTAGAAATATTTTAGGAAGATCTGAGCAGTCTGGGGGTCCCGATCACCCCACAAAATGGAAGCATTAATCTACGTCGCTGCTGCACAAAGCCCAGCAAGCAGCTACATAGATTAACCGTTGGCGGTCGGGAAAGGGTTAAATACATGTGTATTGTAATGTTTTGACTGTCAGTGTATTACCAGTGTAATACACTGACAGCCTGATTGCTGTGAGACCCATGGGTTGGGTCTCACAGGCTTCCATAGAGGGCAAGTCCAGATGCCTGTGAAAGGCATGGGGTCGATGGTGACCTGTACCCTCCACAATCACCTAATTGCTGCATAGAAGGGGTTAATGTGTATACAGCAGGGGCTCGGCTGCCAGTGACGGCTGCACCCACCATATCAGTGTGGTCCTCTACGGGTTGAAGGGTCAATAAGTTTTATAAAACACTTGATATGTCATAGAGACAAAGGTTTTGATCGGTGCGGGTCTGAGTGCTGAGACCCCCATGGATCACTTCTCACTGAATCGAGATGGGCCCCTATACAGTACAGTATATATTAAAGTCTGTCTTGCTTCTTTTCCTACAGAGAGGAGATGTTAGCGCTTCTCTCTTCTCGTTTTAGTGATTGGTTGGGTCTCCCCCACTGATCAAAACCGGTCATTTCTGTATGACATATCAAAAGTTTTATCAAAACTTACTGACCCTTTAAATGCAATAGATATGGGCTCCCTAGAGGCAGAGTCTCTTTAACTTTCTTCTAATCATGAGCACTAAAGGTATACTTTGCAATACAGAACGCTACAATAGGGGTAGAGGAAAGAAGCTAGAATTTTAGAAGTCCAGCTACAGTTTTTAATGCTTACTCTGCACAGATCTGAGTGTACTAAATATTTTTGCTTCAAGATAAGAAAGTGATATATTTTGCACATGCCATATTTGGAATTAAACTGAAAAAAATCCAAATTGTATGCAATTCCTTACAGAAAAAACGAGAGTTACAGCCGCTGGCCTTTCCCCTCCTCCGCTCCTTCCTCACACTCTGTTCCTTCTCCCTTTATCTGGCTTTCATTACAGGACCTGCGTGGACTCTTTTGTAGGAAAGTCTTCAGGGAGCGAGGCACTTTCTCAGCTCCTGTGATGTTCCTGAAGATTAAAAAGCATCTTTGAAGCTTCAACATCTCAGTGTAACCCCCATTGGTAAAGGGACCTTAGAAAGAGCTGAGCCATCTGGCAAACTGACATGAAGACAAAATAAAGTGATTGAAACACTTTCTTCAAAGCTGCGATGGCTGGCTGGCAGATTTGTTGATTTGGGTTTTGTCTTTTATGTGTTTCCGTCAGAAGTTACAAGAACACCTATCCAATCGCACGGGGACTGATTGGAGTTAGAGCTTTGCAGTTCTATTAGATGTCAGAGTATGAAGTCAGAACATAATGAACACAGACCGCTATTTATTAATATGGAGGTTGCTCCTTTTTAACTTTTTAGTTGCCACAAAAGCCAAAAATAGCTATTTTTTCAGTGGGGTGATTTTTGTATCAAAAGCTTCTATAAAAACTGCAAGGTCATTTAACATTTAATTAAAAGCTAAACCTGAACGGTTTGATGCTATGTTTCTCTGATGTGGTCCTCTGGGAATGTACTACATATCACCAACATGCTCAGGTATTTAATATACACAGGTTAATTCAGACTGATAATTAACTCTCCTGTCTTCACACAGTTTACAACTGACAACTACACTCTGTTAATTATCTCTGTCAATCCTAATTAGCCTGAATGTCTTTACTGATATGTACACTAGATTCATAACTAGCCACATCATTTCATTTCATTTTTTTTTTGCAATTTTCATAAGCAACTAGGCGCAGAAGGATGCGCTTGTAAAAAATGTAGAGTTGCAAGCATTTTGTCATAGTGGTTTTTGAGAAGTGTTTTTGGAGATGAATTTTATTTTGTTACTTTTACAACATGTTTTTTCTTACTTGTTTTTCATGTCTAATGTATCTAAAGTATGTTCTTTTTTTTTTTTTTTTTTTTTTAAATACCACTAACCCAAAATATGCAAAACATAATATATGTACATATAATATAATATGCAAAAATAAATAAATAAAACAGCACAAAACCCATTAGTTTTAGCATGCTTTATATTTTATAATAGACTCTAATGTGACATCTGGTCTAACAAAAAAGATTTTGAAAAATTACATTTTTCAAAAAAACACTAGGGCAGAGTTAGGTTACCTTACTTTCACATCCGGCAGAGATCAGCAAAAACGCTTCCGTTAGGATAATACAACCGTCTGCATCCGTTATGAACAAATCCGGTTGTATTATCTCTAAAATGGCCATGATGGATCAGGCACAAAAACCATCGTAAGTCAATGGGCGCTTGATCTGTTTTCTTTTGTGTCTGAGAAAACAGATCCGGCACCATTGACTTACATTGTGTTTCATGCCGGATTCATCTTACTCCGCATCCCATGCCAGGCAGAAAAACGCTGCTTGAAGCAGTCTTCTGTCTGGCATGGGAATGCAACAAATGGAACTGTATGCATTCTGGTGCACTCTGTTCAGTTTTGTGCCTATTGACAATGAATGGGGACAAAACTGAAGCGTTTTCCTCCGGTATTAAGATCCTATGACGGATCTTAATACTGGAAAGGAAAAACACTGATGTGAAAGTAGTCTTACTTATCTTGGAGGCTGTCTAGACATGTACCATATTTATTTCAGTGGCTGGATGAAAGATTTGGTGCATGGCTAGACACTTTTACATAGTAATATAGTAGCATAGTTTATAAGGCCGAAAAAAGACATCTGTTCGACCTTTTGCCTAGGTTTACACTGCTTATTGGTTGGTTTACCTTGAGACAGAATTTTATGGCAGAATTGTGGCTCAGTTGTGTCACAGGGTGTAGGATCTTAAGCTATGCCCCTTGATGAGCAAGATGAAGTTGGCTATTCTAAAACCAGATAGTTTAAATTATGCCCAAATGCACCAAATTACACTAAATTTTGGTACAACTGATGACTAGCTCTAGATATATTCACTCACGTTAGGAAATGTGGCCCACTGTGTGTCAAACCAGTCATATATTGCATCTGATATAATATGGCTGTAATTATGAGGTTTCTTCGATACTCACGCTCTATGGCACAATTCATCTCTCCAGTGACTGTGGGTCCGAGAACTTCAATGCTATAATCTAGTACATTGTTTGATATCCTGAATAATTTATGGTATTAGTAGAACCAGAATACAAGACAATATCAGAGACAATGGCAACTGGAGGTCTATGTAGAAACCTATCAATGAGGGTGGGTTAATTGAATGGGGCAGCAAAAGAAGATAGCTTAGAGGTGGCCTGGAAACTACAAATATTGCATATCAAATCCCATTGCAAAGGTTTGTTTAATGATCTTCTTATACCTAGCCCTGTAAGCATGACAAGGGGGCATCCACTAGGTCTAGAAGAAAGAGGGTTTCTCCAGATCATAGACAGGTCTTCTATAAGATCAGCGAAACTATGAATCTTTTCACAACATGAAATTGTGATGGTTGATTCATTAAAGGAGTTCAAAGTGTTCATTTTAGGACATGGTCAGATATCAGAGTCAAGTATCAAAATAATGCCAGTGTGATACCTGACCCTGACACCTGACTCTGACATCTGACACCTGACCTCACCTGAGAGGAAAATTCAAGTGATGTGTGACCCTTGGTGACTGAGGCGTCAGGCGTCAGGATCGCAATGACTTTTAGCTTCATTGTACTTTATGTGTAATGTAAAATTTATTTGAAGACCAATAAGGGTTTTCTACCCCAGAAGTCTACATGGGAGGCAAGTGTCTAACCACTGAGCTATAGGTTTTAGACAGTAGCCTGAGAGATTTTCATCATCTATGTGATTCAGCATATGTAAAGTACAATGAAGCTAAAAGTCATTACTACCCTGATGCCTGAAGTCCAGGGTCAGGGGTCAGAGTCAGGTGTCAGAGTCAGGTGTCAGGTGTCGGGGTCAGTTGTCAGGGTCAGGTATCACACTGGCATTATTTTGATACTTGACTCTGATATCTGACCATGTCCTAAAATGAACACTGTACAAAAGGAGTCCTGGTGACTTTCTTTATAGATATAATACCACAAGTTGTGTCTGCTAGATTGTTAGAGATGAAACACTGATCCAGGGACTTAGTCTACATTAACATGACCATGTTTTCAGTCCACGTCCTATCCGCATTTTTTCATGTGGCCATTCCGCAAATTATAGAGCATATCCTATTCTTGTCTGTTTTGCAGACAAGAATAAGTATTTTTTAATAGCTCCCGTGGAAATTGTGGGATGCACATGGCCGGAATCTGTGTTTTGCAGATCTGTGGTCTGTGGACCGCAAAACAGATACAGTTGTGTGAATGTTGCCTTATTCTGTATTTTTCTAACTAATATTAGATATTTTGCAACTACCTCGTAGTGGTTTTTGCCTTGCTGTGGATCAATACTGATAACAGGTTAGAATTAATGTAATATAGCAGTGGTTATCTATTTGTTTGGACACATATGCTTTTTCTTCAGTCCATATGAGATCCTGTTATTTGCCAACTTGTACAATTTTGTATCATTTATATATATATATATATATATATATATATATATATATATATATATAACTCTTGTATGTATCTGTATGTATTTTATGAATAATGTAATAGATCCTCCCTACTGCTAAGCCAAAACTTTCTCAGAGAATGCAATTACAGTAACAGCACGAGGCAATCAACTGGCAGCAGTCATCAGACATGCAGGAAATCAACATGGCTTGCGGGTAGAGGAAAGGCAGAGGGGACCAAAAGATAACTTTTAAAAAAATCTCTTTAAAGTTCAGTAAACTTGAACCAGGTTCACAAACTCAAATATGAACTTGACTTGATATTGCCTGACCTTACATGGTAAACTTCTTTTCCAGAACTGTGAGATGGTGGGACTCTTCCTTTTAATCCCACATTTGCTTATATTCACCTAATAGATGTTCAAAAAAACATATGAAAAGAAATCGTAAACTAGAGATGGGCAAATCAGTATGTAATGAGCTGGGTTCTTTACAAACTTCCCAAAACTGTGTCCTCAAAATGAACCCAAAGCTTTTCAGGTTCACTTTAGATGAATCCCTGAGAGAAAAGTGGGGGAACTTGCCCTGATTGGCTCACAGGCTTACAACCTGAATGAACCAATCAGTGGGGCAGCAGGCAGGGAGAATGACTAGAACGTGAAAGAAAGTGGATGGGTGCAGCAGTAAGTGGCAGAAAATGTCAATCTTAGGGACAGTGTACAGTTACAATCACACTTCTATTCTAGTGTCAGGGACAGTTTAGGCAAAGGCTAGAAAGAAGAATAATTGTGTAGAATAGGGAAGGGCAGGGAAAGCTGAGAAGTGAGGCTGAGCGTGCCTGGCACAGGCAGAGCCTCCTAGCTGCAGTTACTTCCTTATAATACAGCTACAGCTGCTGTAGAATGTCAAAAGCAGCCAGCTGCAAGAATATTTTTTTTCTTCTCTTCTGAACAGAAAGACAGCTGTTTTTTATTTCTAAAGCTGAAGTTTCTCTTACTGCCAGCTTATTTCCAGTACAATTCGCATAATGCTGCAGTCAGGGGCGTACATAGAAATCATTGGGCCCCATAGCAAGAATCTGAATGGGGCCCATAACCCCGCCCACTACCCCGGCCCATCCCACATGCTACTCTGGCTCCTCCCATGCCACACCCCCATTTGCCAATAAAGAAATGTATACATGAGCTACTGATTTATTTTATTTTTTTTTTAAATTAAGGAGACGTTAACTGAATGGGGGCAGCCACAAGGATAAATTATACTGTATATTATACAGCATGGTGTACGGATTATACTGTATATTATACAGCATGGTGTACGGATAATACTGTATACTATACAGCATGGTATAGGGATTATACTGTATATTATACAGCATGGTGTAGGGATTATACTGTATATTATACAGCATGGTGTAGGGATTATACTGTATATTATACAGCATGGTGTAGGGATTATACTGTATATTATACAGCATGGTGTACAGACTATACTGTATATTATACAGTATGGTGTACGGATTATACTGTATACGATACAGCATGGTGTAGGGATTATACAGCATGGTGTAGGGATTATACTGTATATTATACAGCATGGTGTATGGACTATACTGTATATTATACAGTATGGTGTACGGATTATACTGTATACTATACAGCATGGTGTACGGATTATACTGTATATTATACAGCATGGTGAAGGGATTATACTGTATATTATACAGTATGGTGTACGGATTATACTGTATACTATACAGCATGGTGTACGGAGTATACTGTATATTATACAGCATGGTGTAGGGATTATACTGTATATTATACAGCATGGTGTACGGATTATATTGTATACTATACAGCATGGTGTAGGGATTATACAGCATGGTGTAGGGATTATACTGTATATTATACAGCATGGTGTACGGACTATACTGTATATTATACAGTATGGTGTACGGATTATACTGTATACTATACAGCATGGTGTAGGGATTATACTGTATACTATACAGCATGGTGTACGGATTATACTGTATATTATACAGCATGGTGAAGGGATTATACTGTATATTATACAGTATGGTGTACGGATTATACTGTATACTATACAGCATGGTGTACGGAGTATACTGTATATTATACAGCATGGTGTAGGGATTATACTGTATATTATACAGCATGGTGTACGGATTATACTGTATACTATACAGCATGGTGTACAGAGTATACTGTATATTATACAGCATGGTGTAGGGATTATACTGTATATTATACAGCATGGTGTACGCATTATACTGTATATTATACAGTATGGTGTACGGATTATACTATATATTATACAGCATGGTGTACGGATTATACTGTATATTATACAGCATGCTGTACGGATTATGCTGTATACTATACAGTATGGTGTATGGATTATACTTTATATTATACAGCATGGTGTACGGATTATACTGTATACTATACAGCATGGTGTAGGGATTATACTGTATATTATACAGCATGGTGTACGGATTATACTGTATATTATACAGCATGCTGTACGGATTATACTGTATACTATACAGCATGGTGTACGGATTATACTGTATATTATACAGCATAGTGTACGGATTATACTGTATATTATACAGCATGGTGTATGTATTATACTGTGTATTATACAGCATGGTGTACGGATTATACTGTATACTATACAGCATCGTGTACGGATTATACTGTATATTATACAGCATGGTGTAGGAATTATACTGTACACTATACAGTATGGTGTACGGATTATGCTGTATATTATACAGTATGTTGTATGGATTATACTGTATATTATACAGCATGGTGTACGGATTATACTGTGTATTATACAGTATGGTGTATGGATTATACTGTATATTATACAGCATGGTGTAGGGATTATACTGTACATTGTATAGCATGGTACAGGGATTATAATATATACTGTACAACAAATGCATGGCGGTTACACCATGCCGGACAATATAACCCCTGCGCCACGCTGTACAATATACAGTACGTATAGTACACATAAAAACTTGACCTGACGCCACTCTGGAGGGGGCTGGGCCTTGGTCTTCTTCTTTCCCCTCTTGCCACGCTGCACAGGTCCTTCCCTGTCCATGAGCAGCATCGCGGTATGAGGGAGGAGGCAGGGCCAGCTGGGAGCGCACAGGAGCGCTCTCAGGACACGTTAGGGTAAAAGTTGCGGCAGTGAGGGGGCCAGGAGAGGCCCGGAGCACAGGGACGGGACGCATCTTAATGATGCAGAGTAGGGGGCGGGGCCTCCCGTGCGCTCCGGGCCCCCCTGTGCCGCGGGCCCCATAGCAGTGGCATGGTCTGCCTATATGGGCAGTACTCCATTGGCTGCAGTGCACTGCAGCTGCTGCTGCCACCATCATGCCACTGCCATTGTCTCCCTGCCTACCATCATGCACCATAGCATTGGCTTCTGCTGCTGCAATCATGCCACTTCTACTCTCTGCCTACCTATCATGATGTTCTACACCGTATGGCAAGGCCAGGACGATGGGTAGGTGAAGGTAGGCACCCTAAGGAAAGTGAACAACTTAAATCCATGAAGACATTAGCTCTGAGTCACTGGATTTACATTTGTTCTGCTTGTGACTGCTTCGTTTAAAATGTATTTATATCTCTTTATTACAAATTAAGGTAATTTTAAATTGATAAGGATGGCTGCCGACCTACAATCATGTGCAATACCGTATGGCTGCTGCTGTCACCACTGCACTGCAACTCCCTGCTGCTAATACACCTACTGCCTTCCCATTACCCCTACTGCCATTAACATTAACGTTGCACAGCCATCTCTACTACTACTACCCCTAAATAGCCACACACACATCTACTGCCTAGTCTGTTCCATGCTGTGCAGCCACTGCTGCCCTTACTGTTGCAGACACATACAACTATTACCCTACCCTTTCCACATCCACACTGTACTGCTGCTGCTAACCAATTTAAAGGAAGAATTTTTTCAGGCATGTTCAGAACAGGCATCTAAAACTCGTGTGTGTATAAATATGGGCAGGCATTCAGCTTGTGTTAACAAATCATTCTTGATGCTTGTGCAGAACATGCCACTGTTTCTCATGACATTAGGATGTCTATGCATATGAAAGGGACATCTGCCCCCGTTTAAAGCATAACTTTTGGATGCTTGGTCTCAACAAGCTACTATTTTCTTCCCATAACACCATGTGTCTTTAAGCACCAATTTTTTGGAAGCTTTCTAATATGAAAAAGCATAACACGTAGTGTAGTGTGTTTTTAAACACAATGTTTGTAAACACCTTCAACCATGTGTTTACCCAAAGCAATTGTGTTCAAGATATAAAAAAGGATGGATTTTTTTTTAAGACATAAGGAAAAGATATAAAAAGCATCTGCATCCTAGGAGACCTCAGAGTGTTATACAACCATTTTCAGGCCAATTGATGCATGTTTGATCCATGTAGAAATGATTAAGAAACAAATCATTTAAAAAAAAAAAATTGATGAATCGGACACAAAACTAATTTCAAGAAGTTTGCTCATCTCTAAATGGAATCCATCAAAAGAAGCATAGATACTCCTGTCAAGAACATTGTTTTGCCTCTATACAAATCAGATTACACATGGAATCTTATGTACCATTATGGGCACCTGTGACTAAAGGATATAGCTAAACTAAAGCAGGTACAGAGGAGGGCAATCAAGGTAATTAAAGGGACACTAAACCCTGAAAACCAATTAAAACGAAGCATAACCTACTTAGGAAAGTTTGTCCGTAGTCCTTCATAGATATCTGCAAATTGCTGCAGAAAGCAGTTAGATATCCTGCAGTCAGTGAAGTGCCTCTTTTCTCCCTACCTCTCCATCTTCTGCCAGAGTCCAACTCTGTGCATTAGCTTGAGCTCACTGGCAGATAGGAAGTTTGGGAAGGAGCAGGGTTTAACACTGCATTCACTTTAATAGACATTCCAGATTCAGAGCTAAAGAGGTGTAAGCTGCAAAACTTCAACCTCTTTCTACAAAACCTCCCCTGTATGTGTACAGGGCTACTAGACAGTACCACACCACTGACACTACAGAAAGTGCTATCCACATTTCCCAGGTGCCTGAATGTCAAGTTTGTCTACATTGCCAGGAGGGATTTCTCACTGTCTGTCTAGGCAAATTTGACATTCATCAGTGTTGGGGATCTGGATTACAAGCGTTGTGGAGCTGTACACACTGATCACATAATGTTATCCTTACATTGTGCAAGTAACTCAGCTTTCCCAGGACACTAAAAGGCAAATCAGTCTAGCTATGGCACTATTTTGGAGAGAGGAGGGGGATTTATCTTGGTAGATTTAGTATTCTGCAGTCTATTACAGTTCCACATGATTGTAAGCCAGCTTTCCTAGAACCTGGAAAGGCAAATCTGCCTACCTATCACACTCCTTAGAATAAGGAGAATTAAGTTATTTAGGTACACTTATTGTTTAGCAGTCCCTTTTTAGGTCCATATATTTTTCTTCACCCTCTTATATAATACAAATACATAGGGAGATTAAACCAGCACCACCAAAATATTTATAACAAAAGAGACACAGGTGCAAGCTAAAAGCCCAGGGGAAGCATGACTGTTAGAGTAGTTTCCATCTGTTAGAAGCCACCTTGTCGCTGGTAGATGGGCCCGACATATTCTTAATCAAAAATATGCGCAGAGAGCTTCTACTTCTCATATAGTAAGTATTACCAGTAATGCAGTTCACACTTTCATGTATTTGCCATTTACCTATGTCTTAGTGCATTAAGCAGTGTGCTGCAACTTATATAGTGCCTACATATTCTGCAGTGCATTACTATCATTAATTTGTTACCCAGTTTTCCTGGGACCCTAAAAGACAAATCTGTCTAGCTATGGTGCAGTATGGAGGATTTGTAGCTTTTCCAGGTTCCTGGCTACCAAACCCAACTAGATATTCTGCAAAACTGGGGATTTACCTATTCATAACCAGGCAGCAGAGGCGTAGCTAGAGGTTCAGCACAGGGGGGGCGAAACATACTTGAGTGGGCCCCCCACTTAGTGGCTTCCCAAACGCACGTTTCTAACTTCACAGACACATACTACTTGTTGTGGTTATAATTAGAGATGAGCGAGTAGTGAAATATTCTAAAGTTCGAAATTCGATTCGAATAGACCGCGATATTCGACTATTCGACCGAATATCGAATCCCATTAAAGTCTATGGGAAAAAAAAGCTCGCCACTTGGAAATCTCAATTCGACCACTTGGAGGTCACCAAGTCCACCCTGAAACCTCAGAAAAGGATGCCAACACTGCTGGAATGCAACTGGGACAGCAGGGGAAGCATGTCTGGGTGCATATAACGCGCCCAAGTCGCACTATTACGCCACTATCACAGCCTCTCAACAATACACTCCAAAGACAATATAACCTCTCTGTAAAGTGAGACCATACAAGGAATCCTTCTTTCCTCTACATTGCCATGGACCCCAAGCCAAACTAGACAAAAAAGAAGATAAAATTCTGCACCCCTTAAAATCACGTTGCTTATGACAACCACAGATGGCATAGGCAAGGGGGAAAGCAATCAAGCCATCACTATTTTTCCCTCCGTGCCATCCCTGCCTTTCCCAGGCACATGTCCCAAAACATCATCCACGCCCGAGTAACACGGTTACTGCAAAAGGCCATTTGACCACCAACACTTTGGTTTGAGGCCGGGGATGCTACATCTCCCTGACAGCACACTGGGTGAATGTTGTGGAGGCGGGGACGGGCAAACCTGCTACCCCCACCCAAGTTTTGGGCCTTGGTTCTGTCTGGATTTCCGCAACCCTTACAGACAGCTCGGCAAACCCCTCCTACTCCTTCTAGATTTGTTAAATCTGTCCACCACCCAGTCAAGTCCACAAAGTCCAGTCTCGTCGATAGCCTGCAGAAACTGCAGGGACCTCACTCTGACCCTCCTTCCTCCCACCCTGCCCAATGTTATCAACCCAGTGTTCCCACCCATGCAAGAATCGCAGGAGCTATCTGAGGATTTTGTTTGTTCTGATGCCCAAACACTGGAGCAAGCTCCATCTCTAGCTGATGGTGGTGTGGAACGGGCACTGAAGTGTAAAATGATTAGGGACGATGATGAGACACAGTTGCCAGCAAGGGAGGCTGTTGGAGCAAAGTGAGGCAGTGTAAGAGGAGGTGGTTGAGTATGACGAAGTCAGTGACCCGACCTGGCCCAGTGTCATGTCTAGCAGGTAAAGCAGTGGGGATGTTAAGGGATGCGTAGGACCGCAAAAGGCAGGAAGAGGCCGTGGGCTGGCCAGAGGCTCATGGAGAAGGCAGGCTAGAGCCCGCAGGGCCGCATCTCTTCCCTATAACAGGCCCCCACACAAAGCTCTCCCATCGAGGGCTCTTAGGTCCTTGTTGTGAAAATATTTTAATGAGTGCGCAAAGTTAGCTTGAGGTGAGCCCTCGAAAAAATTATATGGAGGCCCAAGAGGTGAGGCCTCTTAAAAATTGTATTAAGGCCCAAGAGGTGAGCCATAATAAAAATTGTTTGTAGGCCCAAGAGGTGAGACCTCTTAAAAATTGTTTGTAGGCCCAAGAGGTGAGACCTCTTAAAAATTATGTGGAGGCCAAAGAGGTGAGACCTCTTAAAAATTGTTTGTAGGCCCAAGAGGTGAGACCTCTTAACAATTGTATTAAGGCCCAAGAGGTGAGCCATAATAAAAATTGTTTGTAGGCCCAAGAGGTGAGACCTCTTAACAATTGTATTAAGGCCCAAGAGGTGAGCCATAATAAAAATTGTTTGTAGGCCCAAGAGGTGAGACCTCTTAAAAATTGTTTGTAGGCCCAAGACGTGAGCCATGAGAAAAATTGTTTGTAGGCCCAAGAGGTGAGACCTCTTAAAAATTATGTGGAGGCCAAAGAGGTGAGACCTCTTAAAAATTGTTTGTAGGCCCAAGAGGTGAGACGTCTTAACAATTGTATTAAGGCCCAAGAGGTGAGCCATAATAAAAATTGTTTGTAGGCCCAAGAGGTGAGACCTCTGAAAAATTGTTTGTAGGCCCAAGAGATGAGACCTCTTAAAAATTATGTGGAGGCCAAAGAGGTGAGACCTCTTAAAAATTGTTTGTAGGCCCAAGAGGTGAGACCTCTTAACAATTGTATTAAGGCCCAAGAGGTGAGCCATAATAAAAATTGTTTGTAGGCCCAAGAGGTGAGACCTCTTAACAATTGTATTAAGGCCCAAGAGGTGAGCCATAATAAAAATTGTTTGTAGGCCCAAGAGGTGAGACCTCTTAAAAATTGTTTGTAGGCCCAAGAGGTGAGCCATGAGAAAAATTGTTTGTAGGCCCAAGAGGTGAGACCTCTTAAAAATTGTTTGTAGGCCCAAGAGGTGAGACCTCTTAAAAATTATGTGGAGGCCAAAGAGGTGAGACCTCTTAAAAATTGTTTGTAGGCCCAAGAGGTGAGACCTCTTAAAAATTGTTTGTAGGCCCAAGAGGTGAGCCATGAGAAAAATTGTTTGTAGGCCCAAGAGGTGAGACCTCTTAAAAATTATGTGGAGGCCAAAGAGGTGAGACCTCTTAAAAATTGTTTGTAGGCCCAAGAGGTGAGCCATAAATATATTTTTTTTTTTACGGAGCAATTCTACGGCGGTTAAGGAGGAGGAGGAGGAGGTGGAGGAGGAAATGGCACTTCATACAGATGGCACTTCACTTTTGGCTGCTTTCCACTGTTGGAGAAGCAAAGTCCGGGTCAATCCACTTGCTGTTCATTTTGATTAGCGTCAGCCTGTCGGCACTGTCGGTTGACAGGCGGCTGCGCTTATCGGTTATAATGCCCCCGGCTGCGCTGAACACCCTTTCTGATAGCACGCTGGCGGCAGGGCAGGCAAGCACCTCCAAGGCGTACAGAGACAGTTCCAGCCACGTGTCCAACTTGGAGACCCAGTAAGTGTAGGACATCGAGGGATCGGGGAGGACAGGGGTACGGTCTGCCAGGTACTCCCGCAACATCCGCCGATACTTGTCCCTCCTGCTGATAGCGGGCCCCGCAGTGATGGAAGTTGCACGAGGGGGTGCCATGAACGTGTCCCACACCTTGGAGAGTGTTCCCCTGGTGGCTGTGGGCCTGATCGATGTTGTGGGACTCTGGGAGACCCTCTCCTCTCTGCCGCCAGCGATGGTGGGTGGGAAAATCTCCATCATGTTCTGCACGAGTTCCCTCTGGTATTCCAGCAATCGATTCGTCCTCTCCTCTACCGGAATAAAAGAGGAGACGTTATCTTTATACCGGGGGTCCAGGAGTGCGAAGACCCAGTACAGTTTGTTCTCCACTATCCGGACAACACGTGTGTCCCGGGAAAAGCAGCCCAGCATGAAGTCAGCCATGTGTGCCAGACTCTGAATAGGCATGACGTCACTGCCCCACCAGAAGGATCACTTGCCATTTCCTCCTCTTCCTCTTCCGCCTCCTCTCCGCCCCATCCGCGCTGAACCAATGGGACGCACACAGCCTGACTGCTACCCTCGCCGCCAGCATCCGCCTCCTCTTCCACAGCCACCTCCAAATCGTCCTCCTCCTCCTCATCCTCCTCCTGCAACTGCCACCGAGAAGCAGACAAAAGTGTGGTCTGACTGTGTAGCTCCGTTGCGTCTCCTCCTACCCCCATCTCCTCTGCGTGCAATGCGTTCTCCCTTATTGCGATGAGCGATTCTTTAAGGACGCATAGGAGCGGGATGGTTACGCTCACTATAGCGTCCTCGCTGCTGACCTTCTTGGTGGACTCCTCAAAGATACGCAGTACATCGCATATGTCTGCCATCCATGGCCACTCGTGGTTGGCAAACTGAGGGAGCTGAGTTGGAGGCACGCGTGGATTCATAATCTGGTACTCCATCAATGCTCTCTGCTGCTCACACACCCTGGCCAACATGGAATAGGTGGAATTCCAGCGAGTCGGCAGGTCGCACAACAGCCGATGTTGAGGCAAATGGAGGCGTTGCTGGAGTTTTTTTAAGCTAGCAGCAGCTATAGTTGACTTCCGAAAGTGAGCGCACAAGCGCCGCACTTTCACCAGTAGCTCTGCCAGGTTGGGGTAAGTCTTTAGAAATTTTTAGACTACCAGATTAAAAACGTGGGCCAGGCATGGTACGTGATTGAGTTCAGCAAGCTCCAGAGCCGCCACCAGGTTACGGCCTGGTCCTAGCTGCAGCGGCGACAGCCACATCTCCGTCTGCTGCAATATGGCGTCCCTCACCTCTGGGGCGCTGTGCTTCCTGTCGCCCAAGCTGATGAGCTTAAGCACCGCCTGCTGATGTCTCCCCGCGCCAGTGCTGCAACGCTTCCAGCCAGCGGCTGAGGGCGATGTTAAGGCAGAGGAGGAGGAGGAGGAGGAGGAAGAGGAGGGGGGTTTATCAGAACCCGTGCTGGCAATCTTGGGCGGGGGTGGTAGGTAGGCTGTCTCTGTTTGCGACCCCGTCCCCGCTTCCACAACATTCACCCAGTGTGCCGTCAAAGAGATGTATCGTCCCTGGCCGCAAGCGCTTGTCCACGAGTCGGTGGTCAAGTGGACCTTTGCGCTGACTGCGTACCTCAGGGCCCGCCTGATGTTACGCGACACGTGCTGGTGCAGGGCGGGGACGGCACTCCGGGAAAAGTAGTGGCGGCTGGGGATGGAATAGCGAAGTGCGGCAGCCGCCATCAGGTCGCGGAAGGCCTGCGTCTCCACAAGCCTAAACGGCAACATCTCCAAGGCCAGCAGTTTGGAGATATGGCAGTTTAAGGCTTGGGCTTGGGGGTGACTCGAGGCATACTTCCGCCTGCGGTCGAACGCCTGCGAGATGGACAGTTGATGGGACGAGGAGTGTGAAGGTGCAGGCGAAGATGCGGGGGAAGGGGAGGCTGAAGGAGAAGGCCCCAAAGTAGCCGAGGCAGAGGCAGATGTGGAGGTGTCCTGGCTGGAGGTCTGGACCGCAGTGGCAGCACACAACAAAGGGGAAGAGGCAGTGGCAGGAAGACCTTGCGCAGGTTGTATTGCGTTTGCTCTCTCCCACTCAGCCCAGTGCTTGACTTCCAAGTGACGCCGCATGCCTGAGGTTGTCATATTGCTCTTCTCAGAGCCCCTACTCAGTTTTGAGTGGCAGAGTGTGCAAACCGCGCTCAGTTTGTCATCCGCACAAACATTAAAAATCTCCACACCACAGAAGTACGAGGCCTCGATGGGGGAGCTTCGCGCGACTGCCTGCTGCCGGGAACAGCTTCGGCCCTGCTGGCTGTGGCCTCACTTCTCTGTCTGGACTGTCCTCTGCCTGTGGACATCCCTCTGCCTGTGGACATCCCTCTGCCTGTGGACATCCCTCTGCCTCTTGCTGCCTTTTTCGGTGCTGCGCAGACCACCACCTCTCCACTGCTTTCCCCGCTGGACATCACCCCTGGCCAAGTGGGGTCGGTCATTTCGTCATCCACCACCTCCTCTTCCACTTCCTCACTCTGCTCCTCCTCCTGCCCACTGGACATTCCAACAGCCTCCCTTGATGGCAACTGCGTCTCATCATCATCATCGCTCATGATAACAGATGCTGGTTCAGGGTCCACATCAGCAGGAGATGGCGAATACTCAAGTGGTTGGGCATCACTACAAACAAATTCCTCTGGTAGCTCCAGGGATTCTTCCGGCACATCTGAAAAAGGACCCGAAAAGAGCTCCTGGGAGGGGTCAAGGGTGGGTTGACTCTGTTGGCCAGGTGTGGAGGAAGGAGGGTCAGAATGAGACTGTGTGGATGACTGGCTGGTGGACAACTGTGTGGAAGCGCTATCGGCTATCCATTGCACCACCTGTTCACACTGCTCAGGCCTCAACAGCGGTGTAACCCACCCCCTGCTTAACTGTCCCATAAAGGCAGGGATTCTGGATGAGCGGAATCCTGGCTGCCCCTCACCAGCACGCATTGTAATCCCCACTGTCCTTCAACAAGGCCCCCAACAGCATTTCCGCGCCCCCGTCCACGTCCAATTTCGCTAGCCCTCCGCATTTTTTTTTTTGTTACAATATTTGGCGTACACAGCCGTGTACTAACAGGTCAGACGGTGTGTATTAACACCACGTATATACAAGATTTTTGCAAGCACGCAGAACGCACAGTACAGGTGCCAAATAAAAATGCCTTTTTTTTAATATTTCTAGGTACAACAGCCGTGTACTAACAGGTCAGACGGTGTGTATTAACACCACGTATATAAAATAATTTTGCAAAGCACGCAGAACGCACAGTACAGGTGCCAAATAAAATGCCTTTTTTTTTAATATTTCTAGGTACACAGCCGTGTACTAACAGGTCAGACGGTGTGTATTAACACCACGTATATAAAATAATTTTGCAAGCACGCAGAACGCACAGTACAGGTGCCAAATAAAATGCCTTTTTTTAAATATTTCTAGGTACACAGCCGTGTACTAACAGGTCAGACAGTGTGTATTAACACCAAGTATATAAAATAATTTTGCAAGCACGCAGAACGCACAGTACAGGTGCCAAATAAAAGGCCTTTTTTTAATATTTCTAGGTACACAGCCTTGTACTAACAGGTCAGACGGTGTGTATTAACACCACGTATATACAAGATTTTTGAAGGCACGCAGAACGCACAGTACAGGTGTCAAATAAAAGGCCTTTTTTTTAAATATTTCAAGGTACACAACCTTGTACTAACAGGTCAGACGGTGTGTATTAACACCATGTATATAAAATAATTTTGCAAGCACGCAGAACGCACAGTACAGGTGCCAAATAAAATGCCTTTTTTTATATATTTCTAGGTACACAGCCGTGTACTAACAGGTCAGACGGTGTGTATTAACACCACGTATATACAAGATTTTTGCAGGCACGCAGAACGCACAGTACAGGTGCCAAATAAAATGCCTTTTTTTTATATTTCTAGGTACACAGCCGTGTACTAACAGGTCAGACGGTGTGTATTAACACCACATATATAAAATATTTTGCAAGCACGCAGAACGCACAGTACAGGTGCCAAATAAAATGCCTTTTTTTTTATATTTCTAGGTACACAGCCGTGTACTAACAGGTCAGACGGTGTGTATTAACACCACGTATATACAAGATTTTTGCAGGCACGCAGAACGCACAGTACAGGTGCCAAATAAAATGCCTTTTTTTTTATATTTCTAGGTACACAGCCGTGTACTAACAGGTCAGACGGTGGGTATTTACACCTGGGTATACAAAAAGGGTATTGCAGGCACACAGAACCAGAACACTAGAGCCAAAGAAACTGTATTAAAAAAAAAAAAATGTACACAGCCGTATACTGCCAGAAGATCAGATGGTGCATATACACACTAGGTATATAACAGGGTTTTGCAGCCAAAAAGAACGCAGAACAGTAGTGCCAAATATAGTTTGGTATGTAGCAGAGCACCTAATACACCACTAATGCCTCTCTCTGTCCCCTACTCCAGCAGCTATCCCTGAATACAGCAGCCGTTCTCTGCAGAGTGTATATGGTAGTAAAGCTATCACTGTACTGCACTATAGTAGCCCTGATAAGGGCTTTTAATCACGCTCCTGCCTGTCCAACAGATAAAACCTATCTCTCCCTTCTCCAGCCTCTGTCCCTGACTAAGTTCACGCAGCATATGCGAACGAGCAGGAAGACCTGAGTTTTTTAATATTCGAGGTCACGTGGTTTTTCCAGCCAATCCATGTAGACGCCGTTTTCGCGCTGCCAGCGTGCTCCGCGGGCCTGTCATACCCCCCCTGCATGGTGATTGGTGGAAAAAGAGCGCCAGGGAAGGTGGGAGGGGAAACGAATTCTAAGTGCGCCATCGCCGTTATACTCGATCGAAATCGAGTATGCCGAATAGCGTAGTATTCGATCGAATACCGGCTCGATCGAACACTACTCGCTCATCTCTAGTTATAATATTGTCTAGGTACACAGCCATGTACTAACAGGTCAGACTGTGTGTATTAACACACAACAGACTTTCCTACAAATCAACACTCTAAATACTCTACCAAAATAATGCACAGGCCGTAAACAGATATAAATACACACTAGGTAATAGGAGTAAAAAAGCTACAGGGAAACCTGTCTAACCACCAGTATTTACAAGCCGTCACATGGTAGTGCTATAACAGTCAACAGTCCCCTGCCCCCATCAACAGACCTCAGATAAAAGCTATAATGCCTGTACACCCATACAGACCTGAGCTTTGATACTAGGTACAGTGGTAGCCAGACTGCCATGTGCCCCGATCAGACCAAATGATGCAGATACAGGTGCCAAAGGGTAAACACTAAGGTCAAGTGCACCCTATTTAGACCTGTACAGATCAGGTAAATACTCAGGTATCCCCTCAGACCTCAAGATCATCAGATTGTGCCCCCATCAGACCTACAGACATATCAGAATGTGCATCACCTATCAGACTCAGATTGCCCCATCAGACCTCAGAATGTGCCCATCAGCCAATCAGATGCCCCATCAGACCTCAGTCATCAGAATGTGCCCCCATCAGACCTCAGATCATCAGAATGTACCCCCATCAGAGCTCAGATCAGCAAAATATGCCCCCATCAGAGCTCAGATCAGCGTATTGTACCCCAATCAGACCTCAGATCATCAGAACGTGCCTGGATCAGACCTCACATCATCAGAACGTGCCCCGATCAGACCTCAGATCATCAGAACTTGCCCCCATCAGACCTCAGATCATCAGAACTTGCCCCATCAGACCTCAGATCATCAGAATGTGCCCCCATCAGACCTCAGATCAGCAAAATGTGCCCCCATCAGAGCTCAGATCAGCGTAATATGCCCCCATGAGACCTCAGATCAGTGTAATGTGCCCCCATGAGACCTCAGATCAGCGTAATGTGCCCCCATGAGACCTCAGATCAGCGTAATGTGCCCCCATGAGATTTCAGATCAGCGTAATGTGCCCCCATGAGACCTCAGATCAGCGTAATGTGCCCCCATGAGACCTCAGATCAGCGTAATGTGCCCCCATGAGACCTCAGATCAGCGTAATGTGCCCCCATGAGATCTCAGATCAGCTTAATGTGCCCCCATGAGACCTCAGATCAGCAGAATGTGCACCCATGAGACCTCAGACCAGCGTAATGTGCCCCCATCAGACCTCAGAGCAGCATATTGTGCCCCATCAGACCTCAGAGCTGCTCATGGGGCCCCCATCAAACCTCAGATCAGCGTATTGTTCCGCCATCAGACCCCAGATCAGCGTATTGTGCCCCCATCAGACCTCAGATCAGCAAAATGTGCCCCCATCAGACCTCAGATCAGCTTAATGTACCCCCATCAGAGCTCAGATCAGCGTATTGTGCCCCCATCAGACCTCAGATCATCCCACTGTGCCCCATGAGACCTCAGATCAGCGTAATGTGCCCCCATCAGACCTCAGAGCAGCATATTGTGCCCCATCAGACCTCAGAGCTGCTCATGGGGCCCCCATCAAACCTCAGATCAGCTTATTGTGCCGCCATCAGACCTCAGATCATCCCACCCAGCCACATAAGAGTAAAATAAAAAAGCTTTCTTACCTGTCCTGCGGCTGCCCTCCGGTCCGGCGCACCACTCTCTTCCCTGGCTGGCGCGCACTATGACCTGACGCTGCGCAGCGTCAGGTCATAGTGCACTCCGGCCAGGGAAGAGAGTCGAGCGCCGGACCGGAGGGCAGCCGCAGGACAGGTAAGAAAGCTTTTTTATTTTACTCTTATGTGGCTGGGTGGGATGATGGGGGGTCCCTACATACAAGTGAGCGCTTCCTTAATGGAAGCGCTCACTTGTATTGGCCATCCCTGCTGGGCCCCCCAGAGGCACGGGGCCCGGAGCCGTCGCTCCCCCTGCCCCCCCGGTAGCTACGCCTCTGCCAGGCAGGGTTGCCAACCGTCCGTAAATTTACAGACAGTCCGCAAAAAGTGGTTGTTTTTCTCTGCCGTCCGTAGTGTCCGGCAGAAAAAAACAACGTCCGTGATTTTTGGGCCGAAACGCCCGAAGTCTGTTCTGCGCATGCGTACGCTTGTCTGGCGGCCGCGGTTAAGACAAGCGTACGCAAGACAAGCGTCAGCGTACGCACACACAAGCAAGAGTGGGGAGGAAGGCGGAGGAGAGGGAAGGAGGAGGCGTTCCCCAGTCACGTTTCCACTGCCCACCAATGAAACATCAGCTTATTCCTGCGCCGACAGTTGCAGATGGACCTGAAGGTATGATGGGGGCACAGTGGGCTGCTCTGAGGTCTGATGGGGGCACAGTGGGCTGATCTGAGGTCTGATGTGGTCACAGTGGGCTGATCTGAGGTCTGATGTGGTCACAGTGGGCTGCTCTGAGGTCTGATGGGGGCACAGTGGGCTGCTCTGAGGTCTGATGGGGGCACAGTGGGCTGCTCTGAGGTCTGATGTGGTCACAGTGGGCTGATCTGAGGTCTGATGTGGTCACAGTGGGCTGCTCTGAGGTCTTATGGGGGCACAGTGGGCTGCTCTGAGGTCTGATGGGGGCACAGTGGGCTGCTCTGAGGTCAGATGGGGGCACAGTGGGCTGCTCTGAGGTCTGATGGGGGCACAGTAGGCTGCTCTGAGGTCTTATGGGGGCACAGTGGGCTGCTCTGAGGTCTGATGGGGGCACAGTGGGCTGCTCTGAGGTCTGATGGGGGCACAGTGGGCTGCTCTGAGGTCAGATGGGGGCACAGTGGGCTGATCTGAGGTCTGATGGGGGCACAGTAAGCTGATCTGAGGTCTGATGGGGGCACAATAAGCTGATCTGAGGTCTGATGGGGGCACAGTGGGCTGCTCTGAGGTCTGATGGGGGCACAGTGGGCTGCTCTGAGGTCAGATGGGGGCACAGTGGGCTGCTCTGAGGTCTGATGGGGGCACAATGGGCTGATCTGAAGACATTACAGCGGGTCCTTATTATTTCTGGGAACACTACTGGAGGCACTATGGGAAAAATGATTTCTATTATGGGGAATTATTACTACTACAGGGGTACTATTGGGGGTTTTATCTTATGTTTCTTGTTATTGCTATTATTAGTACAATATGGAGGGCACTACTGCTAAAAGGGCTACTTGTGGAGCATTATCACTATTGGGGCACTATTACTAATGAGGGCACTCTGGGAGAGAATTATTACTATCAGTGGGACTTTGGAGAGCACTGTAACTGTATGGGGTCCTACCTATATGGCACTGTTATATCTACAGTAAAGTATTTGGGGACATTGGGGAGAACAGCGGGCACAGTATTTTGGGCAGCAGCAGGATAACAGAAAAGTGGGTAATCTAAGGTTTCTTTGTGGCAAACTCTGCAGAGAGAAGATGGGGCTGAAAGAAGTGTCATGGCGGTGTGGGCCAAATAGAGAAGATGAGAAAAGAGAAGATCTACATCCAGGAGACGTCACTGGACTTAAAAGGTATGTGGTGTGTATCATCTTGGTATTGGTGAATGTAATGTCCATCCAAATATGTGTCACCTATTTCTTCAGCAAGGACTTGCCGGTACATGGTATGTTACTGCTGCAGCCAATCACCAATCAGTGATCTAATGCTGAGAACTGGCTGCAGTGGACACATGTCATACACCTGCACATCAGTGTGCAGAACACCAACATTGTTACGTCCCTGTCAGTCTTTGTTTACATGGCAGCAGCAATGATTCCAGAAAGTCCAGCGTGTCACAGGCATCACTGCAGCCATATAAACAAAGCACTCAATGGCAGGGATGTAACAGCTGAAAATTGTTGATTTCTTTTCCATATGCTATATTTTATTTTTAACTACTGAACAATCCTCTTTATTCTGGGGGCGTGGAAGGGGGCGGTCCTCTAAAAAGGGTGTGTGGCGTATGTCCGTAAAAATTTTGGGCCATTCGTAAATTTTGGTTCAGTTGTCCAGAAAAATTTGAAAGGAAGGTTGGCAACCCTGTAACCAGGTTGATCTAGAATTCTGCAATTTTGGAAAGCTGGGTAACAACCTCTGTTTGGTGGTAATGGAGGCATATTGGTTACATAAAATATACACAATGTTGCCCCAGTATGTTTTGTGCATCTATCATATGGAACCAGGGAAACATGATCTGTTGTCACCAATGGAGATGCATAGTGTCGTCACCCAGCTTTTACAGGACCCTGAACGACAAACTGGTCTAGCTTTATGAAGGGATTTATCTCTACATACGTAGATCCAATATCAGGACAACGGTGAGTATATTTTATATATGTAGTTCAGGGGCAGACTGGCCATAGACAGACTGGCCATACACTGTGTGCATAATTATTAGGCAAGTTGTATTTGAGAGGATTCTTTTTATTATTGAACAACAACTATGTTCTCATAAATATCAAAGCTTAATATTTTTGGAAGTTGGAGTGTTTTTTTTTAAGATTTGGCTATCTTAGGAGGATATTTGTTTGTGTAGGTAACTATTACTGTGCAGAATTATTAGGCAACTTAATAAAAACCAAATATATACCCATCTCACTTGTTTATTTTCACCAGGTAAACCAATATAACAACACAAAATGTAGAAATAAACATTCCTGACATTCAAAAACAAAAAAAAAATCGGTGACCAATATAGCCACCTTTCTTTACGATGACACTCAAAAGACTTCCATCCATAGATTCTGTCAGTTGCTTGATCTGTTTACGATCAACATTGCGTGCAGCAGCCACCACAGCCTCCCAGACACTGTTCCAAGAGGTGTACTGTTTTCCCTCCCTTTAGATGTCACATTTTATGAGGGACCACAGGTTCTCTATGGGGTTCAGATCAAATTAACAAGGGGGCCATGTCATTATTTTTTCTTCTTTTAGACCTTTACTGGCCAGCCACGCTGTGGAGTATTTAGATGCATGTGATGGAGCATTGTCCTGCATGAAAATCATGTTTTTCTTGAACGATACCGACTTCTTCCTGTACCACTGCTTGAAGAAGATGTCTTCCAGAAACTGGCAGTAGGTCTGGGAGTTGAGCTTCACTCCATCCTCAACCCGAAAAGGTCCCACAAGTTCATCTTTGATGATACCAGCCCATACCAGTACCACACCTCCACCTTGCTGGCGTCTGAGTCGGAGTGGAGCTCTCTGCCCTTTACTGATCCAGCCTTGGGCCCATCCATCTGGCCCATCAAGAGACACTCTCATTTCATAAGTCCATAAAACCTTAGAAAAATCAGTCTTAAGATATTTCTTGGCCCAGTCTTGATGTTTTATCTTATGTTTCTTGTTCAAAGGTGGTCGTTTTTCAGCCTTCCTTACCTTGGCCATGTCCCTGAGTATCGCACACCTGTGCTTTTTGATACAGTAACGTTGCAGCTCTGAAATATGGCAAAACTGGTGGCAAATGGCATCTTGGCAGCTTCACGCTTGATTTTCCTCATTTCATGGGCAGTTATTTTGCGCCTTTTTTTTTCAACACGCTTCTTGCGACCCTGTTGGCTATTTGCCATGAAACGCTTGATTGTTCGGTGATCACGCTTCAAAAGTTTGGCAATTTGAGTCCGTCAAATCTCTCTTCTGACCCATTTTGCCAAAGGAAAGGAAGTTACCTAATAATTAAACACACCTTATATAGGGTGTTGATGTCATTAGACCACACCCCTCCTCATTACAGAGATGCACATCACCTGATTTACTTAATTGGTAGTTGGCTTTCAAGCCTATACAGCATGGAGTAGGACAACATGTATAAAAAGGATGATGTGATCAAAATACTCATTTGCCTAATAATGATCGTGATCACGGCATCAGGATGCGTCTGAAGCGTAGGCCAATCGGGGTGTCTGTACACCATATGAAAACTGTAATCCTCGCTGGTGAGGATTACAGTTTTCAAACTGCAATTCTTATTCTGGCGACTAGATGGCAGGCCAGGATAAGAAATGAGCAATTTTGGGATTTAACTCCATCTAGTAAATCCCTGATTGCTCATAAAGAAAAAAAACACAATATATCAGCTCATATTTGAGCTTTAAAATAATCACAAAAAAAGTTAAAAAATATATAAAAAATATATAAAAGTTCAAATCACCCCCCTTTCCGTATAATGAAAAAATAAATACCTAAATAACAATAAATATAGACATCATGGGTATCACCGTGACCGAAAATGCCCGTACTTTTAAAATATAAAAAAAAAAAATTCCAATACGGCGAATTGTGTGGTGGAAAAAAGCGTCCAGGAAAAACTATACATATTAGGTATCGTTTTAATGAACATCGAATGCTGTAAATAAGAAACCCGTAGAACTGTAGCGGAATAGCGTTTTTTTTGCAATTTCACCTGATTTGGAATTTTTTTCCTGCTTCCCACTACGCCATATGCTATATTAAATGGTGGCGTTGGAAAGTACAACTTGTCCCGCAAAAAACAAGCCCTCATACAGCTATGTGAACAGAAAAATAAAACAGTTATGGCTGTTTGAAGGCAGGGAGCGCAAAACAAAAATGCATAACCGAAAAAACCTCCGGGGTGAAAGGGTTAAAGGGGTTGTCCAGAAATAGAAAAACGTGACTTTTTTTCTTCTAGAAACATCTACGGGTGGGTTTTGTCTGGTATTGCAGCTCAGCTCCAATGAAGTGAATGGGATGAGCTGCAATATCCCCCACAAGCTGTAGTAAGGTGTAGCACTGTTTTGTTGAAAAGCTGCCATGATTTTCTAATCCTGGATCCTTTAAGTTTTAAATTAAAATGTGAAGTTTGCTATATCTCTTAGGAATATGCGTAGCTGGATACCACATTTTTTACAATCTGTTTATTTCTGCTTGCTATTTTCTCCTTAGTTGATCTAATAGTGCCAAAAATAATGTTCATAAAATGTGCCCATCTGGTAACATCAAAAAAATTTAAATATATAAACAGTTCTTTTTTTATACACATAAAAGGTACAAATATGAGAAATATTATGTCTCACTGGAAAACTACCCCTTCTATGAAAATAGCTAGCATGTGAACATGCTGAATGTTTTCTTTTATAGTTGATCTGTCATCTGGGCATAGAAACTATGTCATGTAGCAAACAAAAGCTAGGTCCTTCTCACAGTGATGTTCCTTGATCCTTGCCATTTTTCAAAATGGTCTATGTTTAAGAGCTCAACTTGAGCTTAGACCTGGATTATGGCACATTTGCTATAAGAGACTTTTGCAAAAGTCGCAAAAAAGTATCGACCAATGCCAGGCAACCCCCTGGTGCACTTTTACACATATAGGTGTAAACTACATTGCACTCACGCCAAATATGTTATTAAGGTGTATAATTTTATAAAATTGGCGAAGGCACACAAAGCAAAGATAGACATAACTGACACAAGATCAACTGCAAATGATAAATGTTCCCCATTGTTCCTCTGTGAGCCTTTACAGGATTAATTTGTTAAAGGGGGTGTCTCGTTTACTTAATATTGGTCTCTGTACCATATTTAGTCTCTAGAAGAAGAATTGTTGTAGCTGTTTATTGTTTTTAATCTTTCTTGGAGGCTTGAGGGGATATGACACCCCTATGTCCACTAACAGCTGATCAGCAGAGGTGCCAAATGTTGGACTACCACTTAACTAATCTTGATGTCCAGACTTCCAGAGCACAGGAGCAGATCGGACCCCTGGTAGCAGGAAACCCTGAGGAGAAGACATAGGTGGGTCATTACTGCTCCTGCCTTCTACTTACCTTGCCCAGCAGTTATGCTGCTTCGTCTATTAGTCCTGGTGATCATGTGATTTTTGGGTGTTCTTGGACAAAGCAAAGCTGCTGGGTCTTAGCACACCCAGCTCATCTCTGCATGTGTACAATGTCCTAACAGAAGACTGTTTTCCCCTGTGACTGGTGCTCATTTGGATACAGTAGGAAAGTTCAAACTAAAAATAAAAAGTCAATGTCCCCCTGGAGTCTTTTAATATCCTCCTGGGGGGAGGAGGGGGACATATTATATGCCAAAAATATATTTTAAAAATATGTAAAATACAAATAACAAAAAAATGCCCATCCCCAAAAAAATTGTCACCATACTCACCCCATGTATGCAAAACTATGTGCTCTCTCTCTCTCTCTCTCTCTCTCTCTCTCTCTATATATATATATATATATATATATATATATATATAAGAGATGCAAAAAACAAGGTAGCACTCCAAATAGTGATCAAAATGGTGGACCCTTTATTCCGGATAGCAACGTTTCGGCTCTCTCTATGGAGCCTTTCTCAAGCCATACAAATCAGTGCAAGTGCAAAGTTTAAATACTCAAAGTAGGAGGAGCCATTACATCATGTGGCCCCAAATCATGTGATCATGACAACATGTCCATACAGTGCAAAACACAAGAATATACATCATCAACAGTATATACAGTACAAAAAGTGTCAGCATAAAGTGTAGCATATCATAACATATCATGTGCTAATTAAAAACTCTTGCCCAGCCCTCATTTTCCATATAAATCCAGTGAAAGGCATAGGCATGTACATAAAAAAGTGTAGTAACAAAAGTCACTTTTTACCTGTGCAAGAAACAGCATCTGTGTGTGGAACAAACACAACGATAAAAGCGCATGTGAAAGTAGATCGCGTCTGTGTCTTCACATAGCCCATGCGCGATCCACAAAATCACATGATCGCAGCCGATCATGTGTTCATGTCACGTGCTCACTATGTCATAGACTGGGGGCGGAAGTCTTTCCCTGAACCAGCAAGAGAAGACTCCGCCCCACCTGTCTGTCACAGTGCTAGGGTGATAAGGCCATAAAGAATAGATCCAGCAATAAAAGCAGATCACAAAAGATTATATATATCTCTCCCATGCAAACATATGTGTGTATAAAACCTAAAATGATCAACCGTGGTATGCTGTTGTGATGTAAATCAATTTGACTATACCCCAACCGCTAAACGGAACCGTATCACTAGCCTCCCAGGTATGTAAATCGTTGGTTAGACGGATGGAGAAGACTGGCAGCGATATCGACACTTATTGCCAATACCCAGATAACCAGATCAGTATAAGTATCATGAGAGCCACATCGCCGCAAAAGCAGCAAAGAAGCTCCCATGGCACCCCCGGTGCGCTAGGGAGGCACAACCTGTGTCACACTGTTCCCTCCAAGGGTGCAACTCCTCAAATCCATCTCACCAAACCAATATTCCACCATCAGTCACATATGTCAATGTGTCTATGTAAATAATCATTACTTGAATCAAGGACTCTGCTGATATAATGTCTTATAAACTACTGGCCATACACCCAGTACGTATATAGTGCACACATGAACACATAAAGTTAAATAATTATGAGAAAAATTATTGAAAAAAACTTTTTGAAAAAAATTTTTTGAAAAAAATTCCCTTGAAAAAAACTTTTTTGAAAAAAAAATTTTTTGAAAAAATTTCCCTGAAAAAAATCTCCTGAAAAAAACTTCATTGAAAAAAACCTTTCTGAAAAAAACTTTAAGACATAATCGCCCGGATACCCCACACAGATGCTCTTCAACAGGATGTAGAACGGTCAAGATATCTAAAAATAAAAGAAAATATCAGATAAGTATCAAAACATTGATTCTCAAATCCCACATTTCAAACTAATGAGTCACGAAATTCCACATGAGTCACAGGCCGCCAATAATTCACAAACACACCCCCAAATTGAAATCCACATTGAGACCTCTAGGTTTCAGAGTTCCCAATCTGAAAATCCATTCAAGTTCACGACGTTTGAGTAAGCCCTCTCTATCCCCACCTCTCTTAAGTGGTGGGATGTGGTCAATGATAAAGAATTTGAAATCCTGTTCCCTATGTCCTGCTTCAGAAAAAATGTCTAGGGACCGGCAGATCTCTACGCTTCTTTCTGATAGAGTAACGGTGTTGGTTCATGCGGTCTTAACTTCTAGGGTGGTCTCACCCACATACCACAGATTACATGGACAAACCACCACATAAACCACAAAGGCCGAATTACACGTCAGAAAGAATCTGATCTGGAAGGTCCTCTCACTGGTGGGTGATGTAAAATTTTGAGTCTTGATCAAATGTCTACAGTTAACACATGAGAGACAAGGGAAACACCCCTTCCTACTCGGACCAAATAGTCCATAGGTGGTTTGTGTCTCATCCCTGTCCCTCGAGTGAACCAAGGTATCACATAAATTGGAAGATCTCCTATAGGACATCAAAGGTAAAGAATGAAATTCCCTGATCTGTCCCAAATTCACGGATAACACCGCCCACTGTTTCCGTAAAACACCAGCCACCGCTTTACTCTGTTCCGTATACGTTGAAACAAAGGGAATACGTGGTAAGTCACTCGCTCTCCTGCTGCCAGAGTCAAATAAAGCTGCACGATGTTGTTTAACAAGTCTCCTAGGGTATCCTCTGTCACGGAATTTACATTCCATTTCATCTAGCCTTTTCTCCCTAGAGACAGGATCATCAACTATTCTAGATACTCGCAGCATTTGGCTGCGTGGAAGAGAGTTGATCATCGGCTTAGGGTGAAAACTCTCATATCTAAGAAGGCTATTGCGATCCGTAGTCTTGGTAAATAAATCAGTTCTCAAAACCCCTCCCGCCTTGTACACAAGTGTATCCAGGAACTGCATCGATTCCATGGAATGAACCAATGTAAACCGAATATCCGGATCAATATTATTGATGTACATATGAAAAGCCATCAGTGCATCCAAGTCGCCATCCCAAATCAGGAAAATATCATCAATGTATCGCCACCATCCCAGAACTTGTCTGAAATGGGGCGACACATAGACGAAACCCTCCTCCAAATGCGTCATGTACATATTTGCGTACGTTGGGGCCACATTGGACCCCATCGCGGTCCCACGTTTCTGTACGTAGAGACCACCCTTAAATGCAAAATAGTTGCCACGTAGCACTAGATTGAGGAGTGACACAATGAAGTCACAAGTATTGTGAGGTATGCCGTCGTTCATCAAGAAGTCAGTTACCGCCCCGACACCCCTATCATGATCAATAGAGGTGTAGAGGCTGACCACATCGAACGATGCAAGTATACATGTGGTTATACATTCTTCAAAGATAGAAAAGTACGGCACTCACCGGGCTTCTTTCCGTTGCTTTATTAGAAAAAATTGGGCAACTCACATGTATCGAACTGCGGGCACCGTGCTCAGTGTCTGGGCGTAGCGGCGACGGCCGTTTCGCGCCTGTGTGCGCTTCGTCTGGCCGCTCACTCTGATGACGTCAGGCGTGCTCACGTAATTTATGCTCCGCCTGGCGTCATCTCCCCAGCAACGTGTGAGTATACCAATAGCCTATACATATCTTAAAAACAATAAATTACAAGTTAATGCTCATACAAAGATTGTCAAACAGCTGCTGATAGCTCCCAACCTCACCATTTGTAATTCACAGGAATACCGCTAAATCATTCTTGTCATTAAAGCCTAGAGGACCCATTGCATTGGTCCTGATGATCCAAATGGCTTCTCTTTGGAGTAATCTCCTATGACGGTCACCCCCATTTCTCAAAGGTGTGACTGTTTCTATACCTGTGCATTTTAATACATCCGCATTTCCATCATGGTTCACCCTAACATGCTCTATTAACCTTGGTGACCCTATACCTGTATGTATAGACTTTCTGTGTTCTCTAAATCTTATACACAATGGACGGATAGTTTTACCTATATAGAAGTTGCCACATGGACAAAAAATGGCATACACTACGAATTGTGTTTTACAAGTTATCAAATGCTTTATTACGTGTGATATGCCCCCTATATTAATATACTTCGTTTTTATCATATATTCACAGGTAACACAGTGTCCACATCTAAAGTTACCTTGTGGGGTGGACTTCATGAGCCAACTCTCCTGTCTCCTATCCTCATACAGGCTCTTCACCAATTTATCTCTAATCGTGGTGCTTCTTCTGAAGCTAACTAGTGGGGGTTGTTTAGTCTTATCTTTCAAATCATTGTCTGAGGCCAAAATATGCCAATTATTGAACAGTGCATTTTTAACAACATTGGCCATTGTAGTGTATTTGAAAGAGAAGACCGCTCTATTACCCTCCTGGTTCTTTTTCATTTTCACTTTATTCCCTATCGTCTCAGTTTTTGAAGATGCCTCTTTATAGGCCTGGTCAATAAGTTTTTCTGGATATGCTCTTTCTAAAAACCTACATTTCAATTCCCTTGACTGTTCAATAAAGTCTTCTTCCCTACTTGTAATGCGCCTTATTCTGGAAAACTGCCCTCGGGGTACCGCTTTTTTCACGTGCTCCGGATGGGAGCTTCTGAAATGCAGAAGGGAATTCGTGGAGGTCTCTTTCCTATAGACATTTGTATTTAGGCTCCCTTCCTGTATTGTCACCATTACATCCAGAAATTCTAATTTGCATGGATGTATCTTCCATGTGAACTTCATATTCATATTGTTTTCCTTGTTTAACCCCTCCACGAATTCTCCGAACTGCATTTCAGTACCTCGCCAGACTATAAACACATCATCTACATATCTCAAATATGTCTTAACATATTGTATATACTTATTAGTTAACGAGAACACAAATCTCTCTTCAAATACTGCAAGAAAGAGGTTTGCGAAGGTGCAAGAGACCGGTGTCCCCATGGCCGTACCGGTCTTTTGATGGTACCATGAGCCTTTAAAAGTGAAGGCATTATGTGTCAGTATATACTCCAGGGCTTCTTTCACAAAAACGATGTGGTCCCCCTCCATGTTGTGTTGTTGCAAAACGGACTCTATTGCTTGTACCCCTAACTGTTGTGGTATCCTAGTATACAGATTTTCTACATCTATAGATGCCAGAAAGTCCCCCTCTTGCCATTCTATATCTTTTAATGTTCTTATAAAATCTCCTGTGTCTTTCAAATACGATGGGACACTAGTTAGTAAAGGGCGTAACAGCCAATCTAAATACTGTGATAATGGCTCCGTAACTGATCCTATCCCAGACACAATAGGGCGTCCGGGAGGACAAGTTAGGGACTTATGTATCTTAGGTACAAAGTACCATTTCGGTTTTGTGGGGTACATTGGGTATAGTTTATCTAACATGTTCTTTTTAATAACTCCATTCCGCACGTGTCTATGGTTACATGTGGTTATATCACCAATCCTAGCGATCCTGGACAGGAAATCGGCCGTGTCCCTGATATACGATTTACTCTGTACCGCATATTTTCTTAATACTCTATCCAAGAAAATCGCAATGTTGGAAAAGACTGAACCCCGCCCCGAGACAATAGGCCTCCCGGGCGGGTCCAAAAAATTTTTGTGAATCTTGGGTAGAGTATATATAGTAGGGGTTTTAGGATGTTCAGACCACAGGAACTCAGACAATTCAGGATCAATGATCCCGAGTGTTACCGCTCTGTCCAGAATCACCCTAAGCTGTCTAAGAATATTGAACTTGGGGTCAACCATAACTTGTACATATACATTATCATCACTAAGCTGGTTCAATATTTCAGCCTCATATTTAACCGTATCCATCACCACCACGGCTCCCCCTTTATCGGCGGAATAAAGGGTCCACCATTTTGATCACTATTTGGAGTGCTACCTTGTTTTTTGCATCTTTGATATCGTCTGGCTGAATATCCTGAAGCCTGGAGGGATTGCACCCGCAATTGGCCTGTGCTGCTGTACCTTTTTGCGATTTACTTGATTGGAGTGTACACAGCTAGCACCCGCTGATATGAATCCAACTAACATCACCCCTATGGATCATCCGGACACCTTTTCCTATACGAAGATTGATGAGGAGCGTATACTACATGGGATGGCAGGTGATGCCGCATTCCTAACCACACCCTCTACTTTAGACCTCAAGAAAAGGTTTGAAGCTGATAAAAAAACGTATTATTTCAATGGAGCTACATCTGATGACTCTTTGTGAGTATTACAAGTCACACCGGATTCCCCGGGGTATGAGGTCTCAACTTAGACCTAATTTGTTCTCGACTGATATTGAGTTTGCCACTCGTTTTTCACAGATTTCTAACAAATATGCTTTTGATGTTATTTTATTGAACATTGAGTTTCTACGCAAAGAACTTGGTAACGCTGTTCCTGCGCTGGCACAGGTGGAGAACCAATTGATGCAAGCTCTTGGTGCTGAGGAATGGGAGCCTTATGTGACTACCTGTAATTTACATCTTGAGAAATTTAAACTTGAGCAGCAAAATACCAAACGCCAAAAATGGCTACGTGATGTGGAGGACTATACTAGAGGCAACATATATAACTGGCAAACTAACTACTCTAACCTAAATGGAAGGAGGAGTGGCAAGCCTAATGGTATTTTGACTCTTAGCAAAGGGAGATGGAGTCAACATGTGCGCTCTGCTGACCACAATCATCAGGACACTAATTGCTTTGTTGATTTTGTATCTAGGAACTGCGGGATTCGCTCCAAAACCCGCCGTGGAGGGCGGAGACAACATCGCTGGCGAAAAAGATATTCAGCACAAACTGACACGAGGCAGACCACAGAGGAAAAAACAGTGGTAAATATATCGTCCACTACTCTGTCGGACGCACAGATACAACTGCTGGAGAAGGGACTTTCTTTTTGTCCAGCAACACGTGCGAACTGGTTCAAACTTGAATGTGACTTATTTCGTTTTTTTCGTAATATCAGGTTGAAAGTGTGGTTTGCTGACAGGCCGGCTGGCCTAGACTTGCCAGCAAATTCTGCATTTTTCACATCTAGGGGATTGGGTCTGAAGAACCCTAGTAAATTTATTCCGGATATTGATGCTCCAGCGGTTGAGACGTATATACGTGCAGTACAGGCCGATATACGCATGTTAAGAGAATCCGATAGTTCCAATACACTTTCTCATGCCAACATGACATCAGTACAAATGCAGGCCCTTGAAGATTTGAGAACAAACCGTTCCATCACCATCAGGCCCGCCGATAAAGGGGGAGCCGTGGTGGTGATGGATACGGTTAAATATGAGGCTGAAATATTGAACCAGCTTAGTGATGATAATGTATATGTACAAGTTATGGTTGACCCCAAGTTCAATATTCTTAGACAGCTTAGGGTGATTCTGGACAGAGCGGTAACACTCGGGATCATTGATCCTGAATTGTCTGAGTTCCTGTGGTCTGAACATCCTAAAACCCCTACTATATATACTCTACCCAAGATTCACAAAAATTTTTTGGACCCGCCCGGGAGGCCTATTGTCTCGGGGCGGGGTTCAGTCTTTTCCAACATTGCGATTTTCTTGGATAGAGTATTAAGAAAATATGCGGTACAGAGTAAATCGTATATCAGGGACACGGCCGATTTCCTGTCCAGGATCGCTAGGATTGGTGATATAACCACATGTATACTTGCATCGTTCGATGTGGTCAGCCTCTACACCTCTATTGATCATGATAGGGGTGTCGGGGCGGTAACTGACTTCTTGATGAACGACGGCATACCTCACAATACTTGTGACTTCATTGTGTCACTCCTCAATCTAGTGCTACGTGGCAACTATTTTGCATTTAAGGGTGGTCTCTACGTACAGAAACGTGGGACCGCGATGGGGTCCAATGTGGCCCCAACGTACGCAAATATGTACATGACGCATTTGGAGGAGGGTTTCGTCTATGTGTCGCCCCATTTCAGACAAGTTCTGGGATGGTGGCGATACATTGATGATATTTTCCTGATTTGGGATGGCGACTTGGATGCACTGATGGCTTTTCATATGTACATCAATAATATTGATCCGGATATTCGGTTTACATTGGTTCATTCCATGGAATCGATGCAGTTCCTGGATACACTTGTGTACAAGGCGGGAGGGGTTTTGAGGACTGATTTATTTACCAAGACTACGGATCGCAATAGCCTTCTTAGATATGAGAGTTTTCACCCTAAGCCGATGATCAACTCTCTTCCACGCAGCCAAATGCTGCGAGTATCTAGAATAGTTGATGATCCTGTCTCTAGGGAGAAAAGGCTAGATGAAATGGAATGTAAATTCCGTGACAGAGGATACCCTAGGAGACTTGTTAAACAACATCGTGCAGCTTTATTTGACTCTGGCAGCAGGAGAGCGAGTGACTTACCACGTATTCCCTTTGTTTCAACGTATACGGAACAGAGTAAAGCGGTGGCTGGTGTTTTACGGAAACACTGGGCGGTGTTATCCGTGAATTTGGGACAGATCAGGGAATTTCATTCTTTACCTTTGATGTCCTATAGGAGATCTTCCAATTTATGTGATACCTTGGTTCACTCGAGGGACAGGGATGAGACACAAACCACCTATGGACTATTTGGTCCGAGTAGGAAGGGGTGTTTCCCTTGTCTCTCATGTGTTAACTGTAGACATTTGATCAAGACTCAAAATTTTACATCACCCACCAGTGAGAGGACCTTCCAGATCAGATTCTTTCTGACGTGTAATTCGGCCTTTGTGGTTTATGTGGTGGTTTGTCCATGTAATCTGTGGTATGTGGGTGAGACCACCCTAGAAGTTAAGACCCGCATGAACCAACACCGTTACTCTATCAGAAAGAAGCGTAGAGATCTGCCGGTCCCTAGACATTTTTCTGAAGCAGGACATAGGGAACAGGATTTCAAATTCTTTATCATTGACCACATCCCACCACTTAAGAGAGGTGGGGATAGAGAGGGCTTACTCAAACGTCGTGAACTTGAATGGATTTTCAGATTGGGAACTCTGAAACCTAGAGGTCTCAATGTGGATTTCAATTTGGGGGTGTGTTTGTGAATTATTGGCGGCCTGTGACTCATGTGGAATTTCGTGACTCATTAGTTTGAAATGTGGGATTTGAGAATCAGTGTTTTGATACTTATCTGATATTTTCTTTTATTTTTAGATATCTTGACCGTTCTACATCCTGTTGAAGAGCATCTGTGTGGGGTATCCGGGCGATTATGTCTTAAAGTTTTTTTCAGAAAGGTTTTTTTCAATGAAGTTTTTTTCAGGAGATTTTTTTCAGGGAAATTTTTTCAAAAAAATTTTTTTCAAAAAAGTTTTTTTCAAGGGAATTTTTTAAAAAAAAAATTTTCAAAAAGTTTTTTTCAACAATTTTTTTTCAATAATTTTTCTCATAATTATTTAACTTTATGTGTTCATGTGTGCACTATATACGTACGGGGTGTATGGCCAGTAGTTTATAAGACATTATATCAGCAGAGTCCTTGATTCAAGTAATGATTATTTACATAGACACATTGACATATGTGACTGATGGTGGAATATTGGTTTGGTGAGATGGATTTGAGGAGTTGCACCCTTGGAGGGAACAGTGTGACACAGGTTGTGCCTCCCTAGCGCACCGGGGGTGCCATGGGAGCTTCTTTGCTGCTTTTGCGGCGATGTGGCTCTCATGATACTTATACTGATCTGGTTATCTGGGTATTGGCAATAAGTGTCGATATCGCTGCCAGTCTTCTCCATCCGTCTAACCAACGATTTACATACCTGGGAGGCTAGTGATACGGTTCCGTTTAGCGGTTGGGGTATAGTCAAATTGATTTATATCACAACAGCATACCACGGTTGATCATTTTAGGTTTTATACACACATATGTTTGCATGGGAGAGATATATATAATCTTTTGTGATCTGCTTTTATTGCTGGATCTATTCTTTATGGCCTTATCACCCTAGCACTGTGACAGACAGGTGGGGCGGAGTCTTCTCTTGCTGGTTCAGGGAAAGACTTCCGCCCCCAGTCTATGACATAGTGAGCACGTGACATGAACACATGATCGGCTGCGATCATGTGATTTTGTGGATCGCGCATGGGCTATGTGAAGACACAGACGCGATCTACTTTCACATGCGCTTTTATCGTTGTGTTTGTTCCACACACAGATGCTGTTTCTTGCACAGGTAAAAAGTGACTTTTGTTACTACACTTTTTTATGTACATGCCTATGCCTTTCACTGGATTTATATGGAAAATGAGGGCTGGGCAAGAGTTTTTAATTAGCACATGATATGTTATGATATGCTACACTTTATGCTGACACTTTTTGTACTGTATATACTGTTGATGATGTATATTCTTGTGTTTTGCACTGTATGGACATGTTGTCATGATCACATGATTTGGGGCCACATGATGTAATGGCTCCTCCTACTTTGAGTATTTAAACTTTGCACTTGCACTGATTTGTATGGCTTGAGAAAGGCTCCATAGAGAGAGCCGAAACGTTGCTATCCGGAATAAAGGGTCCACCATTTTGATCACTATTTGGAGTGCTACCTTGTTTTTTGCATCTTTGATATCGTCTGGCTGAATATCCTGAAGCCTGGAGGGATTGCACCCGCAATTGGCCTGTGCTGCTGTACCTTTTTGCGATTTATATATATATATATATATATATATATATATATATATATATATATATCAGTTTGCAAATTTAAAGTCTTCCCCAAATAAAACTACAAAGAAAAAAATCTTAAAAAATCTTTATATGTCACATAAAAAACATTGCAAAAATTATTTTGATAGCTGAACAAATAAAGGGCTGTTAAGCCACCACATGAGGCTTTACATCTCTTATAAAACAAAATTACTGGTCATTAAAAGGGTTCTCCAGGAATTATTTAAAATGGCTGCCAACAACATGTTCTAGAATCTGAGTAGGACTAGGGAGGTGTGGCGTCAGGGCCTCACTACAGACCACCCTCTGGCACTTGCATACACTTCATAGGCAGTATCATATTGTGAGCAGTATAGGCCCACCACCAGGATAGTAACACCATGTGTATTTACTGCATGGTGTTACTATCCTGCCTTATGTAGGCCTCCAGCAGTATGGTACAGCTGTCATTAAACCCTCTGAATACTAATGTTAGAAAGCATTGCAGCACTTGTTGACATGCAGGATGATGTCAGCAAGTGAGGGCAGAAACCTTGTTGGAATCCATCTATCGTCACATTGAACCGATAGTATGTACTCAAGGTAGCCAAGGTAAGAGTACTCAAAGCAGTATGTCTCCAATTTAATATAAAATTCATGCTCACAAATGTGCTGTAAAACAGTGTTCATATGCTGGCGACGCAAAAATAAATGGACCAGGGTGTCAACCAGGTACACAAAGATGCTGTTATTTTTGTGATGGTCAGGAGAGGACTGTTTTACCTTGCAGAGACCACCACCTGATGTACAGAGATTTACAGAAAATGATTTGTCTATATATGGTGTATGTCTGTTTGTTACTGTTATGTAAGTTGTACCTGAAGAAGGGGACCTCTGTTCCCCGAAACACATTGTGTATTTTTCTGAATAAACCAAAGAAGAATTCGCCTACTCAAGCGTTTGTGATGGTTCTTTGCGCCGAAGTGGAAATTACTTGATACAGCCTAAACAGAAACATTGTTGTAATTTCAGAAGTCCAGTAGGACGAAGACACGCCGAAACGCACATCGGGGTAAAGCCATCCCTGGCCCTCTATTTGGTCCTTATCTGGATTGGTGAGTTTTTGCATGCAAATGCATTGAATTAATCTCTTTATGATGAGCATGAACAGCGGTTATTTTATTGAGAGACTTCTCACTGTGGGCCTTGTTTAACATCATATTTGCGGTGTTCAGCTATATGTGACTATTTATTAGCACCTATATTGTTTAGCCATTATGGCATTTTGTTATTAGCACAGTTACTTGTCACATGTATCTGACCCCATATAAGTCACCACTGTGGTATTATATGCTTCATCATAGTATTGTGTGGGACCCTTTTGGTATGCTTATTGTTTTGTCGTATCGTTATGTATGACTACAGCTCATCTTTGGATTATCGCACCGTTATATTTCCATGTATGGGCAAGGGATGGTGTTTTTTCTGCACCCTCCCTTTACAACATGAATTTTCTAACTTTTTTATGTGTTAAGATATAATAAAGATTTTTCATACTTTTATAGTACATCAGTGGCTCCATTTGTCTTTTTATAGACATTGTTTGTGATCTGTTCAGTTGGGAGTTTGTACTGTTATTTTCATTTGAGCCGTTCAGCTGCAGGTGGCGTAGTGGGTATTATTCTTGATATATTTTTTCACCCCGCCATCTACTTTGCAGAGGGTTGATTATTATATTTTCTGGACATAAAAAAAGTCTTCAGATGTAAATAACAAAGCTAAACCAGACAGTCAAAAAGTCAGTGTGCTTGTTTTTCTCTTCAAAACTTTGCATATTTATAGTAACTGTGGAAGATATGTAACTTCTCAGTGCATAGATAGAAAGTCCCAAAGTCTCTCAGTATTAGCATGCTGTACAGTAACCCTGTCATGAAGGCTAGGGCACATTGCAGTCTTGTACTCCATCCGTACCACTGTCCTTACCTACTTGCACAATCCACCCTATATAGCAGCCCACAACTTGGCGACAGTCCCTGACTTGAAAAAATGCAGGGGCCTAAACCTAAAGGGATAAAACATAAGTCACACAAAAAAAAAGGTCAAAACCAGACAAATACACATCAGAGTGAAACCAGGAGATAATGTTAAAGACAAAGTAGCAAGCAAAGCAAGGTAATAAAACAGAGCAGAGTCAAATACCAAACAGCATCCAATATCAAGCAAGGTCAAATAATATGCCCACATGAACAGGCTATACTACAAGAAACATATAAAATGAATTTCAACAATATAAAATAGTCAATAGTTCAAAGTACCTTGTCCCAGGTCACTATAGAATCCTATGGCAGGAGCTGGCAAAATGGCTGGAGTATGTCCAAGTAACATAGTAACATAGTTTATAAGGCCGAAAAAAAGACATCTGTCCATCCAGTTCGACCTGTTTTCCTACAAGTTGATCCAGAGGAAGGCAAAAAACCCCTGTGCGGTAGAAGCCAATTTTCCTCACTTTAGGGGAAAAAATTCCTTCCCCACTCCAATCAGGCAATCAGAATTACTCCCTAGAACAACAACAACCCATATCTAGTAACTATAACCTGTAATATAATTACCCTCCAGAAATACATCCAGGCCCCTCTTGAACTCTTTTAGTGAACTTACCATCACCACCTCCTCGGGCAGAGAGTTCCATAGTCTCACTGCTCTTACCGTAAAGAATCCTCTTCTATTTTTGTGAACAAACCTTCTTTCCTCCAGGCGCAGAGGATGTCCCCTCGTCATGGTCACTGTCCTTGGGATAAAGAGATCATGGGAGAGATCTCTGTACTGACCCCTGATATATTTATACATAGTTATTAGATCTCCCCTCAGTCGTCTTTTTTCTAAAGTGAATAACCCTAATTTTGATAATCTTTCTGGGTACTGTAGTCCACCCATTCCAGCTATGACTTTAGTTGCCCTCCTCTGAACCCTCTCCAGCTCTGCTATGTCTGCCTTGTTCACAGGAGCCCAGAACTGTACACAGTACTCCATGTGCGGTCTGACTAGTGATTTGTAAAGTGGCAGGACTATGTTCTCATCACGGGCATCTATGCCCCTTTTGATGCAACCTATTATCTTATTGGCCTTGGCAGCAGCTGTCTGACACTGGTTTCTACAGCTTAGTTTGCTGTTCACTAAAATTCCTAGGTCCTTTTCCATGTCAGAGTTACCCAATGTTTTACCATTTAGTATGTACTGGTGACTTACATTATTCCTTCCCATATGCATAACCTTACATTTGTCAGTGTTAAACCTCATCTGCCACTTCTCTGCCCAAGCCTCCAGTCTATCCAAATCCATCTGTAGCAGTGTACTGTCCTCTTCTGTGTTAATTACTTTACACAGTTTAGTGTCATCTGCAAAAATTGATATTTAACTGTGCAAGCCTTCTACAAGATCATTAATAAATATATTGAAGAGAATAGGGCCCAATACTGATCCCTGTGGTACCCCACTAGTTACAGTGACCCAATCTGAGTATGTACCATTAATAACCACCCTCTGTTTTCTATCACTGAGCCATTTACTTACCCACATACAGACATTTTCTCCAAGGCCAAGCATTCTCATTTTATATACTAACCTTTTATGTGGTACAGTGTCAAATGCTTTGGAGAAGTCCAGATATACGACATCCATTGATTCCCCGCGGTCAAGTCTAGAACTTACCTCCTCATAGAAACTGATTAAATTGGTTTGACACGACCGATCCCTCATAAATCCATGCTGATATGGAGTTATTTGCTTATTTTCATTGAGGTACTCCAAGATAGCATCTCTTAGAAAACCCTCAAACAGTTTACCCACTACAGATGTTAAACTTACCGGCCTATAGTTCCCGGGCTCTGTTTTTGGACCCTTTTTGAATATTGGCACCACATTTGCTATGCGCCAATCCTGTGGAACACTCCCTGTCAGTATAGAGTCCTTAAATATCAAGTATAAGGGTCTGGCAATGACATTACTTAATTCTCTTAGGATACGTGGGTGTATGCCATCTGGTCCTGGCGATTTGTCTATTTTAATCTTTTTAAGACGCCCCAGTACTTCTTCCTGGGTCAGACAGGACACTTTTAAAGGGGAATTCACTTTTATATTCTGCATTTCATCTGACAGTTTATTTTCCTCAGTGAATACAGTGGAGAAAAAAATATTTAAGAGTTTTGCTTTCTCCTCATCGCTCTCTGCTACTCCCCCCTCATTACTCTGTAAGGGGCCGACACCTTCAGATTTATACTTTTTAGTATTTATATAATTGAAGAACATTTTAGGGTTAGTTTTACTCTCTTTAGCAATTAGTCTTTCAGTCTCTAGTTTAGCTGCTTTTATTTGTCTTTTACAAATTCTATTTTTTTCCTTATAGTTTTTCAATGCTTCCTCGCTCCCCTCCTGTTTTAGTGATTTAAATGCTTTCTTTTTGTCATTTATTGCTTTTTTTTACAGTTCTATTTATCCACATTGGTTTTTTCTTGTTTCTTATCATTTTATTCCTATAAGGTATGTACCTCTCACAATTAGATATTAGGATGCTTTTAAAAATATCCCATTTTGTGGCTGTATTTTTATTTTCGAGCATTTTGTCCCAGTTAGTTAGACCTATGGCCTCTCTTAGATGGCTAAATTTTGCATTTTTGAAGTTTGGTATTTTGTTCCTCCCTGAAGAAATGCTTTTTTTAATGACAATTTAAAGGTTATTATTTTATGGTCACTGTTACCCAGGTGTCCCCCAACCTGCACATCTGTTGTTCTGTCAGGTCTATTGGTTAATACTAAGTCCAGTATGACCGTCCCTCTAGTCGGGTCCTGAACCAGTTGGGAAAGGTAATTGTCTTTGGTTATTGCCAAGAACCTGTTTCCTTTATGAGATATACAGGTTTCAGTTTCCCAGTCTATATCTGGGTAGTTGAAGTCCCCCATAATAACAACCTCATTCTGATTTGCCGCTTCGTCTATTTCATTTAGAAGTCGATTTTCTGTGGCCTCTGATATATTAGGTGGTTTATAATAAACTCCTATTAGTATTTTATTATTGTTTTTGGCTCCATGTATTTCTACCCACAGTGACTCCACATCTTCATGTCCCTCACTTATATCTTCCCGGATTGTGGGCTTTAGACAGGACTTTACATAAAGGCAGACCCCTCCCCCTCGCCGGTTTTGACGATCCTTTCTAAAAAGATTGTAACCCTGTACATTAACTGCCCAGTCATAGCTATCATCCAGCCATGTCTCAGTTATTCCCACTATGTCATATTCCTTCTCACACATCACTAATTCCAGTTCACCAATTTTATTAGTTAGGCTTCTGGCATTAGTGTACATACAATTAGGAGGTCTATGTATATTTTTTACCCCGTTTGTCAATTTACTATTACTTATGAAATGAATATCCGGGGTTCTTGGGTTACTTTGGTTGTTGTTTTGCACAGTCTTCTCCCTACATTCCTTACTAACCCCAGCCCCCACTAACCCCCACTTTTCCTTCCTATGACCCACTCTCTATCTACACTATCTACCCCCTTATTAGTATGGGCACCCACCCTCCCCCCAGATCCTAGTTTAAAAGCTCCTCCAGCCGTCTAACCATTTTTTCCCCCAGGGCAGTTGCACCCTCCCCATTAAGGTGCAGCCCATCCCTACTGTAGAGTCTGTAGCCGACAGAGAAGTCGGCCCAGTTCTCCATGAACCCAAACCCTTCCTTCCTGCACCAGCCTCTGAGCCACTTATTTAACTCCCTAATCTCCCGTTGTCTCTCTAGTGACGCTCGTGGCACTGGTAGTATTTCTGAAAACACTACCTTGGAGGTCCTGGACTTTAGCTTCTCACCTAGTTCCCTAAGATCATTTTTAAGGACCTTCCATCTCCTCCTGACTTTGTCATTGGTGCCAACGTGTACCATGACCGCCGGGTTTTCCCCAGCCCCACCCAGCAATCTGTCAATCCGGTCCGCAATATGCCGAACCCGAGCACCCGGGAGACAACACACTGTTCGGCATTCACGGTCTCGGCGACAGATGACCCTGTCTGTCCTCCTAATAATAGAGTCCCCTACCACCAGCATCTGTCTGACCTTTGCTGCTCTCCTTTTCCCATCCTTCCTGTAGCGGTCATCCTCCTGGTTTCTAGGAGAAACGGCCTGCTGCAGTGTCGCTGGTCCTGGGCTTTCATCCCTAATATCAGCCAAACAGGCATATTTACTAGGGCGTTCCAGCTCAGGACTAGCCTCCCTGGCACTACCCCTTCTTACTACATTTACCCAGCTGCTGACTTGATAGTCCTGCTCTTGCCCATCTCCATCCTCCTCCTCTTCACTGACCACAGCCAGTGCCTGCACTGTGAGGTCTAAGCCTCTCTCCAGGTGTTCAATGCCCCTAAGTATGCCAAGCTGCTTATTTAGATCCAAGATCTGGGCTTCCAAATATGCAACGTGATTGCATCTAGTGCAAATGTATTCACCCTCGAATGGCTCTTCAAGGCATGCATACATTGCACAGGACACACACTTAGTAGCATTGTCCATGGAGCACCTGCTAGATGGGGATATACAGTACAGTACAGAAAAACAGTAAATATGTGATAAGATGCGGTTTTGCTGTAGTTAAAGGACCAGCTCAGATCAAGTTACCAACAAACAAGGAAAATCCCTCCAACCTTACTTTTTCCTCCTTGTCTTAAACTCCGGTTCTTTAAACTCCACTTATACACAGCCCACTTACACAGCAAGCTCAATGTCAGAGGACTAGTACTACTAGTGTAGGATCCGGTATGATTTAGAGTGCATCAACATAGGAGGAAATCCTCTGAAGGAACTGGATAATGTCTTGCTGACACTTTCCTTGTTGTTTGTCTTGATCTGCTGGGTCATAAATATTTACTAGAAGATTAATTGTTTGAGCAGCCTTCATTGTTTCCGTGGCATGTTCTATTTTCGTTCCGGTCGCCTCTCAGCAGGGGTTAACGTTCCGGATACGCAGCCCGCCCCCATTATAGTAAATGGGGCCGTACCGCAGTTCCGGCCCCACACATGCACTTGCGGTAGCACGGATCCGGCGGGCTGTTCACCCACCGGAACAGCCTGCCGGAGCCCCGCACCACAAGTGTGGAAGTAGCCTTAGCTAGGTATACCTTGAGATTTGGAAACTCGGCATTGCAATTGGAGTGGCACTGATTAAAGTGAGGTGCACTGCAGAGTCTTCTGTTCTTCTTCAGAGAACCAGCAAGTTAGTTTTGCAGTTAATCTGTGCTATTCCCAATTCGAAAAAATTACCAATTGGCAGCAAGATGCATCAACAATGAAGGCACAGGACAGAAGTCGTGGTTCAGTGAGACATTACAGTTCCAGAAGGAGAAGTGACGGTGGAGTAAGAAGTCCAAGCCTAACAGAGACTACCAGAAATTTACTGTATGATTGGGCAATTCACTCCACGAACACACAGAGTACAACTTGTCCTACAAATTCACTCAGAGGAATAGTAAACCAATCTGAATAAAGCAAAATGCTATAATAAATATTTATGCATAACCTGAAACATAGAAATGCTGGGAATACAGTATTTTTCCTGGAAGGGATGTACCCTCCATACACCCAAAGTTATATTTACCTGGCCTTGCTGCTCCAGAGATCCATGTGAGTCTTCACTGTGGATGCATATGTAGTTCCTATGCAGTAGTTCTCATGACCCACATGTAAATCAGTTCATAAAATAAAAATAAAACTCTGGAGGTGGAGTTGAGCACCTTTCCTCTAGGGGAGTAGAACATACAGCTTTTTCCCAGTAGAGCGGGGGTGTTGTTTTAATTACATAATATTTTTTCTCACAGTAAAGCAGTCCAAATATGAAATGAAATTCCTCAGTGAAATGTACACTGAAGTGTTTAACACTTAACTTCGTAAGTGATGAATAATCTGCAAGACTGAATGACATTAAAGTGACTCTGGCACATTGCGCTAAATGTCAGCTTATTCAGCTTGGCCTTTCAAAGGACTGCAATCTTATTCTCTCCGACATTCATGCAGAAATACTTTAGAGCAACAGATTTAAGCAGCTGTGACACCAGGAATTTACTCTAACTAAACATTACTTTTACAGGTCACGGAAACAAGTCATTTGTAGACAGTTTGGTTACATAAAAATCTGTAGTTAATACCATAAACTTTAGTGGGTGGATAATATTCATTGTGGTGCTCATACCTACATGGACTCCCAGTCTGAAGGGGGTGTTGCTTCTGTGGAGCTGCAGACCCCCAGAGTTCTAGCTTAGAAATATCCCAATTAGAGATCAGCAAATCAATTTTGAATGAATGGAATTTTAAATCTGAAGTTTTGGCGATTTGCTTCTGACAAATTGCGCAAAAAGGTGCCAGTGCCATTCAACTGAGAAAATGGCGTGGAGAAAGAAGTTGTTGGACCACAAGATCCTGGGAGGGAGGAGGCTTGTTTTGATTGGCTCGGCAGCTGATAATCTGTAAGCCATCAGGGGCAGGATTTTGGCAGGCCTTTCAGTCTCTGGGCTTGAGAGACGCCACTCTGAGTGCAGCTAAAGAGCTGAGAGCATGTTTCTTGGATGTGTCAGGCAAAAGGCACAGACCCAAGCAAGCAATCTTAGAGTTTTGTAGGGTCAGTATAGGTACATAGTTAGTAAGGTAGATTGAATCTATAGGTAGAAAAATCAGAGTTTTATCAGGCAACCTCATTTTTTTCTGTACATGAACAGCCAGCCTTATTTTTTTTATAGTTCATAAGTTTTTTATAGGCCTTTTCTCAGCGCCAGCAGCATACATTTTGTTGCAAACGCTGCACAATATGCCCTTTTTTTTCTAAAAACTAGTCATAGTTTTGCTACTATTTATAATTACTTACTATTATTTATAAGTAATTTATAAGCACTTCAGCGCATTTCAATGCACCAATATCGGTGTGTTTGTAGAAGGGGATGTATAATTGCACCTCTTTTAATTCCTGAAAAAACAGCTGCAATTTTGCTTCCATGTACAGTATAATTAAGCATTTTGCAAATGTGTTTGTAACAGGGCACTTTTAATTGCATCTGTTAGTTACTGGAAACCAGTTTCAATTTAGCTACCGTTTGTAATTGCCCCCCTCAGAATGGGAACTGCAGAAGGAGTTAATAAGGACAGTATAGCACCTGTGGCTACCTTGAGAAGATATCAAAGTTCTTGGAGTCAAACTCAGGGAGTACTACAACTGCCATCATTCTTGCTGCCTCTACACTGCTATTGAGAGAAGATATACTTTGGAACTGTGTATTTTCTGCCATATGTACTACTACTTCTACCATCAATTCAGTAAAGAGACTGTTATTTATTGTAATTTGCAGGCTGGACATTAACTCCACCATCCGCTCGCCACTTCATCTGCACTCCTGCCTTGCACACACAGCCAAATATCCTCCATTAGTGGCACCCAAAAGCCCCAATACTAGGGTGTTCCCTAAGTGAATAAATAGTGCGCCCTGCATCCACTGCATGGCCCAGGGAGCGCCAGAGTAAGTACTATCACTGTGAACTGTGAGTACTACTACCCCTCTCCCTATCTATCTATCTATCTATCTATCTACCTATCCCTGTTTGTTAACACTGTCAAACATGCGTTTACCCATAGCCATATATGTCAGTGTCACTCTGACATTACCTTATTTATTACTCGAAAAAAAAGTTATATTACACCTCAGAGTTTCATATACCACTTTTCAGGCAAACTGGAGCACTTTTGATTCAAGTAGAATTCATTCAGACGTTAATCGAATTTTTTGAAACATTCGTTAAATCAGACATAAAATGAATTTGAAGAAGTTTGTTCATCTCTAATTCTTTTGTTAATGTAACACTGAAAGCTCCTCCTAGAGGCAACTGCAGGAAAATGTTATGGTTTCATGTTGAGAAGTAGAAGTTCAGTGCCGGGCTCCCCTCATTACAGGTTCCATAGCATAAAGATTTTTTCCACTCCCGAGGAACACAAAGCAATATAGATTTTGGTGGGTTTATGTGAACAGTGTGATAATAACCCTGGAGATAAGATACCTACTGTAATTGCATTAAAATAGATCTACAAAATTTCCACCATTGAACTTATGTCTAGCTGTGTATAGGTTTGTAAAAATGATTTTGCAAGAAAGGCAACAAGTATATGTGGAGATAGTTTGAAGCAATTGAAATTCCTTCTAGATGTGGTGTACAAACAGAGGCAATACATTTTAATGCTGTACGGTCTCCGTTAGAATATGTTATATGAAGTGTTAGAATAAAATCAACTTTGGATCTATGATCAGAAGCTTGATTCACTCAACACTAATTGTAATATGGAGAAGAGATATGTATATCTACAAAGCCAATAGACATTTAAAAGATTCGAAACATTATAGGAAATTAACATTTAGCCTTCTATTTCCTTTACCATGGAAATTATTAAGATCTAATGCAGCGAGTCCCTGAGGAGGTGGAGCAGAGGATGGGAGTGGTAGTGGCCCTGATAATGATGTGTCACAGTGTACTTTCTCAGGGGTTGGTGAAGGGAAGGACACTCCCTGTGGCTGTAGGCTCTAGGGATTGGACCTTAAGTATGAGGGAGAGAAGCACATGGAGGTCTGCTCCCTTCCCCCTCCCTCTATACAGCTGAACTAACTGGAATCCTCTGGAACTAGGGGATGAGGCCAGACCACACCCTAAGCTCCAGAGAGGGCTGGGCCAGGATGGTTAACTCTGGCCATGTCTGGCTCATGCTGGAACAAGTGAGTGGGTAGTACGTTACATTAGCATTACAAACAGTACAGACATTACAAACCAAATTGCAGATACCCCTTGCACTGGGGTACTGCACGTCCAACATGCTGTCGAGGATTGGACTATTTCCAAAATAGTTTATGAATCTCTAATTGTAACAGAGTCAGTGGTACCAACATTGTATTTCCTTCTAAAAGTACACGAGGATATCACTAGTCCACCAGGGAGACCCATAATATCTGGGAAAGGTGGATTAAACTCTGCATGACCAAGTAAATTTTTTACTCTCTATCTTTTCCTTAACTTTTTTATTTTCTGTTCACATAGTCGTATGAGGGATTGTTTTTCGCATGACAAGTTACTTTCTAATGCTACCATTTAAAGGGGTTGTCAGAGTTATGGAAAAGAAATATAGCACTGTAAATCTGATGGGTAGCAATAATTAAGTTAAGCAAGTTTTAGGCAAAACAAATCTATATTTCCTCATTTCCCTTCCTTCCTGCTCTGCAAAGGTTAGTGAATACAGGAGCTGCCCTGAGTGACATGTCTGTCTGCTGGAATACTCAGCAGCATGTTGTGTGTGTAGGACTACAAGTCCCAGCTGTATGTACAATGATACTGCTGATATACACAGGAACTTCCCCCTACCTGTTCTTGAGCAATACAGTTCCTCTACAGCTCCTGTGCCCAGCATTTGTCTCCTCACTGCCTGCAGTGTAAAGCCTGTTGTAAAGCCTTGAGCCCTCAGTGTGTTTTGGCTGAAGGGGTTAAAGGGTTATTCTCATTTTAGACAATGGGGGCATATCGCTAGGATATGCCCCCATTGTCTTATAGGTGCGGGTCCCACCGCTGGGACCCGCACCTATATCGAGAACGGAGCCCCCGAAGTGAATGAGGGCGCACTGCGCATGCGCAGCCGCCCTCCATTCATTTCTATGGGGCCGCCGAAAATAGCCGAGCGCTGGCTCGGCTACTTCCGTCGGCTCCATAGAAATGAATGGGAGCGCACCGCGCATGCACGGCCCGGCTCCCATTCATTTCTATGAGCGGCGCGGGGAGCTGCGCCTGGTGGTGGCCGGACCCCCGGAAACCTGGGGTCCTCCAGGCGCAGCGCTCCCCGCTCCGTTCTGGCTGGGACCCGCACCTATAAGACAATGGGGGAATATCCTAGCGATATGCCCCCATTGTCTAAGATGAGAATACCCCTTTAATGTTTTATCTGAAGGAATCCAGGGAGAGAGCAGATAGCAGCTGGTCAGTGCAGGGGGGCGTGGCCAGTGATGTCTCGTGTACAGACTGTTATCTGATCTCTGAGGCTTGTGCACGAAACATCACAGACCAGGGAGATAAGCTGACATCACAGGTCAGGGGACCTCAGTGAACTCTGAGAAACCAGCAGCTTTTGAAGCAGAAAGTGTATGGGAAAGTTGTTATACTTACAAGTTAGTAACATACAAAGAACAAAAAAATAACTCGGACAACCCCTTTAATATTGCATACAGTGTAGCAGGAAGCTGGAAAAAAATCCAAAATAATATAGAATTGGAATTCTGCCTTAGTTTTATGGGTTTTTTTTTACTGCATTCTCTATGCTATAAAAACAACGCTATCTACATTTTCTGGGGCAGTACGATTATAGCTTTACCACATTTTTATAGTTTTTCTTGTGTTTTAATGAAAAAAAAAAAAAAAAACTTTGGACAAAATTTTTTTTTCTTTGCATCACCATTTTTGACCCCCATAACTTAAAGGGGTTATCCGGCAATTTATATTAATGACCTATCGTCAGGATAAGTCATCAGATCAGCAGGGGACCGACACCCAGGGGTGTAGCTAAAGGCTCATGGGCCCTGGTGCAAGAGTTCATCTTGGGCCCCCCCCCCCTTCCCTCATCGCACCTAGCTTTTCTGCCGGCCAAGTCAAAAATTGAACCCCCCTCCCCATGCCAAATTCTCACCCTAACCTTTTCCCTCCTAACATTAGGTATATCACTACAGAACATACAGAGTAAGGCTACATTCACACAACAGTTGTTTTTGCGGCCTCCGATCCGCATATTTTGCGGCTCAGATGTGGACCTATTTAAATAAATGGGTCAGCAAAAAATGCGGACAGCACACTGTGTGCTGTCCACATCTGTATGTCCATTCCTATTTTTGTCCGTTTTGCGGACAAGGATAGGCATTGTTACAGTGGATCCGCAAAAAAAACCCGATGCCATATGGAACATCATCCGTTTTTTTTTTGCGGATCCGCAATTTGCAGTCTGCAAAACACCACGTTCATGTGAATGTAGCTTAATACAGCGCCCCATACCTCTTACATCCAGTGACGTCTCCTCTGATGTAGATGTTCTCTTTCCTCATCTTCTCCTTTCAGACCAGACGCCATTTTTCAGCCATTTCTCATCTCTGCAGTTTGACAGAAAAAAATCTTAGTTTATTACTTTTCCATCATCTTCCTATCTTCTGGACAAATCATCCAACACCCCCCCCCCCCCAGTACTGTGCCACTAGTACCACACAGTTAGTGCCCTTCAATAATTATTGGCACACAGTGTCCTAAAATAACTGCGCCCAGCAAATAGTGTCCCTGACAGTAATAGTGTAAACATAATGTCACCCAGAAATAAGTGTGCTATTCTGATACTGTGCCAGGGTGCCCCCACAGTAATAATGCCCCCCAAAGTCCCAACTAATAATTCTCTGCCAGATTGCACTTGTTAGTAATAGTGCCCCCAACAGTACTAATGTCCCCACTGTGGCCCAGAAGTATTAATGCTTTCAATGTGCCAGTAAGAAGTGCCCCCAATAATGTGCCAGTAAGAAGTGCTCCCCAATAATGTGCCAGTAAGAAGTGCTCCTGATGTGCCAGTAAGAAGTGCCCCCATAGTGCACCCCAATAATATGCCAGTAAGAAGTGCCCCAATAATGTGCCAGTAAGAAGTGTCCCCATAGTGCCCCCCAATAATGTGCCAGAAGTGCCCCCAAAATATCCCCCCAATAATGTGCCAGTAAGAAGTGCTCCCCCCTATTGATTCCCCCCCCCAAAATAATGTGCAAGTAAAAAGTGTCCCACTCCCATAGATGCCCCCCAAATCATGTGCCGGTAAGAAATGCCCCCAAGTGCCCCCATGTGCCAGTAAGAAATGCCTCCAGTGCCCGTAAAAAATGCCCCCAGTGCCCCATATGCCAGTAAAAAATGCCCGCAGTGCGCCTATGTACCAGTAAGAAATGCCCCCCAGTGCCAGTAAGAAATGCCCCCATGTGCCAGTAAGAAATGCCCCCAGTGCCCCCATATGCCAGTAAGAAATACCCCCAGTGCCCCCATGTGCCAGTAAAAAATGCCTCCAGTGCCCCATGTGCCAGTAAGAAATGCCCCCCAGTCCCCCAATATGCCAGTAAGAAATGCCCCCCAGTGCCCCCATGTGTCAGTAAGAAATGCACCCATGTGCCAGTAAGAACTGCCCCCGGTGCCCTCACGTGCCAGTAAGAAATGCCCGCCAGTGCACCCATGTGCCAGTAACAAATTCCACAAATGCCCCCATGTGCCATGAAACAAATGCCCCCAGTGCACCCAATAGAGCTCCGGTCCGTGATTGCACAATGGAAGCGCTCATCTCCCTCTGCCATGCCGCGCTGTTGCCCCCCAACTGTGCGCAGGGCCGCGCCGCACCTTGCCTAATTGGCTATAGGGGTCGCGACCGCTGCGACCCCTATAGCTATGCCACTATCGACACCTGGAACCCCTGCCAATCAGCTGTTAGAAGAGGCAATGCTCCGTGAGTGCCAATGCTTTTTCCAAGGCCATGAAAGAAGACGTCACCATACATTGTTCACATTGCCTAGTTACAGCTCAGTGCCAATAAAGTAGTGGAGGAAAAAAAGATTCTTTTAATCCATGTTGTGGCAGTTTAAACACATGCGTTTGAATCCCTGCTGTTAGCTGTAGAATGACTGTGCATAACTATCAGGCTTAGTTTACACTTCACTTATTTGGCCAGTTATTCTCATCAGTTATTGTCAGCTCAAAGCAGATGCAGGTCAAAACCACAGAACAGGTGCAGATCTATTCATTATACCTAATCTAAGAGTAGGCTTGGCTCCTGAATTTGCCTCACAATAAGTGATGGAGATAACTGACTAAATAACAGAAGTGTAAACTCAGCATTACAGGTCAATGTTACCATCAGCTATAATTTAGCAGTGTGGACTTAACCATGCAGTGGTCTAAGATTCAAGTAGTGACCCCATAACAGTGGGAAGGGTGTCAGCAGTAAGGCTGTGTTCACATCACTGTTTATTTTTCCATTATTCTGATCTGTCAGAAGAACATGCAAAAAAAAAAGTATCCTGTAGTTTGAGCATCCATCTTCAAACCGTCAGTGTTTGGTCAGCATTTGGTCAGCATTTGTCAAGTATTTGTAAGGCAAAAAACAGGAGTGGGTAAAAAACAGAGGTAAGGGTGGGTTCACATCAGCGTTATGCTTTCCGTTTGTGTTTTCCGTTATAACATGGTTATAACGGAAAATAACGGAAACCATAAGACGGAAGTCAAAACGGAAGCCTTTAGAGGCTTCCGTTTTGATCCGTCATAATAGAAGCCTATGAGAATCATAACGGATCCGTCTGAGTTCCGTTATGCTGAACGGAAAACAAAGTCCTGTCGACAGGACTTTGTTTTCCGTTTTGCATAACGGGAACCAAATGGATCCGTTATGATTCTCATAGGCTTCTATTATGACGGATTAAAACGGAATGCCTCTAAAGGCTTCCGTTTTGACTTCCGTCTTATGGTTTCCGTTATTTTCCGTTATAACCATGTTATAACGGAAAACACAAACGGAAAGCATAACGCTGATGTGAACGAGCCCTAACATGTGATGGAAATATATGGATGTTTTCTGTGTTTTGGAAATCATGATCAAATCCTGACCGTGTGATAGAGGTCTTGTCGATACTCAGATGACAGGACCCATTTATTTTGTGATTTTTCTGTTCTGACAGATCAGAAGAATGGAAAACTAAATGGTGATATCAACACAACAAAACAGGGACACTGGTGACCCTGTAATGGACTGGTGAAGTTGGCAACAGAATAGAGAGTCACAACAGTAGCCCCGGAACAGAGTGGGGAGGGTGGCAAAAGCATGAAGAGTCACAATAGTGGTCCAAGAACAGACTGGTGAGGGTGACAACAGCATGAAGGGGCACAATAGTGGCCCTGGAACAAAGTGGGGGGGGACAACTGCAGGGGAAGTAACAACACAAGATGGTGGCAGATCACAGTATGAGCAGATGATAGTAGAGGCAACAGGCGTGTGGCACCAGGTGGGTGACAGCATCAGAATAGTGGCAGCAGTACTTAGGCAGAAGTAACGGGTCATTTGTCACAATGTTCCGGTGTGGCAGCACACTAGCGTCAGATCATTACTGCCAGAATGATCTAGTGTTTTGATAAGGCATCGGTGTCTGGAAATCCTGGTTGGTCCAGACCTGATTCATCTTTATAAAGGTTAGTCTCTCAACATTTTGTGTTGAAAGGAGAGATCCCTTTGGAGTAACTATGTCACCGGCCACACTAAACACTCGCTCTAATGCCACACCACTGGCCGGGCAGGAAAGCTTATCCAGGGCAAACTTGGGCAGTTGCAGCCACAATTCAAGTTTGGCTGCCCAGTAGTCCAGGGGATCTTGGATCTGGGGTGACAGGGTGCAGTCAAAGTATGCCACAGCCTGCTGGTTCAGTTTCTGCTCCCATTAACTGCTACTGCTTGCTGGTTTATTGAGTAAGCAGGCGAAAAAAAGAGCTCATTAGAGACTCAAGACTTAAAGGGGTTCTCCGAGTTATAAATATTGATGACCTATCCTCAGGATAGGTCATCAATATCAGATCGGCGGCACCCCCACCGATCAGCTGTTTGAAGAGGAGGCGCACTCTGTATCAGCGCTCCCTCCTCTTCACTGTTTACATGCTGGCCGACACGGGGGTAGTGGTGAGTAGGTGTAATTACACCTCACCACCCCATTCATTTCTATGGGAAGAATCGCTTCCATAGACTTGTATGGGAGCGATTCTTCCCATTGAAATGAATGGGGCAGTTAGGTGTAATTACATACCAAAAGGTCTAAAATAGGCCCCCATTTTGGACCAGTAGTGAGGGTCTAACATTGTGGAAAGCCCATAGTCATCCCTCTTCTAAATGGTGATAATGCGGCTGTCACTACACAAGCATGCGTCTGGCCATTTGTGCATGGGACTTGGAGGGACTTCCTGCTTCCATCTCCACTGCATACTGCCACGGTCTGTCAGGATCATTTCCATTGTCTTTGTCATCGCCCTCTAGCTCCTCCTGCTCCTCTTCTAGTTCTCTATAGAATTCCTGGACATTTATGTCATCCTTCTCACCCCCCTCCTGTGCCAGTTCAACCACCACATGGCTCAGGCAGCCGAGAGATGTAGGCACTACGTCTTCTGTCCCCTCACCAGTCAGATTTATCAGCATCCCCTCCAGGACATGAAGGAGTGGAATGAGATCATTCATCCCCTAGTCCTGGCGACTGAAAAATAAAGTGACCTCCTCAGAAAGCCTGAGCAAATGGTATGTGTTGTGCATGAGCTTCCACTGTCTAATGTCAAAGTTACACCAGGGAGTAGTCATGTCTGTCTGCATCATCAAGAAATCGGTCACAGGTTATACAGTCGGTCCAACATGTTTAGTGTGGAGTTTCAACATATGGAAACATCACACATGGAGCAATGTAGGGGAACACCATTCTGCCTTTGCAGGCCAAGGAGGGTATGTTTTTTGCACAGTAATTTGACTGAAGTGCATGCACAGTTTCCTCACATTTTCAAGACGTCTTGCAGTTGGGTGGAATACTTCAGGAACTGGGTGACAACCAGATTGAAGATGTCCACCATGCAGGGCACATGGGTCAGCCCTTCCTGATGCAGCACAGACAGAATGTTCTTTCTGTTATCGGTGACCATGGTTCCTATCTCCAGTTGGTGAGGAGACAGCCAGGATTCGATTTCTTGGTTGATTATACAGAGCAGTTCATCCCTAGTGTGACTCCGTTCGTCCAGGTTGACCAAGTACAGAATTGCGTGCCAATGCCATGCTTTGCATAGGTGGTATGCTGGAGGAACACTCTGAACTGTGCCTACAGTGGAGGTTGAGGACAAGGTGGAGAAAGAGGAGGCAGAGGAGGACACATGCATGCATGAGTGTACACATACTCAATCGCTTCAGTGATCGATTGTTGGAGAAACACGTGAAAAGGAGTAGGAGGAGCATCAGAAGAAAAGATCAGTGGTCCCCAACCTTTTTCATACCAGGAACAAGTTTGATACAAGATATTTTTTACAAGGAATGGGAGGTTGATTGGCGCAGAGGTTAATCATGTTGTACATAATCAAAATAAGGTACTTATTACAGAAAAATGGCCAACATGGTCAATAATAACCCTTGATAAAGGCTAAGTAATACCACTACACCATGAACCAGTAATCCTATTTAAGACCACACTCCGTGACTTACAAGTGATGTCTCCTCTGGTTGGAGTAATTCTCTTTCTTTTTTCTCAGTCCTGCAGAGATCATCGTGATGATGTCTCCCGACCACGACTTCTTTCTGCATAATTGAACACACCTATTTAGTATTAATGCCTCCTTTTAAGCCTCTACTTGGTAATCATCTCAGTTTAGGTCCCAATAGATATAATGCCCTCTAGTAGTGCCCTATGTACATATAACATCCCCCCTGTACTGCCCTCTATACACACAATGTCACCCAGTAGTGGTCTATTTTAATATAGTGCCCCCAGTAGTTGCCTCTTTACATATCATGCCTCTCAGTAGTTGCCTCTTTTAAGAAAATGCTGCCCCCCCCAAGTAGTGGTCTTTTTTAATATAATGTCCCCTGTGGTGGTCTCTTTTAATATAGTAACTGTAATATAGTGTTGTTCCCCTGCCGAGTTGTGGTCTCTTTCATTCTAGCCTGCCCCCGAAGTGCCTCTTAAGATTTAGTGCCCCCAGTAGTGTCCCTAAACCAAATAAAAAATATTTTAAAAAAACACAAAATACCTCTCTCCTGATGTCTGTCCACATCATTCTTTCTTCCTGCTGCTACTTCCTCCTCTGCTGCCTGCATTACAGGCGCTCTGCGCCGGGTCTCTGGTGACATCATGACATTGTCACGCCACTTGTGACCCGGTGAAAGGGTCACAATGATGTCATCACGACTGCCTGCATTTTAGCACTGTCTGCCTAATGGCCTTCAGGCTATGAGGCTTAACAGCAGGGCACAGGAACCAATACTTCCTGTCCCCGCTGCTCAACAACGGCACTCCCTGTGGACCAGTACCAACTGGGCCAAGGCCCGGTGGTTGGGGACCACTGCAATAGATGATGGGAAGGAACGACAGCTTCCTTCTGCTAAGGTTGAGGAACCCTGACTGCTGGAGAAGGCATGCGGGTCTCTGGGAGATGCAGCTTTTGCTGCATCAGGTTGTGCCACTGCAAAAGTGCCACGGTTTTCCCAGGCCACTTTACGGTGACGCTCCATGTGTTGATGCAGGGCCGTGGTACAAACATTAGCACCCTGACCACGCTTAACCTTCTTCCCACATATCCTGCATACCGCCAAGTATCCTGCATACCGCCAACCTGCTAACGTCCTCCAGCGACTTGATAAAAAATTCCCACAATGCTGAGTGCAGTGTTTTACCCTCCCACTCCATGCTGACTGTCTGACGCTGCCTCTATGAACCCATGCACCACAATTTGTTTGCTGACAGGTAGGCTCATGTGTATCAGATGGTCTACCCAGGGCTCGTTTGGCAAAAGATCTCCCACTGCTTCCACTATGCTGGCTCATCAGCACACTGCCAACCCTTACCCCCTGATGATGCCCACTCTCCAACCGGTTAATAATAATAATAATCTTTATTTATATAGCGCCAACACATTCTGCAGCGCTTTACAGTTCAGGGGTTCGTGTACAGACAGTCATAAATAACATAGCAACAGACAGGTTAATAATTACAACAAGAGGAATGAGGATCCTGCTGGCAAGGGCTTACACTCTATGAGGAGATAGGACGGCTCCCACGTGTGATCGTCTACATCATCATCCACTACTGTCTGTTCATCACTTATGTCACCCTCACCTCATCTCATGGCCATGTCCCTGACAGCTTGCAACACGTGCTCCCATCTGACTGTCATCACCGCTAGTTGTAGCTCTAAAGCAGTGGTTCTCAACTCCAGTCCTCGGGACCCACCTGCCAGTCAGGATTTAGGAATATCCCACAGAATGAATACCTGTGGTAAGTCCTGATGGATGGACGCTAATTATATCAGCTGGTCTAAACTAAGGAAATCCTGAAAACCTGACTGGCAGGTGGGTCCCGAGGACTGGAGTTGAGAACCACTGCTCTAAAGGAGGACGACGCAGTGGACCTCTCCTCCAAGTCTGTGCTGGCTTGTAGCTGCTAACTGTCCACACTAAGCTCATCCTCACTGAAAAGCGGAGCACAACCAGCAGCATACATTACTTACTGAGCAGAAGGAACAGCAAAAGAACAGGTGACGACACAAAGGTTGTTCCTGGGCCATGCCAAATTTGATGAGGAACCCACCATTTTCTGACTGTGTATACAATATCTCTTGTCACCTGAGATGATATTGAAGAGCAAGTCAACCATTCCAGTGCAACCGGATTGTTGGTCAAAACTTGACCGCTAGATGACAGTGGCAACTCTGGCCTGTTGCTGCAGCTGCTGCTACCACCACCTCTTCTTCTGCTGCTACTTGTGACAGCTAAAGCAACATTTGTGCTGCTGCTTGTTCCTTTTAAAGGCCCAGGCAACTGTCTGTTGGCCACAGTGTACAGTAACTGAATTAGTAATGTAATGGATTACATATGAATGGTGCAGCAGATGAACTAGGTAAATGCGCCAATATACTGTATTAGACCACCTGTTGACAATGAGTCTGATGCACAGTAAGTCTATGTATAACTGAACAGATTAAGCATAGCTGGCGCACCAGATGAGCTGGGTAAATGCACCTATATATTAGACTGCCTGTTGACAATGAGTCTGATGCACACTAAGTCTATGTATAACTGAACTGATCATTAAAGGCACAGTAGATGAACTAGGTAAATGTGTCTATATATTAGACAGCCTGTCAACAATGATTCTTATGTATAGTAAGTTTCTGTATAACAGATTAATTACTAAAAGCACAACAGATGAACTAGGTAAATGCATCTATATATTAGACCACCTGTTGACAATGCATATCATGCGCAGTAAGTCTATGTATAACAGAACAGATTAATTATTAAAAGCACAGCAGATGAACTAGGTAAATGTGTCTATATATTAGACCGCCTGTTCACAATGAGTCTAATACACAGTAAGTCTATTTAAGTCTATTTATAACTGAACAGATTAAGTATAAACGGCCAGCAGGTGAACTACAGGGTGGGCCATTTATATGGATACACCTAAATAAAATGGAAATGGTTGTGATATTAACTTCCTGTTTGTGGCACATTAGTATATGGGAGGGGGGAAACTTTTCAAGTTTTTTCAATGGTAAGAGGGTCATGTGACACATCAAACTTATTGAGAATTTCACAAGAAAAACAGTGGCGTGCTTGGTTTTAAGGTAACTTTATTCTTTCATGAGCTATTTACAAGTTCTGACCACATAAAATGTGTTCAAAGTGCTGCCCATTGTGTTGGATTGTCAATGCAACCCTCTTCTCGCTCTCTTCACACACTGATAGCAACACCGAAGAAGAAATGCTAGCGTAGGCTTCCATACATCTTGTATCTTCACAGCATAGACAATTGCCTTCAGATGACCCCAAAGATAAAAGTCTAAGGGGGTCAGATCGGGAGACCTTGGGGGCCATTCAACTGGCCCACAATGACCAATCCACTTTCCAGGAAACTGTTCATCTAGGAATGCTCGGACCTGACACCCATAATGTGGTGGTGCACCATCTTGCTGGAAAAACTCAGGGAACGTGACAGCTTCAGTGCATAAAGAGGAAACACATCATCATGTAGCAGTTGAATGCTGCATAAGCTGCATCGACGAAGCTGCGTACAAATTATACATTATTATGTGGTGTTTTGCGAACATTTGCACACTAATAAAGAACGTACACTTGTTAAAGGTACGCAACTTATGTGAACACGTACACACGAGTGTACAAAAGTGCATACGAATCCTTAGCGTACTATTGTTTTTTTCCAGTTCTGAGGGGGGCGTATCTTCACTTTCCCGCTCTTGCGGGGGCAGAACGTCATTTTCCCGCCGTACGCAGAATGCGTGAATTTACTTACGTTTCATACATATCTTACGTATAGTTAGCGGTCAAATTTTTGCATACGTTTACAAATAATACAAAGCGAATACGACAAAATTCGGATTCGCTTCGGAGAAGAAAATTTCCAAGATTCAATAGAATCTACGAAGCGGCGAATAGATTCGCTCATCTCTAATAGTAATTCTATGTATAACATAGACTGCTCTGGGACCTATAGACTGTCTGTGCCTCTCTGCCTAGGGTGTACGTACCTTCCCCTGTGGGATGTTGCCTGCGCAATAAGTTCTCTAGCTTGCTAGTCCGTATGAAGGTATGCTGTTGTTCAATTTATCTGCCCATCCTCAACCTCTGCTTGTTTACCAGATTTGACCCTTTGCTTCCTGACCACTGCTTGATACATTGAACCTGTGCTGCCTGTCCTGGCCTTTGGACTGTTAATCAGATGGAACATATGTTGCTTGGCCTAACACTGGCTCATTTACTGACTATGATATTGCCTGTTTCCTTGGTGCCTCGCTCCAGCTGTCACTGAATGGAGACTACTCCAAAAGATTAAAGTAAAAAATAAAAAAAATACGGAAGAGCCATGCCCAGGACTTACAGCCAGGGCCGTATTTAGGGTTCATGCTGCCCTAGGCACTCTCTGTGATGACTCCCCCCCCTCACGTGACCCATTCCCCCACGCCCCCAAATAGTAGCATAGTAGCCTCTCCTCAGTCCAACCAATCCCATAGTAGCCTCCTCCCCCCACAGTAGCATAGTAGCCTCTCCTTAGAACCCCCCACCCCATAGTAGCCTCGTTACCCCCAACCCCCATAGTAGCCTCTTCTCACCCCCCCACCTCATAGTAGCCTCTCCTCGTTACCCCACCCCCCATAGTAGCCTCCTCCCCCCACAGTAGCATAGTAGTCTCTCCTCAGTAGCCCCCAACCCCATAGTAGCCTTGTTACCCCACCCCCCATAGTAGCCTCCTCCTGGACTTATTACAGTGACCTATCCTCCCCCCCAACCCCCTGGATCCTGAAAATGGTCCTCTGCCAAGCCAATTAACCCCCGCCCAACTACCCACCATCCCCATACACTCAACTACCCTCAGTCTGTACCCCCCCCCCCCACCTGCCGCTGGTGCACCTAGCTTTTCTGATGCCCAAGGCAAATATTGAAACGCCCCCCCCATGCCAAATTCTCAACCTAATCCCTTCCCTCCAGTCCTACTGTTAAAGGGGTTGTCCTCTTTTTACTACTAATGACCTATCCTCACGATAGGTCATCAATATCAGATCGGCTGGGGTCCTCCGGCACCCTGACGATCAGCTGTTTGAAGAGAGAGCAGAGCTCATATGAGAGCTGCTTTCTCTGCTCTGTTCACCTGCTTGCCATAGAATTTGCAGTGAAGAGCAGTAAACAGAGCAGAGAAAGCAGCGCTCGTACAAAAAAAAAAAAAAAAAGACAACCCCTTCAAAGACAGACTTGGAAAACATTTCATACAGCACTACAGAGCATACAGGGTCATACAGCGCCACATATGTACCTCTTACATCCAGTGACTTCTCTTCTCTGATGACGTTTTCTTTCCTCTTCTTCTGTCAGACCAGACCGCCATGGTGACTTCTTTCAGCTGTGCCTCGTCTCTGAAGAGTTCAACAAACAGACATCTTACTTTCCTACTTTTCCATCATCCTCTCACCTTCTCCACATCTCACCCTGCCCACCCCCATACTATACTACAGAAACAGCCCCCCTGAAAATACTGGCACCACACAGAAAACGGGGGACGGGGGAACTCTCCTTCTGGGGCCCATGTCAGACCCCCCCTACCTTCTGGCCCCATGTCAGAACCCCTTTTCTGGCCCCCATTTTAGACCCCCCTTTCTGGTCCCCATTTCTGTGCCACCATTTCAGACCCCCCCCATTCTGTCCCACCATTTCAGACCCCCCCATTCTGTCCCACCATTTCAGATCCCCCCCCATTCTGTCCCACCATTTCAGATCCCCCCCCCATTCTGTCCCACCATTTCAGATCCCCCCCCATTCTGTCCCCACCTTTTCAGATTCCCCCCCCATTCTGTCCCCACCTTTCAGATCCCCCCCCATTCTGTCCCCACCTTTTCAGATCCCCCCCCATTCTGTCCCCACCTTTTCAGACCCCCCCCCCCCATTCTGTCCCCACCTTTTCAGATCCCCCCCATTCTGTCCCCACCTTTTCAGATCCCCCCCCCATTCTGTCCCCACCTTTTCAGACCCCCCCATTCTGTTCCCACCTTTTCAGATCCCCCCCATTCTGTCCCACCATTTCAGACCCCCCCATTCTGTCCCACCATTTCAGATCCCCCCCCCATTCTGTCCCACCATTTCAGATCCCCCCCATTCTGTCCCACCATTTCAGATCCCCCCCATTCTGTCCCACCATTTCAGATCCCCCCCATTCTGTCCCACCATTTCAGATCCCCCCATTCTGTCCCACCATTTCAGATCCCCCCCCATTCTGTCCCACCATTTCAGATCCCCCCCCATTCTGTCCCACCATTTCAGATCCCCCCCATTCTGTCCCACCATTTCAGATCCCCCCCATTCTGTCCCCACCATTTCAGATCCCCCCCATTCTGTCCCCACCTTTTCAGATTCCCCCCCATTCTGTCCCCACCTTTTCAGATTCCCCCCCCCCATTCTGTCCCCACCTTTTCAGATCCCCCCCCCCATTCTGTCCCCACCTTTTCAGATTCCCCCCCCATTCTGTCCCCACCTTTTCAGATCCCCCCCCATTCTGTCCCCACCTTTTCAGATCCCCCCCAATTCTGTCCCCACCTTTTCAGATTCCCTCCACCATTCTGTCCCCACCTTTTCAGACCCCCCCCCATTCTGTCCCCACCTTTTCAGATCCCCCCCCCCATTCTGTCCCCACCTTTTCAGATTCCCCCCCCCCATTCTGTCCCCACCTTTTAAGATCCCTTTTTGGCCCCCACTTCAGACCTCAGATCAGACAAGAAAAAAAAAACAAAACTTACCTCCAGTCCTGGCTGTGTCCCCGCTCTCTCCTCTTCCAGGGGCCCGCGCTGAAGTCACCTGACCTCCTGCAGCGTCAGGTCAGTTGGCGCTCTGTACGTCCTGACGCGCCGGCCTCAGGAAGAGCAAGCAGGAGGAGGGATAAGTACTGTACAGCGCTTCACTCCCCCTCCTCCTGCAGGCTAGTGAGCGCTCGCTAGTATTCCCTTTATAAGATGCACTGCATCTTATAAAGGGAAAAGTTTAGCACTGGCCCCCGGTGCCTAGTCGCTAATACGGCCCTGCTTACAGCTGTAATACACTTTTGTGAAACTGGCCTTACACCAACAATTTATTCCGTTCTGAACATTATAATGAAAGTATCTTTGTGCCCTGTATGTATGTAATGTATGTATATACCGTAACACACTTTCAGTTCTTCGCCAAAGATGTAAAACTAAATCCACTGCTTAGAGGTGACATGCAACCTACAGTATAGGAAAATACAGAGCTGTTAAATACAGGAAATATCGCCACCATGTGGTAAAATATATAGTGCAGCCTAAACAACACAATGCCATATTAACTACTGTAAGGAATACAGGGGGAAGTAGGACACCATATAAAACTCCTGCTTTGGGCACCAAAAAAGCTTCTCCATCCTGTGTCGCTCTGTCATTCAATTTAGATTCAAACAAGTCAAACAATCTGAATTCTTATGCAGAATTGAAGTTCATGAAGTGTACTTCGATCAATCCGAATTTCAGGAAAAATTGACTTAGCCACGAAGTCGAATTTCCTTGTGCCTCATGGTAATGAATCAATTTTCCCTGAAATTGTGGTAAAAAAAAAAAAAATACTTACCGTACTTCATCCATTTGAACTTGAGGCCGCCGCAGCCATCTTTCTTGAAGATCCCGCTCAAAATCTTGTGCGCGGTGACATATGCCAGCCAAAGTAATGACGCCATCACGCACTGTGCGAGATTTCTTGCTGCATCTTCAAGCAAGATGACCTTGGTAGCCTCTTTGCGATCAAATGGATGAGGTTTTAAATTAGCAACTGCTAAATTGCATTAATATCGATCACAGATGAAAAACAACAATCAATGATCAATAAGTGATGAACGCGGCATCTGAGGGGTTCAATGACGGGCATGGCACAATCGCCTTTCCCTATTCATTGCACCCACTATTTACAAAGAAATATGCTTTTTGACGAAGTAATTCATCATGAAGCTAATTTTTTTGTAAAATTCAGCGGACCAGCCAAACTGAATTTTTGAGAACTTCGCTCTCTCTAGCTACTACATGGCCCCTGCTTTCAAATTTAGAACCTGGACTTTAAAGTGTAATGAATCAGGATTAGGCACTTTCACCATGTTTTAACCAGGGAGGAAGTAAAATTGTGAGATAAACATAGCTGCTCAGGTAGGTGTACCACTTAATAGCTTAATTGAAATCCGTATATGACGCAAATTTTGTGTACTGGAATCCACTGCCAATGTAAATCAATAGGGCTGTTCACATGGGCATGTCATTTAAGTCAGTATTTGAAATCCAAAGCATGTCCTAGTTTTGTGCATATTTTAGTCTAAATACACCCATTATTGTCTATGGGAGTGCATAAAAAATGCAGAAAAGAAGTAATACACATGTAAAACCAGACTTATAGTCCAAATGCTAATGACTGCTTCCATTATGGGGAAGCACGAGGGGGTGAGGGCAGCTCTGCGCTGGCTGTACTCACCTTCCCTGGTCTTCTTCCGGGTCCCACAGTAGAGTCCTGACTGTGCACAACCTCAGGCTTTAGTGCACGTAACCGTGCACTATGACCTGATGCTGTGCGCCACAGTACACAGCAGGACCCGGATGAAGTGATGGAGCGGTGAGTCCTGGATCTGCAGCGCCATCTGGAGCAAGCGAGGTAAGTTTATTTTTTTATTTATTTTGTTGTAATTTCTGATCTGAGGTTTGATGGGGCTGGGGATTCCGATTTGAGGCTAATAGGGTCTGATTGGGGGTCTGATCTGTGTCTAGTAGGGGTTAGGGGGTCTGATTGGGGCTTATCTGAGGCTAATGGCGGCTGTGGGGTCCGATGTGAGGCTGATTGAGGATGAGGGGTCCGATCTGAGGTCTGATCTGAGTCTGATGGGGGCTGATCTGAGGATAATGGAGGCTGGGGGGGTCTGATCTGATACCTATGGAGGTTGGAGGGGTTTGATCTGAGCCTGATGGAGCTTGCAGGTCTGATGAATATTAGGGTTTTATGAGGGTCGGAGAAGAATGAGGCATCTGATTTGGGGGTCTGCTCTGAGGTCTGAAGGAAAATATTTTTAATTCTTATTTTACTTCTCCAAATCCTAGAGGCATCTTATACTCCAGTGAGTCTTAGGCCACTTTCAAACGGTCAGTTTTTTCTTGTTCATTTGCACTGTATTTGTGAGGCTCTGTGGAAACAGTTAATGAATATTAAGAGACTTTTGGGACTTTGAATGAGAAGCTGGTAATTTTCCACAGCTGCCATAGAGTTTAAAGAGCATGTTTTGGAGGGAAAAGCCAGACTTGTTTACCACCAAAGCCAGACAAACTGACCTTTTGAATTCCTGGTTTAGCTTGTTGTTATATCTGAAAACCCGTTTTTGTCTGGAAAAACTGTTGTGCCATTGAGCATCATTGAAGCTCTAATGTGAGTCTATGACAGACTGGAGTTGTAACAGTTCTAGTTAGGGATCAGTGTTTGGAGGGGGAGACTCATGTCTGCATGAGTGACCAGAAGAAGACGCTGAGATGGGAACCATGAGCCACAGACCATGGGTCACCAGCCCGATGACCAAGGAGCCACCTGGACTACTGAGCTATAGACCATGGGCCTCCAGCCTTTGACCAGGGTATCAGCCTTCTGAGAGCCAGGGACAGCTAGCTCAGGCCTTTCCTCAGCATCCAACCCTTCTTCTGCGAGTGTGGAGACAGGAGAAGACAGCCCTATGACCTGGCCTCTATTGTTCTGCACCTGAATTCCTCCAGTAAAGAAGCACACTGGTTTACTGCCGACCCTGACTCTATGGACTTATTTCCCAATGGGATGCACTACTTGTTACCATCCCTTCTGGAGAGCAGCAACACATGGTGACATCTTAACAGCATCCAGGGGACCCAGCGTAGCGTTGGGGCCACCACAAACCGAGCCACTGCACTTATTGCCAGCTTTCTGCAGAAAAACTGTGGAGAGAGAGAGAAAGATAGAGGGAAGGAGTACTCAACTCCCCATTGCCGCTATTTATTCATTGCTATCGGAGAAGATTTTCACTGTGAACTTTTTAGAGCTGTGCCTTGAAATTGTTACATGTTCTACTACTACAACTCCTGCAATTTATTTTCTACACAGCCTGGTTACTGACTCTAGCATCATTAGCCGGCCATTGCACCTACATCTCCTGCCTCACACCCTTGCAAAACGTTCATAGGAGCCTCAACATCAGGGTGTGCACGGATGGAAGAAAAGGAGCACTCTCTTGTCACTGCCCTGCCCTAGGAAGCATTGGTGTGAGGATAGCCACTGTGATTTGTGTGACTACCATCAGGCGCGGAGCCTACAGTGTCAGGAAGTGCCCCAAGGGAACACTGGGTGCCCTCTTTTACTGCACTTACCCTAGGGAATGGCAGCCTGAGTAAGTACACTGTGACACATCATCATCATTCGGCTTCCCAGGTGCTCGCCACATATACATGATTTAAAACTAAAATACATACAATGGCACACTGCTAACCTGATAAAGCACAAAATGCCATAGAGATATGAAGTATTCTGGAGCTAATTCTATGCTTGTTTAGTAAATTAGAGATTCTTGGCAAATATATTTTGTACAAAATTATCTAGGCCCGTCCACCAAATCGTCAAGGTGATCTCTGTAGAACGGGAACCTAACACTATTTCCTACCTGTTATGTGCCAACCTTGGCTTCCGTATAATCAGGTGGTGTTTGGTTCCACATGCATGCTGGGTCCCTTCTGCCCTTTGCCATTTATGGTGCTTCAAAGGCCTCCACTAATACAGGGATGCAGGTACCAAATATGCATGTCGAGATGATTTAAAACTGAGTTAAAGCTTATAGTTAATTTCCACAGATAATCAGAAGAACATTTTACTTGTGTAACTGACTGTGATGGCTGACAACAGACCAAAATCTGTCCAAAGGTGATCCATCTTCTGGGTCTTATTGACTAATGGTTTGCTTGTTTGATTGACCAATTAGCAGTTGAACTACAAGTTCAATTATTTCCATGATATCAACTACTAGAGATGAGCGAATTTCATGAAATTTGTTATTGGTTCAGTCTGAACAAAAGGGTTGCCTGATTGACTTTTGGTAGAAATAAATTAGTCCCGAATCTAAAGTGCTCAGATTACCCTGAAAAGTCACATATGACATTCCGAGGTCTCCTAGGACTCTATTCAATCCCTTTAAAGCTCAGACTTCTGTCAGCGATTGTGATTTTTTTTGGGCTCATGATAGTGGTTGCCATTTTGAGCTATAGGTATCCATCCAAATGCAAACGTTTTGGATTCACTGGAATCCTGAAGTTTTAGGAAATCCTAAACAAATTTGTTTAGTTAAGGATTCGCTCATCTCTACCAATGACTTTTGCTTATTGCTGTCTGTGTAGTGACTAAGTGGGGACAAAGTCAAGCCACATTATTATGACCAGTTCCCTCTTTTGACATTGGCTGCATGTAACTCATGAAGGAGGTCACGTGTCACAGGGACGGACACAGACAGCAGAGGGCCCCTGTGCAAAGATTGTGCCTGGGCCCCCCCACCCCCCATGCCAAATTCTGAACTAAACCTATTCCCTCCTAACATTACATACAGCAATACTAAACATAGGGTGAGGCTACTTTCACACCTGAAGCACTACAATCCGGCTGGACACAAACCACAGCATGCAGCGGTTTGTGTCCCGCTGATTCTCAGCATTTTTGCCTGAATGTGGCCGGATCTCTGCCGGACCCCATTATAGTTAATGGGTCCAGCAGGCATTCTGCATCCAGCAGTGCTGGAGCCAGTGAATTCCAGCAGGTTGTTCTCTGTTAGAACAGCCTGTCAGAATCACTAACGCAGATGTGAAGGTAGCCTAATACAGCGCCACATACCTCTTACATCCAGTGACGTCTCCTTAGATGTAGATGTTCTCTTTCCTCATCTTCTCCTTTCAGACAGACCGCCATGATGATTTCTTTCAGCCATCTCTTCTCTGCGGATTTTCACACAGACAGACATCTTAGTTTCCTACTTTTCCATTATCCTCCCACCTTCTGAACACCCCATCCTGCCACCCCCAATACTGTGCCCACTGTGCCCCCCAATACTATACTGCAGAAACGGCCCCCCTGAAAATATTAGTACCACACAGATAGAGCCCCCTTCAATAATTATTGGCACAGAGTGCCCTAAAAAATAACTGCACCCAGGAAACTGTGTCCCCCACATTAATAGTGTAAACATAATGTCCACCAAAAATAATGATACAACAAATGCCCTGTTGTGTGGCAGTACACAGTGCACCCAGTGGAGCCAATGTCCCTATAGTGCCCTCATAATATGTGCCAATGCCCAAAAAATCCTCTTAGTGCCCCCAGTTAAGGTCCCCATAGTGCTCCATAATTTGCAACAGTAAAGAATACTCCTATATGGTGCCCCAGTAGATGCCCCCATAGTGCTCCTCTCCCCCCATGTGTGCCAGTATATAATGCCCCCTAGTAGATGCCTCCATACTGGGCAACAGCGTAGTGTTAATAAAAAAAATAAACACTTATACTTACCTCCATGAGCCTGTCAGCGATGCGATGCAGGCCTCCTCCGTGTCCCGTGATGTTCGGCTCAGGCGGTGCAATGACGTCACAGCGCCAACACCGGCCTGCAGCCTATCAGAGGAACAGGTAAAGGAAATGCCTCTCCCCTGCCCCGCCCCAGCAATCATCTGTATCGTTGTCCTGAGGACGACGATACAGATGAATATGGAGATGAGCGCTTCCACAATGGAAACGCTCATCTCTCCCTGCCGCTGAACCTCCCACGGGCCCCCTGCCGCACTGGGCCCCCGTATGTCAGCCCCTGACGTGTCGTGAGCTGGCTTGGTGGGTATATAAGGTGCGCGACAGGCTGTCTGAACACAAATCCTTCTTTGATATCATGGGTAAAAGGGTTGATTTACCAGAGTTGCAAAAAGGAATGATTATTGGCAGTATTTCTGAAAGTGTGCAGTTTGTAAACTGTACACGTACTGCTGTGGTGAAAGTGTATTGTGAGTGAACAAATGGCACCACTGTGTGCAAGGGTGTACCAACACACTACAGTGGTGCGGCTCACTTCCAAAATAAACCAGAAGGCTACTAGACATGTCGAAAACAATAGTTCAGTGAACTCTACTACGTATGGGGCTCCAAAGCAGACAGATGGTCACTGCACCTCTGCTAACAAAGTTGTATTGGCAGAAAAGGTTTCAAATTTTGCAGCAGTATTGGAATTGGACGTCTGCTGATTGGCAGAGGATTGCTTTCTCTGATGAGTCACATTTTCTGCTTCATCTGCGAAGGCACTCAACAGCATTTCAACAGATGGATGTTGGTGTGTCAGGCAAGAAACATCAGAGAACAAGCGCCCTACAACAATTGCTGGAAGAACACAAGCTGGTGGTGGCAGCATTATGGTCTGGGGAATGTTTTTGTGGTATTCTCTGGGCCCACTCATTCATGTGGAAGGCACTCTCCACCGATTTAAGTATGAATCTATCCTTACAGATCACTTACACCTATATATATTATTTGTCTTCCTTGAGAAGATGGGATCTTCCAGCAAGACAATGATGGCTAGAGATGTCCAACATTGGCTGGAAAAGCATAACCAAGACTTACAAGTTCTAACCTGGCCCCCTAATTCCCCAGACTTGAACCTAATTGAGCACCTTGATTGTCCTGTTCATTCTATGGATCTTCCTCTATGCACCCTCCATAAGCTGTGGGATAGACTGGAGTCAGCATGGCTCCAGAGATTTGTGACAACCTACCAGGATCTTATTGAGTCACTCTCAGCCTGTGTAGCTGCTCTCCATACTGCACACAGTGGTTACTCTGGATATTATCTGGTGGGCCTAATAATATGACTTGATTGTGTACTTGAGATAGGAAACCCCTTTACTCCTTCCCATACCATGACATAATAGTATATCAACGGCTTTAGTTCAGACACATCAGCCCTAACACATCAAGGCAATTATATGAACATTGCTCCTGGGTACAATTTTGGGCTGACCTATGTAAATAACAGATGCGTACCTCCTGCAACTGCCGAGATAAAAAATTACTGTGATTCTATCAATTTATCCAATCAGTGTCACATGCACCATAGAGCTCACATGGAGTGCCTACACATCTGTAGAATCGAGCCACTTGTGTGCATGAAACCATGACCCTGTGAAAAAGAGTGATAAATGGCATAAACATTACAGCAAGAAATGAAATAGTCAATGGCAGCTATATGACAGAACAATATTCACATTAGAACACAGCTAACTGAAATGAAGAGGTCTGTGAATAGCATGCAATAGACTTGGACGGGTTGAAAGAGACTGCGGCTTTAAAGGCTCTTGTGGGGAAAAAAAGTGCTAAAAACGGTGTGTCATTAACAATTCCTTAATAGATGCAATTCTGGCAAGTTTAAATCATGTTAGTTCTTTGAAACAGGCCACAGAAAGTCTATCCCACTTTCTGTATCTTCATAGGGTTTTTAGTGCTCATTTTACTTTTGCCATGATCAAAGCAACTGCTCTCGGTTTGCTTGTTCCTCTGATAAGTGATAAAAGATGTCAGGGAAACTAATGAGAAATGCCTCTAGCTTCTTTCATGAACCCTGTAGAAAAGAATCTCAAAGTACTATCAAACCTACCGCCTTCTGTGGGAAGAAAAGAAGGAAGACAAAGAGATATATGCAATGGAGTCAAATTAGACACTGAATGTAAAAAGTTTCATGCTGTAACACACATCCTTGGATTTTCTTCTCAACCTGTTGTTCTCTAGCTTTGGCTTGACAATGCACCTTCACACCCTAGCCGATCATGTCTGATTTATCGTAGAATAAAACCTGAAATACTCAGTTATAATGTCATGATCAAGAATGTAAAAAGCAAAACTGCAAAAGCTGCTGACAATCACATTCTAAGTTAAAACTGCCTTGGGTTCTACTAATCCTAAAATATTCACAAATCATACTTTAAGCTTCTCACAGTTACAATAAAATTGGAAAAACCCTCCCGAAAATGTGACTTTTTTTTAATTGTAGATTTTTAATATGTGTTTGAGGTAAATCTTGTTGGTGCACAAATGCATTTTTAAACCCTTAGTGGCATAATTAATTTTTGCTTTAAGGACAGTAACATGTTCCCCCTCTGTGTTACAGCAGTTATAACTTTAGTCTTAATCTTCATTATATGGAAAGATATAGCTGTTAGAAATCAGGATGCAGTGAATGCATCTGAAAGTGAAAGTAAAAGCAAGTTTTACCATGTTTATTCCCAACTCAATTTCTAACAGTGATATCTTCTGCTGATGTTTTGTTAATGCTGTCATTTTGGTCTTGTATGAAAGCATGGAATGCTCATGCCTTTAGCTGCTACCAAACCAGAGATATGAGCAGCTAAAGTAGCCCAAACCCCTCCCTTCCCCTTCTGCCAGAGCTGGACTTGGGCAAAACAGCTAAGTACTTTTCCCAGAGCCCAATCTGAGCGCAGGCAAAACAGTTAGGTTGTTAAAAGGGTTTTCCAGTCTCAAGAATATATGCCGTATTCACACCATATACCATAGATCAGGGGTGGGCAATCTGCAGCACTCCAGCTGTTATGAAACTAGAATTCCCAACATGCTCCATTTATTTCTATGAGAGTTCTGAGAAGAGTGGACCAAGTATGCACGCTGGGAGTTGTAGATTCACAACAGCTGTTCTGCAGGTAGCCCATCCCTGCCATAGATGATTGATATTTAGGAACTCACTACTGGGACTCCCATATTACTGGAGACCACTTGATGAAGCACACCATCTTCACTGTAATTAAGAATGTGCTCTGCTCCTCCTTTAGATATAAATTGGGAGTAAGCTGATCTTTGAGATTGAAACCTCACTTTATATAAATTCTTGAGACTGAAACCTCAAGAATAAATACCGGGCCCATTTTTTGTTTTGCATTTTAATTTTTCTTCCTCATGTTCCAATAGCCATTACTTTTTAAATTTTCTGTTGATATAGCCATATGAGGACTTATTTTTTGCAGAATAAGTTGTATTTTGTAAGGGGAACCATTTCATTTATCATGAATGTTATTGGAAAAAGAGAGAAAATTCTTTGTGGGTTTAATTGAAATAAATCCACAATTCCACCAAGGTTTTTGGGGTTTTGACATCACTTTTTACTGTGAACTAAAAATTACATCATGTCCTTAATCTGCAGCTCAATACAAATATAGCGATACCAAACTTGTATAGTTTGTTTTCTTTGTTTTACTACTTTAACCGTTACAGTACCAGCGCCGTACATGTACGGCACTGGTACGATGTGGACACATGGCGCCCGCTCGCACGCGCGGCGGGTGTCATGGCCGGCAAGTCTCTGCTGTTTCTAACAGCAGAGACTTGCGGGTACTTACCGCCATCGGCGGCGTCTTCGTAGGCCTTTAGATGCCGTGATCACGGCATCTAGTTGCGTCTAAACCCGGAAGCGCACGCTTCCGGCTGGTGTACAGACACCCCGTGTGGCCAATCGGGGTGTCTGTACACGATCTGAAACCTGTAAACCTCGCTGATGAAGTTTACAGCTTTCAAAGTGCTTATTCTTATAAGTCTTATTTTGGCCACTAGATGGCAGGCCAGGATAAGAAATGAGCAAATTCGGTCTTTAAGTCAAAAATAAAAGACCCTCATTGCTCATAAATAAAAAATAAAAAACACAATCTATTTGCTCATATTTGAGCTTTAAAATAATCACAAAAATTTTTTTAATTTTTTTTAAAAATATATAAAAAATAAAAAAATATAAAAGTTCAAATCATCCCCCTTTCCGTATAATTAAAAAAGAAATACCTAAATAACAATAAATATAGACATCATGGGTATCACCGTGACCGAAAACGCCCATACTTTTAAAATATAAAAAAAATTCCAATACGGCGAATTGTGTGGCGGAAAAAAGCGTTCCAAATGGCGATTCGCTGTTTTTGTCGCCTTTTTTTTTTCTAAAATAAATTAAATAAAAAGTGATCAAAAAGTCATACACACCCCAGAATGGTATCAATAAAAACTTCAGATCGCCCCGCAAAAAATTAGCCCCCATACAGCTCCGTACACATAAATAGCAAAAAGTTATAGGGGTCAAGATATGACAAAAAAAAGGCCAACTTTATAATTATCAAAACGCAGGAAAAACTATACATATTAGGTATCGCCGGATTCGTACTGACCAGTAGAATGAAAGTAACTGGTCAGTTTTAATGAACATCGAACGCTGTAAATAAAAAACCCGTAGAACTGTAGCGGCATAGCGTGTTTTTTGCAATTTCACCCGATTTGGAATTTTCTTCCCCGCTTCCCACTACACCATATGCAATATTAAATGATGGCGTTGGAAAGTACAACTTGTCCCGCAAAAAACAAGCCCTCATACAGCTATGTGAACAGAAAAATAAAACAGTTATGGCTGTTTGAAGGCAGGGAGCGCAAAACAAAAACGCAAAGCCGAAAAAACCTCAGGGACTGAAAGGGTTAAAGGCTTCCGTTCTGCATTCCGTCTGTGTATTCCATTATAAACAGAACCTATAGTGGAATGCCAGAATGCAAGTGCGAACCCGCCCTTGAAAGTTTTTTGTCACCACAATTATCCCTATTAAACTGGCTGGACATTATTCATGTGCAAATGTGAGCGGAATCTAACTCTGCTATTCTTTCTTTTATGTGTGCCCCTGTTACTGCACAATTTTTACTTTTATTATATGCAAATTAGCCTCTAGGAGCAGGAAGGCTCCATTCTCCCACCTCATTCCACGCCCTGGCAGTGTTGATTGACAGCGTCAGGCCAGCGTTCGTCTCCTCCTGCTGGCCCCGCGTGCTGGAGAAATCTCGTACCCCTTCACTATGCCTACGCCAAATACTGAACAGCACAGCGCAGTTGCAAGATTTCCCCAGCACACAGTGCCGGCAGGAGGAGACGAACGCTGCCTGGCCCTGTCAATCAACACTGAAAAGTACTGATCCAGGGAATGAAGGGAATAGGTCAGTTTTATCTAATAGGGAACGCCGTAAAAACAAAACCCATAAAACTATATAAATGTGGTATCACTGTAATCGTACGGACCCAGGGAATGAAGGGAACAGGTCAGTTTTATCTCACAGGGAACGCTGTAAAATCAAAACCATAAAACTATATAAATGAGCTAGAGCTTGTGTTGGTGTACATCAGGGATACCCAACCAGTGGCCCTCCAGCTGTTGCAAAACTACAACTCCCAGAATGCCCAGACTGCCTACAACTCTCAGCCTACATGAGGGCATGTTGGGAGTTGTAGTTTTACAACAGCTGAAGGGCTGCAGGTTGAGCATCCCTGATGTACATTATGCCGCATTTATCAAATGACTAATGTTTGATAAATTTGTCTTATCTTTAAACCTAACACTTGTGTCTAGAAAAGTGGCTTCACCCTCCTCCTGGAGTGAGATTGCAACTTTATTTGGAACTTTTTTAAAACGTCTCAATGATAAATCTGGAGTGAAAATCAGTAACATAGCTAACCACACCCACTTTCCCACCCACATTACAATTGCAAAAAGTAGCAAAATTTAGCGCAAATGCAAAAAACGCAAAAGACCTATTTTTGCGACTTTTTGACACCAGAATTCTGAAGTTAAGGTATGATAAACCAAGGCCCTGGACTTCTTTATGTCCATTTTCCATTCCCTGCAATGTTTATATCCACCACAGCATGGGTATAGTCAAGTGCTTCTGCCAATGACATGTGATGACGTGCTGCTTGTGGCCATGTCACTGCTGAAGCCAGTCATTGGCTGCAACAGAGCATATTACTATGGCCACAGTGTGGCAGATGTAAACATAGCTGAGAACAGAACATGAACATACAGAAGGCAGTGTGGAGAACCAAAGTGGTGGGGAGCAGGTAAGCATGAATAGTCTGTTTAGAGAGGCAGGCTGCGGACACTTGCTAAAAAATCTTTTTTTCCCAGAGAACCCCTATATAGGCCAGATCTTTAACAGTTATAAAATAAAGTAATGCAGAACAGTTTCTTCTTTATAATGAATGAAATTATAGTATTACGCATTCTTATATCTAGGACTAACGGGAATACTGTTCAATGTGAACAGCAAAGTCACTTCACCAGAGCACGTGTTTTCCTGCGCAGACCTGAGAATACTGCATAGACCGCCAGATCAGTTCATAGCCAGTTATACAGTGATACAGGGTAGGTGTAATCTAGTATTGACAGCTAGCTTTTGGTTTTAATGATAGAAACTTGACACATAAGTACAATGAATACAAAATGAAATAGGTGTATTCCAGAGTTTTCTTTAAAGGGCATCTGTCAACAGTTTTATGGTATCTAAGAGCAACATATACTAGTGACAGACCCCTTAGCAAAATGCTGGGTAACTTTTAGTGCTGAGCGAACTGAAGTGGACTTCAATCCGAAATTCAGGAAAAATTTGATTTGCCGCAAAGCTGAATTGATTTTCCCCGAAATGGTGGTAACAAATCGATTTTCCCTAAAATGGTGATTTAAAAAAAAACAACAAAAAAAAACACTCTCCTCTCATACGCGGCCATTAGAGATGAGCGAGCATGCTCGGCCGAGCGTACTCGGGAGCAATTTTCGAGTAGTAGCGTACGCATCTTCTAATCTGTACGCTAATGCATAAGCATCTTGTAATTTGTACGCATTAGGGTACAAATTTATAAGATGCATACGCATTAGTGTACAGTTTATAAGATGCGTACGCTACTACTCGAAAATTGCTCCCGAGTACGCTCAGCCGAGCATGCTCGCTCATCCCTAGCGGCCATCCATCTTGACTGAAGATACCACATGAAATCTCGTGCAGAGTGATGTATCACGTCACCACGTCAGCCATGTGATCAAATCATTATGTTACTGCGCAAGATTTTGCACGGTGTCTTCAATCAAAATGACTGATCAAATGGATAAGGTGAGTATTTTTATTTAACTAGTTAACCCCTGAACGCCCTTACTATTATTCTCAGATGCTGCGATCAGCAATGAATGCAGCATCTGAAAGGTTCAACGACGGGGGGCAGTGCAATCGCCGTTCCCCGTCATTGCGCCTGCTGTATACAAAGAAATGCGCTTCATGACAAAAGTAAGTAGTCACAAAGCGAATTTGTTTGTGAAGTTCAGCAAAGCAGCCGAATCAAATTTTCCATAACTTTGCTCATCATTAATCACTTTGTTTAAAGGGGTTCTGCAGTTGTTTACAACTGATGATCTATCCTCTGGATAGATCATCAGCATCTGATCGGTGGGCGTCTGACACCCGGGACCCCCGCCGATCAGCTGTTTGAGAAGGCAGCGGCGCTGCAGGAGCGCCGCGGCCTTCTCTGTGTTTTCCTCAGGCCCAGTGACGTCACGACTACTATCACTGGCCTGGGTGGGGCTAATCTCTGTTCACATGAAAACACAGAGAAGCCTGGAGCGCCGCTGCCTTCTCAAACAGCTGATCGGCACGGGTCCCAGGGGTCCCGGTCCAGAGGATAGATCATCAGTTTTAAACAACTGCAGAACCCCTTTAATTGACCAGCTCCAGTGCATTATCATGAGTCATTAATATTCAGGAACTCCTGGCTTTTTTCACCCCCTGCTGCTGAATCAGTTGAAAAAGAACTGTCAATCAAAGGCAGATGGACGGGGAGAGCCATGAGTTCATGATAATGCTATGTGCCTCTGTATGACCTTATTGTTTCATTATCATACTGACAGTTTTATGTCAGTATGATTCTATAAAAGATAGGTATTGCAGAGTCATAGTTTAACTATAAATAAGAAAAAGTGAATAATCCCGCAGTTCTAATTTTAATAATATTTTGTAGGGCAATGTCTTCTTAACAGCCCTGTGCTACTGAAGAAAAATCTGAAGAAGCAGCACCCAAAAAAAAAAAAAATATAAAAAACTGGTGCACAAAAGAGACTAACAGCTACCTGAAAAGATCTTGCAAAATCTGGGTCAGCTCCAGGGCAGCAGAAGTTATGAATCTCAATAGGTGCGACCAGCCAAAGCTCTGCGGAATCAACAGCAAGTTTTATCATTACTGGGTGGTAGAGATGAGCGAATCATTAAAAAAATGATTCGCTGAACATTCGCCGAACTTTTCCTAAAATTTGTATATTCGACGAATAGATTTGTTGTATTTGCGTACAATATATACGTTATTATGTGCTATTAGTGAACATTCGCTCACTAATAACGAATGTTCATTTACAAAATGTACGCAACTTCTTAGAAGACGTACGCATGAGCGTACAAATAGCTTACGAATCTCAGCGTACTATTGTCTAAGCGATTACGTAATACGCAAGCACGTACGAGGAGAGGCCGCGGCGTGCACTCCTCAGAGGCAGAGCGAATATTCGAGACATATATATGGTAAAGTGCAAATACATTATTATAGGTATAATATAAAAATTTTAAATATCACCTACCTAGTATGCTCACAGACACGTTTAAGTCTCTTTTCTTCTGACGCTTGTCATAGAACTGGAGCAGAGTCCCAAACTCAGTCGCAATTTGTAATCCACATAGGCAAAATTGTAATCCAAATGGGTAAAAAAAAGCAGCAAAGGTTCCTTAAAAAACCCTATTTCAAGGGGCTCCCCAAATAACCTGAAAAGGGGGAAAAAGGGATCAGGCGCACGAATGCGCAACTTAATTTCCTGAGTTGCCTCGTCATCCTCCCGCGTTGGAGAGAGGGGCGGAACTACCAGGGAGGAGTCTGCATCGCTGAATTGAATTCGTACACAACAGTGTATAGAGTAACTACCAGGGAAAAGTCTGTATCGCTGAATTGAATTCGTACGCAACCGCGTATAGAGTAACTAAATTATACGTAGAATAGCGTATAATGTATAATACACACTACGTAGCGAATGCGTACAAAAGCGAAGCGAATCACCTAATATTCGGATTTGATTCGCAGCTGAAAAATCCCAAGATTCGATACGAATCTACGAAGCGGCGAATAGATTCGCTCATCTCTACTGGGTGGAAGGCTATCAAGGCGCATGTTTATACACGCATTTAAGAACATGAGGAGTCAAACTTGCATCAAGCCTCTGTATCTGCTTATTTGATTGCAGAAAAGAAAGGAGACATTGAAACGTTGATTAATGTCAACTTAGTTAATAGAAAGAAAAGGCTCAGCAAAATCGTGCTGTCATTAAAAGGATAATTGATATTATTCTTTGTATTTCAAAATTGGCTCTGGCCTACAGAAGGAAGGATGAGGCAGCTCATGCTTTACTGAATGCTGAATTAAATCATGGCAATACTTTGCAGCAAATGTGATCCCACATTCAAAAAACATGTTGACAAGGTAATAGCCATAAGCAAAAAACGAAAAAGCAAAAATCCAGAAAGTAAAGGGAGAGGTAGTCTTGTTACTTTCTTAAGCAAAACATCCATAAACCAACTAATTCTAATAATGGGCAGTACAGTAAAACAAAAAATAACCGAAGACGTGAAAAAAGCTGTACAATTTAGTGTAGACATGGATAGTACTCAAGATGTTTCAGTTAAAGAGCAATGCAGCATAATTTTGCGCTATGTCAAGGATAGAAACATGCACGAGCGGCTATTTTCTTTAATTAATGTAAGCAGCACAGCAGAAGTATTTTTACAAAGCTGAAAGAGGAATTAGAAAAGTTCGCCCTAAGTGTTAATAACATTATTGGCTGTTCATTTGATGGTGCAGCAAATATGAGTGGATGCTACAATGGAGTTCAGGCCCACATAAAAGCCATAGCGTGCAATTCCATATACACTTGGTGTTACGTGCATATTCTCAATTTAGTGATCATTGATGTGACTCAATGTGCTACTTCAGTGAAATCATTTTTTGGGCTGTTGGAAAAAACATCAGTTTTTTTCTCTGAATCCTACAAGAGATCATCTGTTTGGACAGAACAGGTATCGTTGCATGCTGAGGGCCCAGCAAAACTAACTAGGCTTAAAAAAAAATAGGAGACACTCGATGGTGAAGTAAGCCAAGGGCACTGAGTAAAGTTTTTGGCTCATCTAATGATTATTCTAAACAGCTCTATAGTACTCTGTTTTACTGCTTGGAATACATTGCAGATTTGCCTAGGTTCGACAGTAAAGCTGTAAATGAGGCAAACTGTTTACTTCATGGCTGGACAAGGTATGAAACCTTGCTGATATCGTTTCTATTCATGCAGATTTTTGAAATTGCTAGTCCAGTTTCTGACTACCTACAAACCTGTGGCCTGGACATTCTACAGGCATGGTGAATGATTGAGATTGTTTCTCTTAGGGATTCATTTTCAGATCTAACCATTTTGGTAAATAAGTTCATTGAGCAGATTGAAACAGTTCTTGATGAGCAGTCTGTAAAGGCTGTGATTGAACACAATTTACCACAAAAAAGACCAGCAAAGAAAAAAACTATGCCTGGTGAACTGGCCAAAAATAAGCCTCCTCCTGACCCTCTTAAGGGTTTTCAGTATCAAGTATTTATTGTGGTCATAGACCAGGCAACAACCAGCATTGAGGCAAAATTTTTCAAAAATAAAAACCTCATCCATGATATATCACTATTAGACCCAAGAAGATTTGGCCAGTTAACACAAAAGGACATTTCATCTGAGTCTTTGAAAACAGTAGCTCAGTTGGCCAATGTAGATATTGTACAACTTAAACTTGAGCTACTAAGCTTCCAAGAGAATTATTCCGCTTTGAAAAAAACGATCCCTGCTACTAGGGATGTATTTGATGTGGATGATGATAATGATGGTGAGAAAGACATTAGTGAGGGAGCACGCGCAGCTTGTTATAGACTTTTATACGATCATAATTTACATTCAGCTCCCTATCCGAATCTTTTTGCTGTTTATAAAGCACTCCTTACACTTGTGTGCACTCAGGTTTCTTGTGAGTGAGTTTTTTCAAAACTTAAAAATTTGAAAAAATCGATTGAGATTACAGATGAGCGAGCATGCTCGGCCGAGCGTACTCGGGAGCAATTTTCGAGTAGTAGCATACACATCTTATAATCTGTACGCTAATGCCAGAGTCTTCAAATCACTCCAATAAACTTTCCTATTTGTAGATGCTGACAAAAATTTGCTTAAGGCCTCATGTACACGACTGTGCCCTGTTTTGCAGTCCGCAAATTGCCGGTCAGCAAAACACGGGTGCTGGCTGTGTGCGTTCCACAGTTTGTGGAACGGAACAAGCCACCCGTAATAGAAATACCTATTATTGTCCACAAAATGAACAAGAATAGGACATTTTCTTTTTTTTTTTTTTTGTGGGGCTGCAGAACAGCATTTTTTGCAGTCCTATTGAAGTGAATGGATCCGCATTCAAACCACAAAAAATGTGGCTTAGGTGTGGACCAAAACAACAGTTGTGTGCATAAGGCCTTACTAAGGATATTTTTTAGGCTGGCTGAGGGATTGGGTGGTTCATCTAGGCTAAGACAATAAATTTCCATGTGTGAGTGCTGACCAAACTACTACTGATACCACTACTTGTTAGCGATTTATCTGGATGTGTAAATGTACAGCTGATTACCTGATGAACGAACAAAACACTCATTCACCGGTTACCGTAATTCGATAGTTTGTGCGCACATAAAAATTATCATTTACTGGAAGTAGAGGGTGCTGTGTAATCACAATCTACTGCCGGCAACTAGTCAGTATGGGGAAGAGCAATGACAGTAGTGATCACTGCTCCCCATACAATTGAGATCACTGCAGGTAAATACAGCATTCTCCTCCGTTAAAAAGCAGGCAATTGTCAGTAAGGAACGCTTCCTTCCCGACAATCTCCCGCTCTGTCGGACTGTGTAAAGGGACCTTTACAGATTAGGTTATCAACTACAATGAGCTGCATATTGAGAAACAATTTGATATAGAACAGTGCACAATACCGTTATTTTTTTAACACTGTATTGTGAGCTAAACTGTAAATATTCATGTGCATGAACCTAAAAAATGAACAAGTAATATTGAGAATGATTTCTACTGGTGGGCCCTGGGCACAAGCCCACAGACATGTGTCCCCCCCCCCCCCAAAAAAAAAAAAAAATAATAATAATAATAATAATAATTTGAAATTAGGGAAATTCAATGGAAATTTTTGTAAAATGCTCTGATTCTAACAAAATCAAATTTTGTGTGATTTGATTTGGGAGAAACATAATGAGAGCTCAATTTATAATAGTATACGTCTTAATGATGTAGTCACCAAAATAATTGTCAGATCCTACTGTACGTAGTTCTATGCATTTACATTCAATGACTCACAGGTGTCATCTTCTATATAAGGCTATGTTAACATCAAGAAAAAATACACACAAAAAGAATATGTTCTCAAGGACAGGCAGTCAAGCCAAAGACGTAGCTAAAACATTAAACATGTTTATAAAAGGACTGGGCTTTAATTAAGCCTCAGTATGCTTACAACTGACCAATACCTCAAAGTACATGTAGAAACAATAACAGTGGAGCTCAGTGGCTAATACTTGACAAAACCTACCTAAAAGGCTGTGACATTGTCACACCACAAATCTGTAAACCACCAATGTAGTGGTACGTGTTGCAGAAGCAGGGCGCCTTTTCAGAATTTTTTCCGGTTTCGCACTACATAATATATAATATAAAACGGTGCCATTAGAACGTACAACTTGTCCCACAAAACAACAAGGCCTCAGAAAAATATAAAGTTATGGCTCTGGGAAGACAGGGAGAAAATCTGAAAATGCAATACTGTCTGGTCCTCTAAGGTTTAAGATGTTTTTCAAGCATCATGTGAGGTTTGTAGAGGCCTTGAGCGGGGAAAAAACATCAGAAATAGCCCCCAAAAGACCCCATTTTAAAATCTACATCCCTCAAAGAATTTATCTAGGTGTGTTGTGAGCCTTTTCACCCCATGGGTTTTTCAAAGAAATTTTTAACACTGGGATGTGAAATTTTTTTTGAATAAAATGTTGCCTTATCTCAAAATTTTTCATTTTCACAAGGGATAATAGGAGAAAAAGCACCTCATAATTTGTTGCACATTTTATCTGAACCCCATATGTGGTTTTAAACTACTGTATGGGCACACTACAGTGCTCCGAAAGGAAAGAGCACCATTTTGCTTTTAAAGGGCAGACTTTGCTTGAATGGTTTTAGGGTGGTATGGCGCATGGAATTTATCTAGGGGTGTGGTGAGCAATTTGGCTCCGCCACTATTTTCTAGAAATTAATGTGAGCTGGATGGCGAAAGTTGGAATTTTTTCCTCAGAGATGCCACTTCAGTGCCCAAAAAGTTGTGACCCCATTTTTTAAACTACACCCCTCAGGGGGTAAAGAGAACATTTTGACCCCACAGGTGCTACAGTATTTTTTTTCCAGAACTGAATGCACAATGAATGGTATAAAGTGAATATGTAAGCTGTGCAGTGTATATCAGAGTGCAATAATGTGGTACTGCTAAAATTACAGGGTACATAAAGGATAAAATTAATAATTCATTGATGAGTGGTACACTTTGAAGCAATCCTTTATGCCCAGGCCATGTTTTCCAAGGCAAGTTTCACAGAAATAAATGGCGTCCTTTGATATCCCCACATCATTTCTGAGTTATTCACCTTGTTTGGGTGACTGTTGACCTGGTACAATATGGGTGCTGTTACTTCTAGAAGTACTGGGACCCTCCACTTCTTGGTTTCCTTGATCATACTCTGCACCATTACTGGGTAGAGGTGATGCTGTTACTGTGAACTGTGGTCAGTACAAGGACAACCCTCTGTCTTTGTACTTAACCACCAGCATGTTCTCATTGCAGGGACCTAAGGAGGCCTCTTTGATTTTTTGTGTACAGTGTTGCAAGCTATATTACCACTGGAATTGAATTGTAGTATGTTTGTGTAGAAGTTTTCTACATAGAAGTTCCTCACTCTTTTTCCCCTAAATGTTATGATGGGGGGGCCTCCTGGGGGTTCTAGTCTATTCTGTTCACACTGTCATGGTACCATTCTGTTCAGTACTCTACATGCAGGCAGCCGGTGGTGTGCCATAATTAACTTCAGCAAGCACCTGCATGAGCCTTTAAACATGGATGTGTCCATTGCGAACCAGAATGAGTTTCCCCTAATACTGTCTTATGCTTTGTCACCACCTAGTGGTTAATAAATATATTGTCCTCGTAAAAATAAATCTGACCAAGCTATATAACTAACATTAAAGGGAATGTACTATCTATCTAAAATCTATTTTCATTTTCTGTACATTTTATTGTGTGTATTGTACGTACATCATGAGTGAAGCCATCTTACCTAAGCAGCTATTAAACGCTTAAAGACGCAGCCTATTTTAGACTTGTGCAAAAATGTGTATAATGGATATTCAGTGTGTGGGGCAGTACGATTACAGAAATACCAAATTTACATAGTTTTTTTAATGTTTGTCTAAATTATTTGTTGCTACATGCAAAGCTCCATAACATTTTCATTTTTCAGGTGATGGAGCTATGTAAGTTGTAGTCATCATTGATATATATTCAGATCCCTCGTTCTCTTTTGTCTCCCGGGCTGTGACGCGCTCTGCTGTGATTGGGCAGTTCACACCCAGGGAGATAAAAGAGAACAAGCGCTGATCTGAATATATATCAATGATGACTACAACTTACATAGCTCCATCACCTGAAAAATGAAAATGTTATGGAGCTTTGCATGTAGCAACAAATTATTTTCAAAAATAAAGTTTATTTAACAGAAGGTGAAGGTGAGCTTTCTTTTTTCTCTCTGGGTGTGACATGCTCTGCTGTGATTGGGCAGCTCACAGCCAGGGAGAAGGAGATGTCCATTGAGAAACATGGCCGTCTCCTCCTCCCTGTACCGATGCTACTAATTAGCATACAGGACCGCAAAAGAGAATGAGGGACACAGTGCCCCCATGCAGCAGCCAAACTGAAAAAGCCGGAATTAGACTTACCGGTAATTCATTTTCCATGAATCCACCATGACGGCAGGTAACAAGAGACCCTCTGACCTCTGTAGGGGCAGGAACAGAGAAAGGTTAAATTGCCCCCTTCCACCACCAACACTAGTATAACAGTGCTCCCATAACACCATGTGAACATAATATAAGTATATATTCCTTTTTTTTTTTTTTTGAGCATTACCTCATACTCATGAATTTTGAGGTTTTTTTCTTTTTTTTTTTTTTGGGTGGGAAATATTGTGCCGTCATGGTGGATTCATGGAAAATGAATTACCAGTAAGTCTAATTCCGGCTTTCCATTTCACCACCATGACGGCAGGTAACAAGAGACTTGACAAATTACAATTATCAAGGGGGTCAACAGCCTGAAGGACCTACCGACCGAACGATAGGTCTGATGAAGAGGAAAGGTCCAATCTGTAATGCCTGACAAAGGTATTTAAGTTAGACCAAGTAGCAGCTCTTACAGATCTGGTCTAAGGTAGCCCCTGCTTCTCAGCATAAGATGAGGACATGGTCCTTGTAAAATGAGCCTTCACGTTAATGGGACATGCTAGGTTCTGAGCCTTATAACAATAGAAAATAGTCTGCGTGATCCATCTGGCGATGGAGGCTTTGGAGACAGCTTTACCCTTGTTCTTTCCTGCAAACTGAACTAGAAGGCTATCCGACAGTCTAAAATCCCTGGTGATCTCAAGATATTTGAGGACAATTCTTCTAACATCAAGGGAATGGAATTCCCTTTCTTTTGCATTTTTTGGGTTATCACAAAAGGACGGGAGGATGATCTCTTGATTTTTATGAAAGTCCGAGACCACATTAGGGAGGAACCGGGATCTAAACTAAGTACAATTCTATCGTCTTTGATAGAGATAGGGCTCATGGATTGAAAGGGCCTGAATTTCACCAAGACGTCTTACAGAAGAAATGGCAATAAGGAATGCGGTCTTAAATGATAGATTCTTCAAAGAGTAATCGTCTAAAGGTTCAAAGGGGTTTTTGGTTAGTCCCACAAGCACCGTATCCAAATCCCATGAGGGTACTCGAGATCTGATTTTTGGTCTAAGTCTGGATGCGGCTTTGATGAACCTTCTGATCCACTTGTGTCTGGCTAGGTCCGAGTCGAAAAAAAGTGCTAAGAGCTGAAATCTGGACCTTTAAAGTAGCAGGTCTCAGGCCCAGTTCCAGACCTCTCTGAAGAAAGTCCAGTATCCTTTGGATTTTTGGTGTTTAATGATTCGGCGATGTTTCCCCCGACCATGAACAGAATTTTTTCCATATTTTAAGATACATAGAAGATGTTACTGTGTTCCTACTTGCTTTTAGAGTGGAAATAACCTTATCAGAAAGGCCCTTGTGTTTCAGGATGTCGGTTTCAGGATCCAGGCTGTTAACTTGAACATTTCTGGTCGAGGATGTAGAACTAAACCCTGGGATAGAATATCTCTCCTGAGAGGAAGGATCCATGGGTCCTGAATGCCAGATTTTCTAAAAGGGAAAACCAACTTCTTTTTGGCCAAAAAAGAAGATGAGAGTAGATCTTTCCCCCCAGCTTTCTGAATCACTCTGGGAATTAACTGGAAGGGAGGGAAAGCGTAAGCTAGATCCCAATCCCATTTTTGGGAAAACGCATCCACAGCCCATGGACTGTCTCTGGGATTTAAGGAGCAGAAGGTCGGAATTTTTGTATTTCTTTTTATTGCGAACAGGTCCACTAACGGAAGGCCCCATTTCTTTACAATTATGTGGAAAATTTGTGGATTCAAGGACCACTCCCCCTGGTTTGTCTGCTGAGAAAATCTGCGACAAAATTCTGACTCCCCTTTAGATGGACTGCTGAGAGGGATTTTACCGTAACCTCCGCCCAGGAGAATATTTTGTTTGCTAAAGACCTTAGCTTTACAGATCTTGTTCCTCCCTGATATTTGTGATATGAAACCGTGGTAACATTGTCTGAGAGTATTTCTATGTGCTGACCCTGTAACAGAGGAGATGCCACTTTTATAGTTTCCCACAGGGCTGTGGAGTCGGAGTCGTGGAGTCGGAGTCGCTCACCATTTTGGTGGAGTCGGAGTCGGTATAAAATGGACCGAATCCGACTCCTAAAATATATAATGAATTAGTACATTTAGTTCAGTGCTGAATATATTTTTATAAGAATTTGTGAAATGATGAAATGTCCTATAAATGTCTGTTCTATTCCTGATCTACGGATTTAGGCTTTTAGTTGAGATGACTGTGTACAGCCCTTTATGTCCAGTGCATGTTCTCTCTGTATGCTTTATCTTTCCTCTGAGCTCTTGTTTGGAGAGGTTAGCTGCTCTCATGGCTTCTATCTGCTGATGTAAAACACCTAGAGCCTTATGTATGAAAACTGTCTAGGTGTAGAAGTTTCTTTGTTGCCCATAGCAACCAATCAGAGCTCCCCTTTCATTTCATATAGTGCTCTGGAGAAATGAAAGGGGAGCTCTGATTGGTTGCTATGGGCAACAAAAAAAGTCTTAGGCCCAAGGCCCAGAGGCGTAGCTACTGGGGGGGAGGGGGCAGGGGAGGCGATGCTCCAGGCCCAATACCTCTGGGGGGCCTGGAGCAGGGATGGCCTTAGTACAATCAGGCGAATACAAGTGAGCGCTTCCATTATGGAGTCTGATGGGGGCACATTAAGCCGATCTGAGGTCTGATGGGGGCACATTCTGCTGATCTGAGGTCTGATGGGGGCACATTCTGCTGATCTGAGGTCTGATGGGGGAACATTCTGCTGATCTGAGGTCTGATGGGGGCACATTAAGCCGATCTGAGGTCTGATGGGGGCACATTAAGCCAATCTGAGGTCTGATGGGGGCACAATACGCTGATCTGAGGTCTGATGGGGGCAGATTAAGCCTATCTGAGGTCTGATGGGGGCAGATTAAGCCGATCTGAGGTCTGATGGGGGAACATTCTGCTGATCTGAGGTCTGATGGGGGCACATTCTATTGATCTGAGGTCTGATTGGGGTACATTCTGCTGATCTGAGGTCTGATGGGGGAACATTCTGCTGATCTGAGGTCTGATGGGGGCACATTCTATTGATCTGAGGTCTGATTGGGGTACATTCTGCTGATCTGAGGTCTGATGGGGGCACATTCAGCTGATCTGAGGTCTGATGAGGGCACATTCTGCTGATCTGAGGTCTGATGGGGGCACAATACGCTAATCTGAGGTCTGATGGGGGCACATTAAGCCGATCTGAGGTCTGATGGGGGCAAGGGACTGTTAGTTTACTGATGTAAAAGCTGGGGACAGATTTCCTTTAACATAGGAGTCTCCTTTTTACTCCTATTAATCCTATATTTTACTGCATTATGTGGTAGAGTATTTAGAGTAGGGTATGTAGAAAGTCTATTGTACTGTACTTAACAGCATAGATGATCTAGCAGTTTATACAGTCATCTTGCTAATACAGTATTATAACCACAACTAGTAGTATGTGCCTGTGAAGTTGGAAACGTGCGTTTGGGAAGCCAATAAGTGGGGGGCCCACTCAAGTATGTTTCGCCCCCCCCATGTGCTGAACCTCTAGCTACGCCTCTGATTAGGCCCTAAGTGAGCTGTACCCAGAGAAGCCTGATAGATTACAAACTGTTTTTGTCATGACTTATCTGTACTATTGATTTTATGCAAATTTGTTTAAAGTTATCACTTAAACATGCTCCATGTATGAGGGAGTAGGAGTCGGAGTCGGGGTGAGGGGAAATTGAGGAGTCAGAGTTGGAGTCGGGGCTTTGGCTTACCGACCCCTCTGTTTAGGTTTACTGGAGACATTTGTGGATAGGATAGAGTCCTTTATGTGGTGAGGAATTTCCGATCTAGGGATATTTGGCGTCTGTTCCACTTGTTTAGTATCCAGGCCTGAAGAGGTCTAAAATGGATTTGGCACCACGAAACCGCTACAATACAAGCCGTCATGAACCCCAGTAAGCCTCCCTTATGGAGCAAGACCTTCTCTTTAGGAATCTCCGGGCAGTTGCTTGTAATGACTCTACTTTTTCTATTGAAAGAAAGGATGTCTGACGTCTTGCATCTAGGATAATACCCAGAAATTTTATTTCTGATTTTGGTAAGAGACAGGATTTCTCTTAGTTTATTACCCATCTTAGATCCTGTAAGAGACTGAGGAATCTTGAAAGATCTGATGTAATTTGATCTACAGAGTGAGCTATTATCAGGAAGTGGTCTAGGTAGGGTACTATTATTAGACCTTCCTTCCTTAAAAAAGCAACCATCTCCACCACGAGCTTTGTAAAAACTCTTGGTGCGGAAGAAATACCGAATGGGAGAGCCACAAACTGGTAGTGAACAATATTGCCTCCGGGAGCCCTGAGGGCGTACCTCAGGAATTTTTGAGATTGGTCGATGATAGAGACATTATAATATGCGTCCTTTAAATCGACCGAACACATAAGGGCGTCCCGTTTTATTAGAGGAATAGTGAAGTTGAGGAATTCCATTTTGAACTTTCTGTAAACTATGTGAGTGTTTAAGTCCTTTAAGTTTATTATGGTACGGAAAGAGCCCCCAGGCTTCTTTACAAGAAAGTGGTTGGAATAGAAACCCTGTCCTATTTGAGACTGGGGAACCTGTATCACTACCCCTAATTTCACTAGGTCCTGAACATCGTCCCAGATTTTCCCCAGGAGGAATTTTGATTTGTGAGAGGTGACACAAAAACGCCTTGGGGGAGGACAAGCAAACTCTATCTTGTAGCCCTCCTTTATGATGTTCAGGGCCCAGGGATTTGATGTGATCTGCTCCCATTGTGAAAGATAATTTTTTAGTCTCCCTCCCAGCCTGGCGTCATTGTTTGTCGCTACTTTTATTCTGGGCATTGAGGAGGAACCCCCTTCCGCGGCCTCCTTTTTGGTAGCTCCAGCGACCTGTCTTGCCCTTGCCTCTATAGTATTTCTCCTGTGTACCGTAGGGACGAAAAGGAAACTTTTTCCTTTGGGGTCTATCCTCTGGTAATCCCTTCTTTTTTTGTGGCCTTTTCAAGGATCTTATCTAACACTGGCCCAAACACATACTCTCCAGAAAACCCAATAGAACAAAGCTTCATTTTTGAAGCTTTGTCTCCCAACCAGGACTTCATCCATAATGCCCGCCTAGCTGCATTTGATAGGGCTGCGTCCTTTGCTGAGAATCTGACAGTCTCCGCTGAGGCTTCCGCGAGAAAAGCTGTGGCGGATCTAAGTAGAGGAATGGAGCTAAGTATTTCCTCTCTAGTTCTATTTTTTAGATGGTTTTCAAGTTCGTTAAGCCAGAAGTACATAGACCTAGCTACAGATGTGGCCACATATATTTGTTTTTAGGCTAAACATGGCCTCTTCCCAGGATTTTCGGAGGAGACTGTCCGCTTTTCTTTCCATGGGATTACTGAGCTGAGAGGAATCTTCAAATGGAAGGGACATCTTTTTATTAACCTTTGCTACCTGCACATCAATTTTTGGTATTTCGTCGAATACCTTAGAATCTGTGGGATCAAATAATAACCTGTCCTTGAACTCTCTAGAGATGCCCAGGCATTTTTCTGGGTCTGCCTACTCGTCCATTATCATCTCCTTAATATTTTCATTAATGGGGAACACACAAGAGCGTTTAGTTCTTAGACCTCCAAACATCTCCTCTTGAATTGAGTGAGGTTTTTGGACGTCTTCAATCTCCATGGTGTCTCTGACCGCTTTTAAAAGATTCATTTCAGCAGAGGAGAAAAAGAATTTCCTCGTCTCTTCCACAATCTACCCTTCAGACAATAATTCTTCCTCCTTCCCATGGCGGGAAGATGAAGCCTCTAGTTCAATCACATCTGAATCTGAGGAAGAATCTTCTGTCAACCTTTGACATTTAGGTGGTAATGTACACGGATCATCCCTAAGGGAAGCCAGAGATGACTTTACTTCGTCATGAATCATGGCCTTTAATTCTTGCATCATGGAAGGTTGTTCCTCTTTAACAATGCCTGCAATGCATTCTTTACAGAGCTTTTTGGCGTACAGAACGGGTAGCCTCTTATAACACTGAATGCATTTCATAGAGGGTACTAGACACCTATCAATAAGAGGGTACTCCATCAATGCAAGGAAATATTAAAATCTGCCCCAATTCTATATATATCAGCATAGTAATATAAACTGAAATGATGCCACCTATACACCCTGCTGCTTCCCAGCTGCCGATGACCCCATGTGGGGAACTCACAGTTTGTAGTGACGGAGCCTCCAGCTCCTTGGATGCCTGTAACTCAGGGCCCGACATCTTGGCACACAGACCTCAGATCCTTGTGGCGTTCCCACTGTCCGCATTTGAAAAACGCCGGCCTGACATCCCCAAGCACTTCCGGGTGAGCGCCATCGCGCTCTGAACCCAGAAGTGACGTCAGATGCCCGCACACACGTGGTCTATGCGTCGCAGAGCCTGCTTGTCCAACTAGGGGAAAGGAGGCATTGGCAGCTTAGGGTGAGGCGCTTGATGAACAGGACACGAGACCCCCTCCTGCCCTCTGCCCAGCATTGGAACATACCACCGGAGGACAGAGGGCTACCCTGGGCATCAAGGAAAAACTGCAAGGGGAGCTCAAAAACTCCCGATGCAGAGCCCAGGTAAGTGAAAATAACAAAATGACTTTTCTTTCCACTTCACCTCCCTGTCTAGCAGAGAGGCCTTTCTGGGCCACTGTAGGGGCAGGAAACACTGGTGTTGGTGGTGGGAGGGGGCAATTTAACCTTTCTCTGTTCCTGCCCCTACAGAGGTCAGGGGTCAATCTCTCTTGTTACCTACCGTCATGGTGGTGAAATGGAAAATATTAGCGCAGGGACATCTACTGATCATGCGCTAGACTGCCAGGTACTAATATTGTTATGTCAGGACCAGTGAAAGGTCCTCTTTAACCTGATCCTTTGACCATCCAAATAATAAACTACAATATGTCTCATTTATAACAGTAAATCAGACATAATGTCTATTGGGTCCTCAATTTTTTTCATTTTTTTACATTTAGATAGTTGACTGATACCTTGTGTTTTTTTTCCTGTAGGATGAGTTGTGTTTTTTAATGGAACCATTTTGAGAGGACTAAAAAAAAGTGGCCCCATGCTGTAGGTGGGTTCAAATGGACAGGAGAAAGGGCCAACAGAAAGAAGATAATTACTCTTACCGGTAATTGGATTTTCCTTTAGCCTCAACAACGGCACTTCCTGGAGGTACCAGCCTCTTCAGGGACAGGAAAACAACAGAGATTAGCGCATAAAAGCCCCCTCCCCTTTACCTTCACCAGTTAATAATCTAGAACTCAAATAGATGCATCATTTAATAAGGTTAATCAGCATAATAATACAAACAAAAAGAGGGGTCAACCGACCAAACATCAAAGCAAAGGAAACAAAATTGTGTGGGAATTCCCCGTGCCGTTGTGGAGGCTAAAGGAAAATCCAATTACCGGTAAGAGTAATTATCTTTTCCCCACACCTCCACAACGGCAATTCCTGGAGGAATAACATAGAAACCACTCGGGGGTGGGACCACAGCAGATAAGACTTTTCTGCCAAAAGATAGGTCCCTATTGGACAGTACATCAAGCTTATAGTGTCTATAAAAGGTGGAAGGGTTCGATCAAGTAGCCGCTCTGCAAATATCTTCCAGGGAGGCTGAGGCCAAGTAGAATGGGCCCTCAGTCCAGACGGGGGAGCCATCTCTTTTTCCTTGTAACACAGAGATATATAGGACTTAATCCAACGTGTTATCGAAGCCTTGCTAGCTGCTCTACCCCGCTTTACGCCCCACATTTGAGATTTTCTTTTCTGTGATGGTTCTCCTGAAGATTTAAGCTTTCCCTCCCTAAAAAACATGGGGGTGGAGGATGATCCGAATCTGAAGATTACCATAAATATAAAGGAGAGCCGTCACCGAGAAGATGGAACCTACACCCTGTGCTACTTATATAGGGTGGAGGCTTACCGGGCTGAAGGTATCAGTGGCTTTCTTTGCAGGGTCCAGATCACCTGGGGCAGACATGCTGGCGGTCCAGAGGAGTCAAGTGCTGCTAGCCACACTGACATGTCGGCAGGCAGTACGCTGTCCACCTCTTTTCAATGCTAAGGCTGGCCACAGTGCTTCCGGGTTAGGCGTGATGACGTCACTCCCCCGCGCTGCATTCCACTGCACGTTGCACCCAGAAGTAATGCTGGAACGCTCCATGCCCTGGGGACGTCCCCAACCACTGAACCATGTTCCCGGCCAACGCACCTGAAAGAGAAGCCAAGGGCAGCCAGCATATGCTGGATTTAAGCCATAGGGGAAGGAGAAGCAACAGAATCGGTCCGGGATCCTTCCCCCTGCAGGAGCCCTGTGCAACCACGCTGATCCACATCCTGCCTCTTGAGGGACAGGAAAACAACTGGTGAAGGTAAAGAGGAGGGGGCTTTTATGCGCTGATCTCCCTGAAGAGGCGGGTATCCTCCAGGAAGTCCCGTTGTGAAGGCATGGGGAAAATAGGCGGTGCCAGAAATACCATATTGCAGCACAAAATATCACCCCAGCAGAGCAAAATACTACAGTGCAGCACAATATACTGCCCCAGCAGAACCAAATACCTCACAAGAATCCGCCCCTTTGTGGTGGCTAGTGCCAGCTGCCATGTTCCATCTTCCTATTCCAGTTGACTTAGGATGGTAATACAGTTGAATTCAGGAGGGCAACTTGGCAGCCGGGCTAAGTAAATAAGTGTTGGCCTTTCCCCCCAGCATTAACTGTGGGAGCTTTAGACCATTACTTCTCTGGCCGGTGGCCATGAAGATGGATCAAGCAACCCATTGGGCATCGGCCCACTAGGTAGTCACCTTGTAGCTTTTAGCCAGTCTGCTCCTGCAGGGCATTTAATTGCACCTCTGTCACTAAATTACAGAAAAAAAAACCACACAATTTTGCTAGAACCGTTTAATAATCTGTGTGTACCAAACCCATGAGTTTTCATAGGCCTTATAATAACGAAAGACCCAGGCCTCGTCCTCCAACAGTGAGAATGTGGGTAGTAGCAGCACCAGGCATACAACTAGTAGTAGTAGTGGCACTTGTAGCCATGGTGGTGGTGGTGGTAGGGGCAGTGATAGCGGTGCAAATATAGAACAGGGAATTGGGAGGGGGGCCAAGAAGCCCATGATGGTATATCACAATCTGATAAAAGTCATAATAGTCTATGATACTCTGTAATTAGTAGAGATGAGCGAGTAGTGTTCGATCGAGCCGGTATTCGATCGAATACTACGCTATTCGGCATACTCGATTTCAATCGAGTATAACGGCGATGGCGCACTTAGAATTCGTTTCCCCTCCCACCTTCCCTGGCGCTCTTTTTCCACCAATCAACATGCAGGGGGGGTATGACAGGCACGCTGAGCACGCTGGCAGCGCGAAAACAGCGTCTACATGGATTGGCTGGAAAAACCATGTGACCTCGAATATTAAAAACTCAGCTCTTCCTGCTCGTACGCATATGCTGCGTGAACTTAGTCAGGGACAGAGGCTGGAGAAGGGACAGACAGGTTTTAGCAGTTGGACAGGCAGGAGCGTGATTAAAAGCCCTTATCAGGGCTACTATAGTGCAGTACAGTGATAGCTTTACTACAAGATACACTTTACAGAGAACGGCTGCCGTATTCAGGGATAGCTGCTGGAGTAGGGACAGAGAGAGGCATTAGTGGTGTATTAGGTGCTCTGCTACATACCAAACTATATTTGGCACTACTGTTCAGCGTTCTTTTTGGCTGAAAAACCCTGTTATATAACTAGTGTGTATATGCACCATCTGATCTGGCAGTATACGGCTGTGAATTTTATTTTATTTTTTTAAATACAGTTTATTTGGCTCTAGTGTTCTGGGTTCTGTGTGCCTGCAATACCCTTTTTGTATACCAGGTGTAAATACCCACCGTCTGTTAAGTTAGTAAACGGCTGTGTACCTTGAAATATACAATATCTAGGCCATTTAATAGGCCACTGTACTGTGCGTTCTCTTGTTAAATTATCTCACATACCTGGTGTAAATACCCACCGTCTGTTCTGTTACTACACGGCTGTGTACCTTGAAATATACAATATCTAGGCATTTTAATAGGCCACTGTACTGTGCGTTCTCTAGCTAAATTATCTCACATACCTGGTGTAAATACCCACCGTCTGTTCAGTTACTACACGGCTGTGTACCTTGAAATATACAATATCTAGGCCATTTAATAGGCCACTGTACTGTGCGTTCTCTTGTTAAATTATCTCACATACCTGGTGTAAATACCCACCGTCTGTTCTGTTACTACACGGCTGTGTACCTTGAAATATACAATATCTAGGCATTTTAATAGGCCACTGTACTGTGCGTTCTCTAGCTAAATTATCTCACATACCTGGTGTAAATACCCACCGTCTGTTAAGTTAGTAAACGGCTGTGTACCTTGAAATATACAATATCTAGGCCATTTAATAGGCCACTGTACTGTGCGTTCTCTTGTTAAATTATTTCACATACCTGGTGTAAATACCCACCGTCTGTTCAGTTACTACACGGCTGTGTACCTTGAAATATACAATATCTAGGCATTTTAATAGGCCACTGTACTGTGCGTTCTCTTGCTAAATTATCTCACATACCTGTTGTAAATACCCACCGTCTGTTCTGTTACTACACGGCTGTGTACCTTGAAATATACAATATCTAGGCCATTTAATAGGCCACTGTACTGTGCGTTCTCTTGTTAAATTATCTCACATACCTGGTGTAAATACCCATCGTCTGTTCTGTTACTACACGGCTGTGTACCTTGAAATATACAATATCTAGGCATTTTAATAGGCCACTGTACTGTGCGTTCTCTAGCTAAATTATCTCACATACCTGGTGTAAATACCCACCGTCTGTTCTGTTACTACACGGCTGTGTACCTTGAAATATACAATATCTAGGCATTTTAATAGGCCACTGTACTGTGCGTTCTCTAGCTAAATTATCTCACATACCTGGTGTAAATACCCACCGTCTGTTCAGTTACTACACGGCTGTGTACCTTGAAATATACAATATCTAGGCCATTTAATAGGCCACTGTACTGTGCGTTCTCTTGTTAAATTATCTCACATACCTGGTGTAAATACCCACCGTCTGTTCTGTTACTACACGGCTGTGTACCTTGAAATATACAATATCTAGGCCATTTAATAGGCCACTGTACTGTGCGTTCTCTTGTTAAATTATCTCACATACCTGGTGTAAATACCCACCGTCTGTTCTGTTACTACACGGCTGTGTACCTTGAAATATACAATATCTAGGCATTTTAATAGGCCACTGTACTGTGCGTTCTCTAGCTAAATTATCTCACATACCTGGTGTAAATACCCACCGTCTGTTCTGTTACTACACGGCTGTGTACCTTGAAATATACAATATCTAGGCCATTTAATAGGCCACTGTACTGTGCGTTCTCTTGTTAAATTATTTCACATACCTGGTGTAAATACCCACCGTCTGTTCAGTTACAACACGGCTGTGTACCTTGAAATATACAATATCTAGGCCATTTAATAGGCCACTGTACTGTGCGTTCTCTTGTTAAATTATTTCACATACCTGGTGTAAATACCCACCGTCTGTTCAGTTACTACACGGCTGTGTACCTTGAAATATACAATATCTAGGCATTTTAATAGGCCACTGTACTGTGCGTTCTCTTGCTAAATTATCTCACATACCTGTTGTAAATACCCACCGTCTGTTCTGTTACTACACGGCTGTGTACCTTGAAATATACAATATCTAGGCCTTTTAATTGGCCACTGTACTGTGCGTTCTCTTGCTAAATTATTTCACATACCTAATTATATACCCAAATATTGTATTTGCAACAAAAAAAAAATAAAATGCGGAGGGGGGCTAGCGGAATCGGACGTGGACGAGGACGGGGGCGCGGAAATGCTGTTGGGGCCTTGTTGAAGCCAGTGGGGATACAATGCGTGCTGGTGAGGGTCAGCCAGGATCCCGCTCATCCAGAATCCCTGCCTTTATGGGACAGTTAAGCAGGGGGCGGGTTACACCGCTGTTGAGGCCTGAGCAGGTTGAACAGGTGGTGCAATGGATAGCCGATAGCGCTTCCACACAGTTGTCCACCAGCCAGTCATCCACACAGTCTCACTCTGACCCTCCTTCCTCCACACCTGGCCAACAGAGTCATCCCACCATTGACCCCTCCCAGGAGCTCTTTTCGGGTCCTTTTTCAGATGTGCCGGAAGAATCCCAGGAGCTAGCAGAGGAATTTGTTTGTAGTGATGCCCAAACCCTTGAGTTTTCGCCATCTCCTGCTGATGTGGACCCTGAGCCAGCATCTGTTATCATGAGTGATGATGATGATGAGACGCAGTTGCCATCAAGGGAGGCTGTTGGAATGTCCAGTGGGCAGGAGGAGGAGCAGAGTGAGGAAGAGGAGGTGGTGGATGACGAAATGACCGACCCCACTTGGCCAGGGGTGATGTCCAGCGGGGAAAGCAGTGGAGAGGTGGTGGTCTGCGCAGCACCGAAAAAGGCAGCAAGAGGCAGAGGGATGTCCAGAGGCAGAGGGATGTCCAGAGGCAGAGGGATGTCCACAGGCAGAGGGATGTCCACAGGCAGAGGGATGTCCACAGGCAGAGGGATGTCCACAGGCAGAGGGATGTCTACAGGCAGAGGGATGTCCAGAGGCAGAGGACAGTCCAGACAGAGTAGTGAGGCCACAGCCAGCACGGCCGAAGCTGTTCCCGGCAGCGGGCAGTCGCGTGAAGCTCCCCCATCGAGGCCTCGTACTTCTGTGGTGTGGAGATTTTTTAATGTTTGTGCGGATGACAAACTGAGCGCGGTTTGCACACTCTGCCACTCAAAACTGAGTAGGGGCTCTGAGAAGAGCAATCTGACCACCTCAGGCATGCGGCGTCACTTGGAAGTCAAGCACTGGGCTGAGTGGGAGAGAGCAAACGCAATACAAACTGCGCCCGGTCCTGCTGCCACTGCCTCTTCCCCTTTGTTGTGTGCTGCCACTGCGGTCCAGACCTCCAGCCAGGACACCTCCACATCTGCCTCTGCCTCGGCTACTTTGGGGCCTTCTCCTTCAGCCTCCCCTTCCCCCGCCTCTTCGCCTGCACCCTCACACTCCTCGTCCAACAACTGTCCATCTCGCAGGCGTTCGACCGCAGGCGGAAGTACGCCTCGAGTCACCCCCAAGCCCAAGCCTTAAACTGCCACATCTCCAAACTGCTGGCCCTGGAGATGTTGCCGTTTAGGCTTGTGGAGACGCAGGCCTTCCGCGACCTGATGGCGGCTGCCGCACCTCGCTATTCCGTCCCCAGCCGCCACTACTTTTCCCGGAGTGCCGTCCCCGCCCTGCACCAGCACGTGTCGCGTAACATCAGGCGGGCCCTGAGGTACGCAGTCAGCGCAAAGGTCCACTTGACCACCGACTCGTGGACAAGCGCTTGTGGCCAGGGACGCTACATCTCTTTGACGGCACACTGGGTGAATGTAGTGGAAGCGGGGACGGGGTCGCAAACAGAGACGGCCTACCTACCACCCCCGCCCAAGATTGCCAGCATGGGTTCTGATAAACCCCCCTCCTCCTCCTCCTCCTCCTCCTGTGCCTTAACATCTCCCTCAGCCGCTAGCTGGAAGCGTTGCAGCACTGGCGCGGGGAGACGTCAGCAGGCGGTGCTAAAGCTCATCAGCTTGGGCGACAGGAAGCACAGCGCCCCAGAGGTGAGGGACGCCATATTGCAGCAGACGGAGATGTGGCTGTCGCCGCTGCAGCTAGGACCAGGCATGGTCGTGTGCGATAACGGCCGTAACCTGGTGGCGGCTCTGGAGCTTGCCGAACTCAATCACGTACCATGCCTGGCCCACGTTTTTAATCTGGTAGTCCAAAAATTTCTGAAGACTTACCCCAACCTGGCAGAGCTACTGGTGAAAGTGCGGCGCTTGTGCGCTCACTTTCGGAAGTCAACTGTAGCTGCTGCTAGCTTAAAAAAACTCCAGCAACGCCTCCATTTGCCTGAACATCGGCTGTTGTGCGACCTGCCCACTCGCTGGAATTCCACCTATTCCATGTTGGCCAGGGTGTGTGAGCAGCAGAGAGCATTGATGGAGTACCAGATTATGAATCCACGCGTGCCTCCAACTCAGCTCCCTCAGTTTGCCAACCACGAGTGGCCATGGATGGCAGACATATGCGATGTACTGCGTATCTTTGAGGAGTCCACCAAGAAGGTCAGCAGCGAGGACGCTATAGTGAGCGTAACCATCCCGCTCCTAGGCGTCCTTAAAGAATCCCTCATCGCAATAAGGGAGAACGCATTGCACGCAGAGGAGACGGGGGTAGGAGGAGACGCAACGGAGCTACACAGTCAGACCACACTTTTGTCTGCTTCACGGTGGCAGTTGCAGGAGGAGGAGGATGAGGAGGAGGACGACGTGGAGGTGGCTGTGGAAGAGGAGGAGGATGCTGGCGGCGAGGGTAGCAGTCAGGCTGTGTGCGTCCCATTGGTTCAGCGCGGATGGGGCGGAGAGGAGGCGGAAGAGGAAGAGGAGGAAATGGCAAGTGATCCTTCTGGTGGGGGCAGTGAGGTCATGCCTATTCAGAGTCTGGCACACATGGCTGACTTCATGCTGGGCTGCTTTTCCCGGGACACACGTGTTGTCCGGATAGTGGAGGACAAACTGTACTGGGTCTTCGCAATCCTGGACCCCCGGTATAAAGATAACGTCTCTTCTTTTATTCCGGTAGAGGAGAGGACGAATCGATTGCTGGAATACCAGAGGGAACTCGTGCAGAACATGATGGAGATTTTCCCACCCACCATCGCTGGCGGCAGAGAGGAGAGGGTCTCCCAGAGTCCCACAACATCTATCAGGCCCACAGCCACCAGGGGAACACTCTCCAAGGTGTGGGACACGTTCATGGCACCCCCTCGTGCAACTTCCATCACTGCGGGGCCCGCTATCAGCAGGAGGGACAAGTATCGGCGGATGTTGCGGGAGTACCTGGCAGACCGTAACCCTGTCCTCCCCGATCCCTCGGCGTCCTACACTTACTGGGTCTCCAAGTTGGACACGTGGCTGGAACTGTCCCTGTACGCCTTGGAGGTGCTTGCCTGCCCTGCCGCCAGCGTGCTATCAGAAAGGGTGTTCAGCGCAGCCGGGGGGCATTATAACCGATAAGCGCAGCCGCCTGTCAACCGACAGTGCCGACAGGCTGACGCTAATCAAAATGAACAGCAAGTGGATTGACCCGGACTTTGCTTCTCCAACCGTGGAAAGCAGCCAAAAGTGAAGTGCCATCTGTATGAAGTGCCATTTCCTCCTCCACCTCCTCCTCCTCCTCCTTAACCGCCGTAGAATTGCTCCGTAAAAAAAAATATATATATATTTATGGCTCTCCTCTTGGGCCTCCACATAATTTTTAAGAGGTCTCACCTCTTGGGCCTCCACATAATTTTTAAGAGGTCTCACCTCTTGGGCCTCCACATAATTTTTAAGAGGTCTCACCTCTTGGGCCTCCACATAATTTTTAAGAGGTCTCACCTCTTGGGCCTCCACAAAATGTTTAAGAGGTCTCACCTCTTGGGCCTGCACAAAATGTTTAAGAGGTCTCACCTCTTGGGCCTCCACATAATTTTTAAGAGGTCTCACCTCTTGGGCCTCCACATAATTTTTAAGAGGTCTCACCTCTTGGGCCTGCACAAAATGTTTAAGAGGTCTCACCTCTTGGGCCTCCACAAAATCTTTAAGAGGTCTCACCTCTTGGGCCTCCACAAAATCTTTAAGAGGTCTCACCTCTTGGGCCTCCACAAAATCTTTGAGGTCTCACCTCTTGGGCCTCCACATAATTTTAAAGAGGTCTCACCTCTTGGGCCTCCACAAAATCTTTAAGAGGTCTCACCTCTTGGGCCTCCACAAAATCTTTAAGAGGTCTCACCTCTTGGGCCTCCACAAAATCTTTAAGAGGTCTCACCTCTTGGGCCTCCACATAATTTTAAAGAGGTCTCACCTCTTGGGCCTCCACAAAATCTTTAAGAGGTCTCACCTCTTGGGCCTGCACAAAATGTTTAAGAGGTCTCACCTCTTGGGCCTGCACAAAATCTTTAAGAGGTCTCACCTCTTGGGCCTCCACAAAATCTTTAAGAGGTCTCACCTCTTGGGCCTCCACAAAATCTTTAAGAGGTCTCACCTCTTGGGCCTCCACATAATTTTTAAGAGGTGTCACCTCTTGGGCCTCCACATAATTTTTAAGAGGTCTCACCTCTTTAGCCTCCACACAATTTTTAAGACGTCTCACCTCTTGGGCCTCCACAAAATTTTCCATGAGCCTCTGGCCAGCCCACGGCCTCTTCCTGCCTTTTGCGGTCCTACGCAACCCTCAACATCCCCACTGCTTTACCTGCTAGACATGACACTGGGCCAGGTCGGGTCACTGACATCTCAAGCGCCAACAATTTGGGCATTTTAAGGCTTCTGCATGTGTTTGAGTTGTTTTTACATTTTAAAGAAGACATGTCTGACCACATCTCACACACACACACACACAATGACAATTAGGGGTGGGGTCTATTTGCTTTCCCCCTTGCCTATGCCATCTGTGGTTGTCATAGGCAACGTGATTTTAAGGGGTGCAGAATTTTATCTTCTTTTTTGTCTAGTTTGGCTTGGGGTACATGGCAATGTAGAGGAAAGAAGGTTTCCTTGTATGGTCTCACTTTACAGAGAGGTTAGATTGTGTTTGGAGTGTATTGTTGAGAGGCTGTGATAGTGGCGTAATAGTGCGACTTGGGCACGTTATATGCACCCAGACATGCTTCCCCTGCTGTCCCAGTTGCATTCCAGCAGTGTTGGCATCCTTTTCTGAGGTTCCAGGGTGGACTTGGTGACCTCCAAGTGGTCGAATTGAGATTTCCAAGTGGCGAGCATTTTTTTCCCATAGACTTTAATGGGATTCGATATTCGGTCGAATAGTCGAATTTCACGGTCTATTCGAATCGAATTTCGAACTTTCGAATATTTCACTACTCGCTCATCTCTAGTAATTATCAATGGCTCAACTTTGTCAGTCAGTATGGGAGGGTGCTCTGCTCATACGCCTCACCCTGGCGTTAGAAGAAAATGTACAATTGATTGGAGTTGAGCAGGCACACTAATAACTAGAATTCGCAGAAAAAGTGAAAGTAGTAATTTATTGCTCACAATTAAATACTCAATTAAAACATATAAAATCCCCCCCAAAAAATATTAAATCATGTTAAAAGTAATCATAATCTGATATAGGCCAAGCGTATTCAGCAACAATGTATCACATATATCCACAACAATTCTGCGGTATTTTGTAGCTGATGTTGTCAATTGTCTTCATTAATATATTAGTAGGTTAAAGGGTATATCAATATTCTAGACAAAGTAGATTATCAGGCATATCCATAGCCTAGGCAGGGTTATTAGACATAACTACAGTTCTATTGTTACTAATAGTAACGACTGGAGAAAATGGCTGTCCTTTTTGTAGAATTAATCAAATGACAGGCATATCCATATCCTGGAACAGAATGCCTTTTTAGATATCACAAATGTCCATATCATGAAAAAGTATATATAAGTACGTCCTTGCTGTTTGAGTTCTGAGTGGTAGTATATAGTCGACACTGATCGTGCCTGCCTTAGTCCTATACACTTTTCAATGTTATGGCTGTTATAAATCCTTGATAATGCACTTTTGGATAAAGTAAGGGCTCGTTCACATCACCGGTTGGATTTCCGTTATATTTTAGATCCGTTTCTAATAACAGATCTAAATATAATAACGGAAGGCAAACGGATACAAACGGACAACATATTGTCCGTTATTTTAACGGATAGACCTAACGGATCCGTTATAATAACGGACATAATGCGTCCGTTTATGTCCGTTGTGTTCCGTTATTCCCGTTTTCTAACGGATCCGTTTTTTTTTTGTTGACATTACGGTTAAAAAAAAAAAAGACAACCATAGTGGCTCTGTCCATGTTATTGTATGGATAGATGGATAGATGTGGAGATATATGGATGACAATACTAAAAATGCAAATATTTCATGCTCTCCTGCAAGAGACTTTAGTATAGGGACATGTTTTTGCAGTTTAGAACTTTTATTACACTTTTTACTTACTTTTTTTGGCTAGACACACTTGCAGCAGTTTCAATTCTATGAGAAATGGCCGCTGGGAGGGTCAGGTGATGGTCACATGACCTTTTTTCCATCACTAGAGAACTTTTAAAGACAGAAGACATTTTCATTTGAGCATGCTCAGAAAATAAAACGGATCTTCAAAACGGACGGAATAACGGATCATATTTTAAGCACTCCGTTTCTATCCGTTACTCATTGACTTCAATGAAAATAGTAACGGATCCATTATATCTCCGTTATTTTAGACGGGAACAAAAGTCCTGCATGTAGGATTTTTTTCTCCGTCTAAAATAGCGGAAAGCGGATGGAATGGAGCCAAACGGAGTACAACTGACACTTTATCAGTTCAATACAAGTGAATGGGATTTTAAATGGATACGTTTCTTTACGTTCAATTCATCCTCTGAACGGAGGAATCGAACGGAAAGATGAACGGTGATGTGAACGAGCCCTTAGTTACTCCAATATTTGGTATGTCAATGTCATCTTTAGTGAGTACTCACTCTTCGTAGACTTCTTGCGGTTGCAGTGGCTCTGAAGCTATGAAGGAACGTGCATAGACCACGGTACCTGTTGTATATACAGGGACGCTGGATCGCAATGGCGCGTGTTCCCGCTGGATTTGCGGACCACGTGACTGGTGCTTAGCGTATCATGTGATTCAACCGGCTGGCCAACGTGATATGATGTAGTGTCACTTCTTCTACTTGTTTCGGTCTCCTGGTACCAGAATAAAAGATTGTTGTATCTCCTCAACCTATCAAAAGGTTCCCTCCTTGGTAGAATCTGGACTTCTAATCAAATAGACGCCATACGCGTTTCGGAGTTCTCCTGACTGATTCTTAACCACTTCAGAACCTTTTGTCAGTAATTAGTACATAGTATACTGGATTAAATGAACCTTATATTTTCCTATAAATGAGCACATGATAAACCGTATATGGTACTAAACCAAACTTAACAATGAGATTGTCTAAAAAACGCATTGCGGTTTCAATGCGTTTTTTAGCTTATATATGCGTTTTTTTTAATACTAAACATAGTTTTTAATCACCCTAATAATATGCATAGGAAGCCAAACTTATAGAAGGAAAAAATATAGGAAAAATATATATATATACACTTTGAAGAACTTGACATTGTCATGGCTGATCGACGTTAACTTCTACAATGTATTCTATTACTAGTAAATAGACCACATCTTACATACCTGGGCCTTAAAAATGTGGTTATTTAATGACGGATTTCATATTCATATATGATAAAATATATATAATAAAGTGAGTATTCCGAATTCCTCTGCCTTCTGTCAGTTTGGACTTGCCAACAAAATGGGGCCACTTTACAGTTTATCCATTTTAATAGGTTTTCAGACCCTTTACTCAGTACTTGAAGCACCTCTGGCAGTGATTACAGCCTCCAGTCTTCCTGGATATGATGCCACAAGGTTTGAACACCTGGATTTGGGGATTTTCAGCAATTCTTCCTTACAGGTCCTTTCAAGCTCTGTCAGAATTTCAAGTGTCACAGGAGTCTGAATAATTATGGCCATGCAAAATGTTAGTTTATCTATTTTAATAAAATTGCAAAAATCTCTGATATTCTGTTTTCGCTTTCTCATTATGGGCTACTGAGTGCAGATTGATGAGGGAAACCTTTACTTGGGTAAAGACGTTTGAGAAGAACACTACAGACGGCAGTGTGCAAACACATATATAGGTATAGTATAAACAAATCCCAAATTTCCCCCTTATACAGTCTCCTACAGCTCAGTACTAGATTCAGACACTGATCTCTGAAACTAGCCCAGCACCACAGAGGAGGCCTTCTTTGCAGCAGATACATCTACTGGTAGCAGAAAGGGATGAAGGATTGTCAAGCAGTTCTCCCCTCCCCTCCTTCACAGCCAGCATCTCGTCAAGTTCTACAGGATTCCTGTAGTATTTTACACCAGTAAAAGATACCTACTGGAAACAATAATTATGTTTCCTCTAAAATAGAAGAGAGAGAACCCAAAGTGTACCTAAGCATTTGTTAGCCGTCAGATTTCAACTGTAATTTTCCAGTGGAGATGTGAAAAATGAAAGGGGGAATCTGATTGGTTGCTATGGACAACTAAGCCAGTTCTAATTTACACCAGTTTGATCAATCTTCTCCATTATGTCCATGATCCCTTACAATGGATATATTTATACAATATTGCTTCATGCAGTATCTCCCCCAATTTGCTCATATAAATACAAATACCATCATAATACAAATAATTATTTCCAACAAATAGACATTGGATGAACCGATGGAGGCGGTCACTGACATGATACATCAATCACGTTAGGTTGCTAGCAGACCAAATATACATAGAGATAAAATGGCCTGTGACATGCAAGTCACATGTAGCCCGATCTCAATGGCCATAATGCAAAGTGCAACAGGGAAATGAGAGATCCCATACAAAATGTGCTCAATCAGGTATATACCAGTATATATATATATATATATATATATATATATATATATATATATACACACACACACAGTGCCTTGCGAAAGTATTCGGCCCCCTGGAACTTTTCAACCTTTTGCCATATTTCAGGCTTCAAACAAAAAGATATAACATTTTAAATTTTTGGTGAAGAATCAACAAGTGGGTCACAATTGTGAAGTGGAACGAAATTTATTGGATCATTTAAACTTTTTTTGTAATAATAAAACTGAAAAGTTGGGCGTGCAAAATTATTCGGCCCATTTACTTTCAGTTCAGAAAACTGACTCCAGAAGTTGATTGAGGATCTCTGAATGATCCAATGTTGTCCTAAATGACTGATGGAGATAAATAGAATCCACCTGTGTGTAATCAAGTCTCCGTATAAATGCACCTGCTCTGTGATAGTCTCAGGGTTCTGCATCATGAAGACCAAGGAACATACCAGGCAGGTCCGTGATACTGTTGTGGAGAAGTTTAAAGCCGGATTTCGATACCAAAAGATTTCCCAAGCTTTAAACATCCCAAGGAGCACTGTGCAAGCGATCGTATTGAAATGGAAGGAGTATCAGACCACTGCAAATCTACCAATACCCGGCCGTCCCTCTAAACTTTCATCTCAAATAAGGAGAAGACTGATCAGAGATGCAGCCAAGAGGCCCATGATCACTCTGGATGAACTGCAGAGATCTACAGCTGAGGTGGGAGAGTCTGTCCATAGGACAACAATCAGTCCAACACTTCACAAATCTGGCCTTTATGGAAGAGTGGCAAGAAGAAAGCCATTTATCAAAGATATCCATAAAAAGTCTCGTTTACAGTTTGCCACAAGCCACCTGGGAGACACAAACATGTGGAAGAAGGTGCTCTGGTCAGATGAAACCAAAATCCAACTTTTTGGAAACAATGCAAAACGATATGTTTGGCGTAAAAGCAACACAGCTCATCACCCTGAACACACCATTCCCACTGTCAAACATGGTGGTGGCAGCATCATGGTTTGGGCCTGCTTTTCATCAGCAGGGACAGGGAAGATGGTTAAAATTGATGGGAAGATGGATGGAGCCAAATACAGGACCATTCTGGATGAAAACCTGTTGGAGTCTGCAAAAGACCTGAGACTAGGACGGAGATTTATCTTCAAACAAGACAATGATCCCAAACATAAAGCAAAATCTACAATGGAATGGTTAAAAAATAAACGTATCCAGGTCTTAGAATGGCCAAGTCAAAGTCCAGACCTGAATCCAATTGAGAATATGTGGAAAGAGCTGAAAACTGCTGTTCACAAACGCTCTCCATCCAACCTCAAAGAGCTCGAGCTGTTTTGCAAGAATGGGCAAGAATTTCAGTCTCTAGATGTGCAAAACTGATAGAGACATACCCCAAGAGACTTGTTGCGCAAGGTGGCGCAACAAAGTATTAATGCAAGGGGGCCGAATAATTTTGCACGCCCCACTTTTCAGTTTTATTATTACAAAAAAAAGTTTAAATGATCCAAGAAATTTCGTTCTACTTCACAATTGTGACCCACTTGTTGATTCTTCACCAAAAATTTAAAATGTTATATCTTTTTGTTTGAAGCCTGAAATGTGGCAAAAGGTTGAAAAATTCCAGGGGGACGAATACTTTCGCAAGGCACTGTATATTATATATATATATATATATATATATATATATACACACACACACACACACACACAGAGTGGGCCATTTATATGGATACACCTAAATAAAATGGGAATGGTTGGTGATATTAACTTCCTGTTTGTGGCACATTAGTATATGGGAGGGGGGAAACTTTTCAAGATGGGTGATGACCATGACGGCCATTTTGAAGTCTGCCATTTTGGATCCAACTTTAGTTTTTTCAATGGGAAGAGGGTCATGTGACACATGAAACTTATTGAGAATTTCACAAGAAAAACAATGGTGTGCTTGGTTTTAAAGTAACTTTATTCTTTCATGAGGTATTTACAAGTTTATGACCACTTATAAAATGTGTTCAAAGTGCTGCCCATTGTGTTGGATTGTCAATGCAACCCTCTTCTCCCACTCTTCACACACTGATAGCAACACCGCAGAAGAAATGCTAGCACAGGCTTCCAGTATCCGTAGTTTCAGGTGCTGCACATCTCGTATCTTCACAGCATAGACAATTGCTTTCAGATTACCCCAAAGATAAAAGTCTAAGGTGGTGAGATCGGGAGACCTTGGGGGCCATTCAACTGGCCCACGACGACCAATCCACTTTCCAGGAAACTGTTCATCTAGGAATGCTCGGACCTGACACCCATAATGTGGTTATGCAGCAGCAGTTGAATGGCCCCCAAGGTCTCCCGATCTGAACCCCTTAGACTTTTATTTTTGGGGTCATCTGAAGGCAATTGTTTATGCTGTGAAGATACAAGATGTGCAGCACCTGAAACTACGGATACTGGAAGCCTGTGCTAGCATTTCTTCTGCGGTGTTGCTATCAGTGTGTGAAGAGTGGGAGAAGAGGGTTGCATTGACAATCCAACACAATGGGTAGCACTTTGAACACATTTTATAAGTGGTCAGAAACTTGTAAATAACTCATGAAAGAATAAAGTTACGTTAAAACCAAGCACAGCATTGTTTTTCTTGTGAAATTCTCAATAAGTTTGATGTGTCACATGACCTTCTTCCCACTGAAAAAACTAAAGTTGGATCCAAAATGGCAGACTTCAAAATGGCCACCATGGTCATCACTAGAGATGAGCGAACGTGCTTGAAACGAGCACTGTACCGCTCGGCTCCCCTGCGCTCGCATGGGCGCAGGCAGCCGCTTCCGTCCTCCTCAGGATCCAAAGACAATGACAAAGGACCTAGCTGTTTATATCTCTGGTGGCAGCTATGACGTCTTCATTCATCAGTCAGATGTGAAACCATGCACATCAGCAGATGGCGGTGCAATTGTGTGTGAATGTCAACCGAGGGAGCTTGTCCATAGAGGGATGGAAGTGGTCCAAAAAGACGCATTTGTGCTGATAGCAATACTACCGCAGTGAATTTTGCCAATCACAGAATTGACAACTGCCTCACCCATCTCTCATGGGAGGCCGAAACTGCACTGGGGCATCCTCATCCCTTCGAGAAGGGGCACAATGACCACTGCTGGTGCTGAACCATTTCTGATTCTGCTTCCTGGCCCCTGCGTTGTCGATGCACACCAATTTAGTCCCTATGCTGGATTACTCGGCCAATGGGAAGTGGAGAACACACCTGTTTGTCAGGTGGGGAGCACTGCAGGCCAACTACATTTATCTTTCTTCACCAGAGTTTTCTGGCATGAAGGCTTAAATCTATGGCAGCTAGGATGCTGCTGGAAAATGCACCAAAAATACGAGGGTAGTGCGTCTCTGAATGAATCTGGCCCATTCTCCAGCAGCATAGGCGGAATTAAAACCGTCGTACAATACTAGAACGAAAGGATAATTTTATTGGGGAAAACCGTACAATTGAAAAGAGACTCTCGTACCCTGTTGGGCTGTCTCTAGCCTGGATACAAGATGAGATACAGTTGGGCATAGTGTCAGACAAGTTCCGTATGGTTTACGACGGCCTGCAGATGTTGTATGCAAAGGTTTCAGAAGCTGGTGTCCTAGCTGGTTCCATAAACGTTCAATAAGTAATAAATCTGGAGACCAGGCAGCCAAAGAACTGTTCCAATCTGGTGGAGAAATTCCTGGGAAACCCTTGCTGTGTGTGGGTGAGAATTAACCTAATCAAATATGGCAGTTGGAAGCCCTACCAGGTGACAGGAGGATGTCCTGCACATATCGCAGAGTTGCTGTTATTGTTCCTCATATGGCTATTAGGAGTGACCAACTGTCGTACTCAATGGCTCTCCAGATCACACCAACAGTTGGGGCCATGCGTCTCTTCCCAGCAAGGGCAGGAAGCACTCACCACGAGGCCACCATACTTGAACCTGTCATTTGATCTCAAACATAACTAACACAGTCCAAGTTTCTTGTCCATGACACTACATCAAATGAAGGCGACAGTATCTGGATTTTAATGGCTCCACATTTTCTTCTGCTACGAGCCTGGAAATGGTCTCGCCAGAGACAGAGATGTATAATGAAGGTGGCACCTGTGTCTGGATGGTTGACAATGAAAGTATGGGAGCTGTCAGGCTTGTAGGGATGATTGAACAATCCTGTTTACTGGTGGTGTGTGACAGCCATCCAGAGCCTGTTTGCTGTGTGTGCCCTCACATAACTGCTGCTCCCGACACTTTAGTCAGAAAGACCTAGAAGGCGCACAGTTCATTGAAAAGACCATACTGCTTCTCTCAGTTCAATGACGTGCCCCTTCTCAAAATCTGTCAACTAGGCAAAATGTCTTCAAGTGCATCGTAGAGGCATGTCTAGCAGAGGCACACTACCCAAAAGTAGCCCTATTGTGGCAAGCAGGGCTGTGGAGTCGGTCACCATTTTGGTGGAGTCGGAATAAAATGGACCGACTCCGAAAATATATAATGAATTAGTACATTTAGTTCAGTGCAATAAGTGCTGAATATATTTTTATAAGAATTTGTGAAAATGATGAAATGTCCTATAAATGTCTGTTCTATTCCTGAGCTAAGGATTTAGGCTTTTAGTTGAGATGACTGTGTACTGCCCTTTATGTCCAGTGCATGTTCTCTCTGTATGCTTTATGTTTCCTCTGAGCTCATGTTTGGAGAGGTTAGCTGCTCTCATGGCTTCTATCTGCTGCTGATGTAAAACACCTAGAGCCTTATGTATGAAAACTGTCTAGGTGTAGAAGTTTCTTTGTTGCCCATAGCAACCAATCAGAGCTCCCCTTTCATTTCATATAGTGCTCTGGAGAAATGAAAGGGGAGCTTTGATTGGTTGCTATGGGCAACAAAAAAAGTTTTAGACCTAGACAGTTTTCATACATCAGGCCCAGAGGCGTAGCTACTGGGGGGGAGAGGGGAGGCGATGCTCTGGGCCCAATACCTCTGGGGGGGGCCCAGCAGGGATGGCCTTAGTACAATCAGGTGAATACAAGTGAGCGCTTCCATTATGGAGTCTGATGGGGGCAGATTAAGCCGATCTGAGGTCTGATGGGGGCACATTCTGCTGATCTGAGGTCTGATGGGGGAACATTCTGCTGATCTGAGGTCTGATGGGGGCACATTCTGCTGATCTGAGGTCTGATGGGGGTACATTCTGCTGATCTGAGGTCTGATGGGGGTACATTCTGCTGATCTGAGGTCTGATGGGGGAACATTCTGCTGATCTGAGGTCTGATGGGGGCACATTAAGCCGATCTGAGGTCTGATGGGGGTACATTAAGCCGATCTGAGGTCTGATGGGGGCACATTAAGCCGATCTGAGGTCTGATGGGGGCACATTAAGCCGATCTGAGGTCTGATGGGGGCACATTAAGCCTATCTGAGGTCTGATGGGGGCACATTAAGCCGATCTGAGGTCTGATGGGGGCACAATACGCTGATCTGAGGTCTGATGGGGGCACATTAAGCCTGAGGTCTGATGGGGGGCACATTCTGCTGATCTGAGGTGTGATGGGGGCACATTCTGCTGATCTGAGGTCTGAAGGGGGCACATTCTGATGATCTGAGGTCTGATGGGGGCACATTAAGCCAATCTGAGGTCTGATGGGGGCACATTAAGCCGATCTGAGGTCTGATGGGGGCACAATACGCTGATCTGAGGTCTGATGGGGGCACATTAAGCCGATCTGAGGTCTGATGGGGGCACATTCTGTTGATCTGAGGTCTGATGGGGGCACATTCTGTTGATCAGTGGTCTGATGGGGGCACATTCTGTTGATCTGAGGTCTGATGGGGGCACATTAAGCCTATCTGAGGTCTGATGGGGGCACATTAAGCCTATCTGAGGTCTGATGGGGGCACATTAAGCCGATCTGAGGTCTGATGGGGGCACATTAAGCCGATCTGAGGTCTGATGGGGGCACATTAAGCCGATCTGAGGTCTGATGGGGGCACAATATGCTGATCTGAGGTCTGATGGGGGCACATTAAGCCTATCTGAGGTCTGATGGGGGGTACATTCTGCTGATCTGAGGTGTGATGGGGGCACATTCTGCTGATCTGAGGTCTGATGGGGGCACATTCTGCTGATCTGAGGTCTGATGGGGGCACATTCTGCTGATCTGAGGTCTGAAGGGGGCACATTCTGATGATCTGAGGTCTGATGGGGGCACATTAAGCCAATCTGAGGTCTGAAGGGGGCACATTAAGCCGATCTGAGGTCTGATGGGGGCACAATACGCTGATCTGAGGTCTGATGGGGGCACATTAAGCCGATCTGAGGTCTGATGGGGGCACATTCTGTTGATCTGAGGTCTGATGGGGGCACATTCTGTTGATCAGTGGTCTGATGGGGGCACATTCTGTTGATCTGAGGTCTGATGGGGGCACATTCTGCTGATCTGAGGTCTGATGGGGGCACATTCTGCTGATCCGAGGTCTGATGGGGGCACATTCCGCTGATCTGAGGTCTGATGGGGGCACATTCCGCTGATCTGAGGTCTGATGGGGGCACATTCCGCTGATCTGAGGTCTGATGGGGGCACATTCTGCTGATCTGAGGTCTGATGGGGGCACAATACGCTGATCTGAGGTCTGATGGGGGCACATTAAGCCGATCTGAGGTCTGATGGTGGCACATTAAGCCGATCTGAGGTCTGATGGGGGCACAATACGCTGATCTGAGGTCTGATGGGGGCACATTAAGCCAATCTGAGGTCTGATGGGGGCACATTAAGCCTATCTGAGGTCTGATGGGGGCACATTAAGCCGATCTGAGGTCTGATGGGGGCACATTAAGCCGATCTGAGGTCTGATGGGGGCACATTCTGTTGATCTGAGGTCTGATGGGGGCACATTCTGCTGATCTGAGGTCTGATGGGGGCATATTCTGCTGATCTGAGGTCTGATGGGGGCACAGTACGCTGATCTGAGGTCTGATGGGGGCACATTAAGCCGATCTGAGGTCTGATGGGGGCAAGGGACTGTTAGTTTAGTGATGTAAAAGCAGGGGACAGATTTCCTTTAACATAGGAGTCCCCTTTTTTACTCCTATTAATCCTATATTTTACTGCATTATGTGGTAGAGTATTTAGAGTAGGGTATGTAGAAAGTCTATTGTACTGTACTTAACAGCATAGATGATCTAGCATATCTTATATAGTCATCTTGCTAATACAGTATTATAACCACAACTAGTAGTATGTGCCTGTGAAGTTGGAAACGTGCGTTTGGGAAGCCGATAAGTGGGGGGCCTACTCAAGTATGTTTCGCCCCCCCATGTGCTGAACCTCTAGCTACGCCTCTGATCAGGCCCTTAGTGAGCTGTACCCAGAGAAGCCTGATAGATTACAAACTGTTTTTGTCATGACTTATCTGTACTATTGAATTTATGCAAATTTGTTTAAAGTTATCACTTAAACATGCTCTATGTATGAGGGAGTCGGGGCTTTGGCTTACCGACTTCACAGCCCTGGTGGCAAGACCCAGTGTCCAAGCAGATGACACCCATAATCATTTACATATCTGCCTGAGACACAACCTGCAATCCAACATTAGTATCTTGGGGAGTTATTTTTATTTTTGCCGACGAGTGAATATCCACATGATGGGCCAAAACCACTTATATGTTTTTAGACCAAATATGTGAAGACACACCCTTGTCTTCAACAGATACATTTCTTGAGCACTTCAACAACAGCACTGTTTCCTCTGACCATTACTCCTTCGGCACAAAGGTATGAAACCAGGCTTTGAGCAACACTTTCCCTCGCTTTTCTGATTTTTTTAAAGAACCAGGGGTGCCGGGGAAAACAAATCTAGACTTACCTGACGGTGTCTTTTACCCAGACTCCAAAGAAAACACCATACTATCCAGTATTTTGGTGTGAGTTAAACTTATATGGGAAACAACGTTAAATAGTTACTATACAATTATGACTTTTTTTTTTTTTTTTTTACTTTTAGTTTAGTTTAGTTATGAAAATGTGTTCTGCTCAAGAGCTTTCACAGGGCTGCTGGCTTACTTTGAGAAAGCACATATAATTTCAGCACATATCTACTTAAAGATGACCTTTCACCAGTCCTGACATGCCTGTTTTAATAGCTTTATGCATTCCCCATGTAATAACAATTCTGGAACATCTATTCTTATGTCTGTATGTTGTGCCATTCCTTTATTATTTGCACTAGAAGTTATGAATGAATTGCTATTTGTCTTCAGTAAGGGAACAGAGGGGAGGTAACGAGTTTGCGGTGAGTCCCTGCACAGTCTGAACATGAAAGCACTGATTGGCTAGAGTCAGTCTGTGAAGGTACACCCCCTGCTTAAAACAGGCATGTCAAGAGTGGTGAAAGGTCCTCTTTAAAGAAATGATTGGAAGATAGCAGATGGAGGCTGGTAAACGATTTCTTAATGCCCTGGTGACCAACTATGCACCAAGAACCACTGTTGTATAGCTGAAATTTACCCTTTATGTGTGCAATAAGGGGATGCAATGCACATGAACAAACCTATAAACATCACATTCACACACACTTATAGTAAACACATTCACAAAGGAAAAAAATGAGAATATTTACTTAATATTACAGGCACAATACTGTTAGAGTCTGGCAAAATTAATAAATGAACAGACCAAAATTTTTACTTGATCAGTAATAAAAATTATATTGAGTTGTAGCACGTGATGAAAACATTTTGCACAGTAGTAGAACGTGAGATTGCTTTAAGTCACTTCTAAGTTGGTTACCTTGTTGGTAACTCTGGACCGGCGAGGAATGCATTCTAAATCAAATCGGCTTTCATAGATAGTGGGGCATATCTGCCACTGATTGTTTCTGTAAATGCCTAGATAGGAGTACACATCTGGCTTGTAAGTCAGTAAACATTTTACACCTGAACTCCGAATGACAGCATCTGTCTGCATGATCGCTTCTTCATCTGTGAAGTCTTCAGTGTACACACATATGACATGCTTACTTTCATGATGGTGGGGGCTCACTTTGGCTACACTAAGCCGACCTTCTACTACTGCAGTGGCTATTCCTTGCCAGGCATGGTCAACTTTGAATCCAGTATCTAAATGAATAAGCCATTTCCCAGATATTACTCCATGATTAAGTGCTAATTGACGAACAATGTCATAATCAATCTTGTGCCCTGTACCCTGGACCTTTTCCCAAGCATCCTGAAGCTCCTTGACACCTTCAGCCTGTGGGCAGTAACCTGGGCCATACACTGCTATCCACCCTACTGGTCCAGATCCTTCTTCAGGGTCACCAAAACGAGGGACCCTAGAAGGACGGTACGTTTCTAACCACTCATGAAACTCTGCTCGTGGGGTCTTACGAGCATCAAAGGTTATCCAGGGATCCATATCCGCAGCCATGGATTCAGCCGCATAGTCTTCTGCTCCTTTTGATCCTCGTTCACCATCTTCCCAATTCAACATGTTTAAACAGCTGCAAAGACATAAAAAATGTTATAATGATTAAATTACTCATGAAAGGATACAAATGATACTGTTTTTTTAAAACCTCGGGACTCTGTTTTCTCTAAAAATTCCCCTGCAGAAAGAATGCATTGTCAATGAGTATGATGGAAATGAATAGCTTATTCAAAATTAAATGCTTCATTACCTTAAAGGGGTTGTCCACTGTTTTACTATTGAAAGCCTGTCCTCAGAATAGGCCATCAATTCCCGATAGGTGAAAGTCTGAATCCCTGCACCCCACAATCAGTTATTTCACAATCCCATTCACAATACATCTCACCACAACGGGGCTTTCTGTGGAAATACCTCTAACCACTCCTGCCCAAAATGGAGCTCCCCCCATGCTGATCTTTATTATTGTTAATGGTTCTGCCCATCAATATAAAACTTTTGGACATGTATTAGCAATTCCACTACTTCTTACTTCCTCACAGTGCCCTGACACTCTATTCTGGGGTCTCTTTGGAATTTTGCCAGACAATATTTCCATTCGGTTGACGACGGAGAAACAATTGCTTTTTCTCACCTCTTGGTGGGGTGGTCCATTGTTGGTGGGGCATGTGCTGTGCCCTTGTAGATTTGGGGCTCTGCCTTATTTTAGAGGTACCATATAAAGTCCCAACGTTGAGCTATAATCGTAAGAGGACTCTCCAGCACTGGGGTGCTCAGTAGCGCAGCATTCACCTTGTTTTTAACAGATTTCAAATTCAATTCAGTCTGGTTCCTTTTTTGTCAGGGTTGGACCTTTGGTTCTACAATTGTTTTGTAAAGATGTTTCGATATGTTGTATTTACATACCTTTTCTAGACTTAGGCTATGAAAAAGCCATTAAAAACGGATTCACAGTCAGTTTTTCACTTTCATTTTTTTAGCATCCCAACCCCTGCAGTGCCCCCAGTATCTTTAATGCCCCTCGGTAGTGCCACTAGTGTCTATAATGCACCCCATAGTAGCCCCAGTATATATAAGCCCGCCCACATTGCCACCCTCTATATAAAATCCCCCCCAATAATGCCCCCCTGTATATAAAATGCCCTACGATAGTGTTCCCTAAGAATAAAATACCCCCAATATTGCCACCTTGTGTTATATACAGTACAGACCAAAAGTTTGGACACACCTTCTCATTCAAAGAGTTTTCTGTATTTTCATGACTATGAAAATTGTAGATTCACACTGAAGGCATCAAAACTATGAATTAACACATGTGGAATTATATACTTAACAAAAAAGTGTGAAACAACTGAAAATATGTTTTATATTCTAGGTTCTTCAAAGTAGCCACCTTTTGCTTTGATTACTGCTTTGCACACTCTTGGCATTCTCTTGATGAGCTTCAAGAGGTAGTCACCTGAAATGGTTTTCACTTCACAGCTGTGCCCTATCAGGTTTAATAAGTGGGATTTCTTGCCTTATAAATGGGGTTGGGCCATGAGTTGTGTTGGGCAGAAGTCAGGTGGATACACAGCTGATAGTCCTACTGAATAGACTGTTAGAATTTGTATTATGGCAAGAAAAAAGCAGCTAAGTAAAGAAAAACGAGTGGCCATCATTACTTTAAGAAATGAAGGTCAGTCAGTCTGAAAAATTGGGAAAACTTTGAAAGTCTCCCCAAGTGCAGTCGCAAAAACCATCAAGTGCTACAAAGAAACTGGCTCACATGAGGACCGCCCCAGGAAAGGAAGACCAAGAGTCAACTCTGCTGCGGAGGATAAGTTCATCCGAGTCACCAGACTTAGAAATCACAGGTTAACAGCAGCTCAGATTAGAGACCAGGTTAATGCCACACAGAGTTCTAGCAGCAGACACATCTCTACAACAACTGTTAAGAGGAGACTGTGTGCAGCAGGCCTTCATGGTAAAATAGCTGCTAGGAAACCACTGCTAAGGACAGGCAACAAGCAGAAGAGACTTGTTTGGGCTAAAGAACACAAGGAATGGACATTAGACCAGTGGAAATCTGTGCTTTGGTCTGATAAGTCCAAATCTGAGATCTTTGGTTCCAACCACCGGGTCTTTGTGCGACACAGAAAAGGTGAACGGATGGACTCTACATGCCTGGTTCCCACCATGAAGCATGGAGGAGGAGGTGTGATGGTGTGGGGCTGCTTTGCTGGTGACACTGTTGGGGATTTATTCAAAATTGAAGGCATACTGAACCAGCATGGCTACCACAGCATCTTGCAGCGGCATGGTATTCCATCCGGTTTGCGTTTAGTTGGACCATCATTTATTTATCAACAGGAAATGACCCCAAGCACACCTCCAGGCATTGTAAGGGCTATTTGACCAAGAAGGAGAGTGATGGGGTGCTACGCCAGATGACCTGGCCTCCACAGTCACCAGACCTGAACCCAATCGAGATGGTTTGGGGTGAGCTGGACCGCAGAGTGAAGGCAAAAGGGCCAACAAGTGCTAAACATCTCTGGGAACTCCTTCAAGACTGTTGGAATACCATTTCAGGTGACTACCTCTTGAAACTCATCAAGAGAATGCCAAGAGTGTGCAAAGCAACAATCAAAGTAAAAGGTGGCTAACTTTGAAGAACCTAGAATATAAGACATATTTACAGTTGTTTCACACTTTTTTGTTAAGTATATAATTCCACATGTGTTAATTCATAGTCTTGATGCCTTCAGTGTGAATCTACAATTTTCATAGTCATGAAAATACGGAAAACTTTGAATGAGAAGGTGTGTCCAAACTTTTGGTCTGTACTGTATATCTATAGACTGCTGTGGAGGTCCCATTTTAAGGAGACGGGGCACTGTGGGGGGGTCAGTGTTAAGTGGTGGGGTCTGTGGAGTTCACTGTTAAGGGGGCGGGGTGCTATAGATGTCACTGTTATAGTGGATACTGTCATTATCTTTTAACGACACACACAAACATTAAATGAAATAGATTAAATATACCCATGCAAAGGGTCCTTCTGCTAGTATTAGTATATGTGTATATATATATATATATATATATATATATATATATATATAAAAAAAAATATATATATATATATATATATATATATACACACACACACAGTATTTTTCGCCCTATAAGACGCACCGGCCCATAAGACGCACCTAGGTTTTAGTGTAGGAAAATAAGAAAAAAATATTTTTCATCAGATCCTCTTATCAGACTGCCCATAAATTTAAGGACATCACATCAGACCCCCATATCAGCCCCCTGTGCCCCCATACCATCTCACTGTGCTCCCACCAGACCTCAGATCAGCAGAATGTGCCCCCATCAGACCTCAGATCAGCAGAATGTGCCTCCATCAGACCTCAGATCAGCAGAATGTGCCCCATCAGACCTCAGATCAGCAGAATGTGCCCCCATCATACCTCAAATCAGCAGAATGTGCCCCCATCATACCTCAAATCAGCAGAATGTGCCCCCATCATACCTCAAATGAGCAGAATGTGCCCCCATCAGACCTCAAATCAGCAGAATGTGCCCCCATCAGACCTCAGAGCAACAGTATGTGCCCCCATCAGACCTCAGATCAGCAGAATGTGCCCCCATCAGACCTCAGATCAGCAGAATGTGCCCCCATCAGACCTCAGATCAGCAGAATGTGCCCCCATCAGACCTCAGATCAGCAGAATGTGCCCCCATCAGACCTCAGATCAGCAGAATGTGCCCCCATCAGACCTCAGATTAGCGTTTTGTGCCCCTTCACGCCTCAGATCAGCGTCTTGTGCCCCTATCAGACCTCAGATCAGCCCACCCAGCCACGTAAAGACCATACTTACCTGTTCTGCGCTGCCGTCCGGTCCCACGCTCCGCGCTCCTCTCTCTTCCCTGCCGGCACGCACTATGACCTGACGCTGCAGCGTCAGGTCATAGTGCGTGCCGGCAGGGAAGAGAGAGGAGCGCGGAGCGTGGGACCGGACGGCAGCGGCAGCGCAGAACAGGTAAGTATGGTCTTTAAGTGGCTGGGTAGGCTGATCTGAGGTCTGATGGGGTCCCTACGTACAAGTGAGCGCTTCCTTATGGAAGCGCTCACTTGTATTCGCCCTATAAGACGCACCGCATTTTTCCCCCTACTTTTGGGGGAAAAAAAGTGCGTCTTATAGGGCGAAAAATACGGTATATATATATATATATATATATATGTATATATATATATATATATATATATATATACAGTCATGGCCAAAAGTTTTGAGAATGATACAAATATTAATTTTTACAAAGTCTACTGCTTCAGTTTTTATAATGGCAATTTGCATATACTCCAGAATGTTATAAAGAGTGATCAGCTTAACAGCAATTACTTGCAAAGTCAATATTTGCCTAGAAAATGAACTTTATCCCCCAAAACACATTTCAACATCATTGCAGCCCTGCCTTAAAAGGACCAGCTAACATTGTTTCAGTGATTGCTCCATTAACACAGGTGTGGGTGTTGATGAGGACAGGGCTGGAGATCAATCTGTCATGATTAAGTAAGAATGACACCACTGGACACTTTAAAAGGAGGCTGGTGCTTGGCATCATTGTTTCTCTTCTGTTAACCATGGTTATCTCTAAAGAAACACGTGCAGTCATCATTGCACTGCACAAAAATGGCCTAACAGGGAAGAGTATCGCAGCTAGAAAGATTGCACCTCAGTCAACAATCTATCGCATCATCACGAACTTCAAGGAGAGAGGTTCCATTGTTGCCAAAAAGGCTCCAGGGCACCCAAGAAAGACCAGCAAGCGCCAGGACCGTCTCTTAAAAGTGTTTCAGCTGCGGGATCGGGCTACCAGCAGTGCAGAGCTTGCTCAGGAATGGCAGCAGGCAGGTGGGAGTGCATCTGCACGCACTGTGAGGCGGAGACTCTTGGAGCAAGGCCTGGTCTCAAGGAGGGCAGCAAAGAAGCCACTTCTCTCCAGAAAAAAACATCAGGGACAGACTGATATTCTGCAAAAGGTACAGGGAGTGGACTGCTGAGGACTGGGGTAAAGTCATTTTCTCTGATGAATCCCCTTTTCGATTGTTTGGGACATCTGGAAAAGAGCTTATTCGGAGAAGACGAGGTGAGCGCTACCACCAGTCTTGTCTCATGCCAACTGTAAAGCATCCTGAAACCATTCATGTGTGGGGTTGCTTCTTAGCCAAGGGAATCGGCTCTCTCACAGTCTTGCCTAAAAACACAGCCATGAATAAAGAATGGTACCAGAATGTCCTCTGAGTGCAACTTCTCCCAACCGTCCAAGAGCAGTTTGGCGATCAACAATGCCTTTTCCAGCATGATGGAGCACCTTGCCATAAAGCAAAGGTGATAACTAAATGGCTCAGGGAACAAAACATAGAGATTTTGGGTCCATGGCCTGGAAACTCCCCAGATCTTAATCCCATTGAGAACTTGTGGTCAATCAACAAGAGACGGGTGGACAAACAAAAACCTACAAATTCTGACAAAATGCAAGCATTGATTGTGCAAGAATGGACTGCTATCAGTCAGGATTTGGTCCAGAAGTTGATTGAGAGCATGCCAGGGAGAATTGCAGAGGTCCTGAAGAAGAAGGGTCAACACTGCAAATATTGACTTGCTGCATTAACTCATTCTAACTGTCAATATAAGCTTTTGTTACTCATAATATGATTGCAATTATATTTCTGTATGTGATAAAAACATCTGACAAACACACATAAAAACCAGAGGGCAGCAGATCATGTGAAAATATAATATTTGTGTCATTCTCAAAACTTTTGGCCATGACTGTATATATACACACATACACAGTATATATATATATATATATATATATATATATATATATATACATACACAGTATATATATATATATATAAACACACACACAGTATATATATATATATATATATATATATATATATATATATATATAGTGCACCCATAGTGGCAACAATTGTGATGGGTACAAAAATTTAAAAAAATACTCACCTCATTAACTTAGACGCACCTTCCAGTGCTGAGAGAGTGTCAGCATGTTCAAGTGGATGCGTTTTTTTTTATGTTAACCTCTGAAAGGAATTTTAAAGTGTAACTGCCATTTCACTACCAAAAATGAAATTCCTCATGAAGCTGTATTTTTCAGTTAATTTTACCTTCCTGATGTTTGTATTCAGCCCTTAGCAACCCTATTTCTCTGTGCCTCTTCCTAAAATGGCCACTGCTGCACTTCCTGTGGTGATGTTTGCAATGTCCTTGAGGCCATCCTGTATTTCCCTCACTTCCCATAAGCCTTTGCTCTCCTCACATGAACTAGCAGGAACAATCAGAATGCAGATAACCTCCCCACTACCCCAGAGCAGTGTGTATCCTCTCACATACAGCTAACCAGAGACAGACAAGACCAATCAGAATGCAGATAACCTCCCCCACTACCCCAGAGCAGTGTGTACCCTCTCACATACAGCTAACCAGAGACAGACAAGACCAATCAGAATGCAGATAACCTCCCCCGCTACCCCAGAGCAGTGTGTACCCTCTCACATACAGCTAACCAGAGACAGACAAGACCAATCAGAATGCAGATAACCTCCCCACTACCCCAGAGTAGGGCCAATTCAAAGCCTAACGATTTTATTTTTAAGGAAAATCGTGAATTCGATTTTCCTAAAATGGCGCCCGCCACACTGTACTGGCCTGGCCAGTGTCCCTCCTCCGTGGCCCCGCCCCCCGGCAGGCAGCTCTCCGGCCCGCGCTCAGTGTCGCGCCCTCTCTCTCTCGCTCCATGTGTGGAGCTCCGGACATGGCAGCCGAGCAGCAACAATTCTACCTGCTTCTCCAGAACCTGCTGAGCCCCGACAATGGCACCAGGAAGCAGGCCTCAGTGAGCCGGGCCGGGGGAGGATGTGTGCAGTCGTGCGGTTCCTGTGCTAGTCCCCATCTCCTCCAGTCCCAGACGCGGCCCACGTGTTAGCAGAGAGCGGTGCTCCCCATCTGCTCCGCCCGACACGGCTCCTTCCCAGCCCCCTCATCAGCCTATTCCACAGCGCCGTCCACTCTCACAGGAAGCCAATTAACCTTGTGCAAGTTAATAAAGGGTTAATTTCACGTTCCCTGGTGGCAATCAACTGTGTCTTGTTTTTTTTATTTATTTTTTTATATTTTTAATAACATAAGAAAATTGAGATTTAAATAGTGAATCGTCAAAAATTAAAAAAAAAAAATCGAGTTTTTTTTGGCCATATCGCCCAGCTCTACCCTAGAGCAGTGTGTATCCTCTCACATACAGCTATCCAGAGACAGACAAGACCAATCAGAATGCAGATTACTTCCCCACTACCCCAGAACAGTGTGTATCCTCTCACATACAGCTAACCAGAGACAGACAAGACCAATCAGAATGCAGATAACCTCCCCCACTACCCCAGAGCACTGTGTATCCTCTCACATACAGCTAACCAAAGACAGACAAGACCAATCAGAATTCAGATAACCTCCCCCACTACCCCAGAGCACTGTGTATCCTCTCACATACAGCTAACCAAAGACAAACAAGACCAATCAGAATTCAGATAACCTCCCCACTACCCCAGAGCACTGTGTATCCTCTCACATACAGCTAACCAAAGTCAGACAAGACCAATCAGAATTCAGATAACCTCCCCACTACCCCAGAGCACTGTATATCCTCTTATATACAGCTAACCAAAGACAAGCCCTGCAATTACATGAAACCAGTAAGAAATCAGTAAGCATTTGTTTTAGCCTCTTAATAGTCACCTGTCAGCAGCTGCTCCCTCATTCTGATGAGAAATCAGGATGTTGTGAATGAAGCTGAAAGTGAAAGTAACAGCAGATTTTACTCAATTTCTAACAGTGATTTCTCCTCTGATGCTTGGACTAACGCTGTCATTCTGGTATTGTCAAACAAGACCAGTTGATTGTTTCTAGCTGGTACCATTCAGGTGATATCATCATGTAAAGCAGCCCCCCCCCCCCTTCACTTTCGGACTCAGCCCAGCTCCAGGCTGAGCGCCTCTGCCCAGTGATGATTCGTCTCTTGTTTATCATTCAGAGAAGACGACCTGCACATGGCAACACTGTAAGTAGCATGCATTTGTGGGAGTTATCAGGTAAAACTGAAAATGATTACATTTTAAAGCACAAACGCATTTATACAGCAGGGTGTATACAATTAGGGTATAAAAAAATGAAACGGCAGTTACACTTTAACAAATTTTTAATGGCCATCAGATCGGTGCACTCCTATCTACATAGCCATTAAAAATGGCCCCTTTGATTTCAATGTGGTCTTTCTGGCCATAAAAATGCGAAAATAGGACATCCCTCGGTGGGTATATAAGGGGTGTGATAGCTTGTCTGCACACATATCCCTCGGTGGGACTATAAGGTGTGTGATAGGATGTCTGCACACATATCTCTCGGTGGGTATATAAGGTGTGTGATAGGCTGTCTGCACACATATCCATCATGGGTATATAAGGGGTGTGATAGGCTGTCTGCACACATATCCATCACTGGGTATATAAGGTGTGTGATAGGCTGTCTGCACACATATATCCCTCAGTGGGTATATAAGGGGTGTGATAGGCTGCCTGCATACATATACCTCAGTGGGTATATAAGGTGTGTGATAGGCTGTCTGCATACATATACCTCAGTGGGTATATAAGGTGTGTGATAGGATGTCTGCACACATATACCTCAGTGGGTATATAAGGGGTGTGATAGGCTGTCTGCATACATATCCCTCGGTGGGTATATAAGGGGTTTGATAGGCTGTCTGCATATATATCCCTCGGTGGGTATATAAGGTGTGTGATAGGATGTCTGCACGCATATCTCTCGGTGGGTATATAAGGTGTGTGATAGGCTGTCTACACACATATCCATCATGGGTATATAAGGGGTGTGATAGGCTGTCTGCACACATATCCATCATGGGTATATAAGGCGTGTGATAGGCTGTCTGCATACATATCCCTCGGTGGGTATATAAGGGGTGTGATAGGCTGTCTGCATACATATCCCTCGGTGGGTATATAAGGTGTGTGATAGGCTTTCTGCACACATATCCCTTGGTAGGTATATAAGGTGTGTGATAGGCTGTCTGCACACATATTCCTCGTGGGTATATAAGGGGTGTGATAGGCTGTCTGCACACATATCCCTCGGTGGGTATATAAGGAGTGTGATAGGCTGTCTGCACACATATCCATCATGGGTATATAAGAGGTGTGATAGGCTGTCTGCCACACATATCCATCACTGGGTATATAAGGTGTGTGATAGGCTGTCTGCACATATATCCATCACTGGGTATATAAGGTGTGTGATAGGCTGTCGGCACACATATATCCCTCAGTGGGTATATAAGGTGTGTGATAGGCTGTCTGCACACATATCCCTCGGTGGGTATATAAGGGGGTGTGATAGGCTGTCTGCATACATATCCCTTGGTGGGTATATAAGGTGTGTGATAGGCTGTCTGCACACATATATCCCTCAGTGGGTATGTAAGGTGTGTGATAGGCTGTCTGCATACATATCCCTCGGTGGGTATATAAGGGGTGTGATAGGCTGTCTGCACACATATCCCTCGGTGGGTATATAAGGTGTGTGATAGGCTGTCTGCACACATATCCTCGGTGGGTATATAAGGTGTGTGATAGGCTGTCTGCACACATATCCATCACTGGGTATATAAGGTGTGTGATAGGCTGTCTGCACACATATATCCCTCAGTGGGTATATAAGGTGTGTGATAGGCTGTCTGCATGCATATCCCTCAGTGGGTATATAAGGGTGTGATAGGCTGTCTGCATACATATCCCTCGGTGGGTATATAAGGTGGTGTGATAGGCTGTCTGCACACATATCCCTCGGTGGGTATATAAGGGGTGTGATAGGCTGTCTGTACACATATCCATCACTGGGTATATATAAGGTGTGTGATAGGCTGTCTGCACACATATCCCTCAGTGGGTATATAAGGTGTGTGATAGGCTGTCTGCATTACATATCCCTTGGTGGGTATATAAGGGGTGTGATAGGCTGTCTACACACATATCCCTCGGTGGGTATTATAAGGGTGTGATAGGCTGTCTGCACACATATCCCTCGGTGTGGTATATAAGGGGTGTGATTAGGCTGTCTGCACACATATCCTCGCGTGGACTGATTAAGGTGTGTGATAGGCTGTTCTGCCACACATATCTCTCGGTGGGTATATAAGGTGTGTGATATGCTGTCTGCACACATATCCATCATGGGTATATAAGGGTGTTGATAGGCTGTCTGCACACATATCCATCACTGGGTATATAAGGTGTGTGATAGGCTTTCTGCATACATATCCCTCAGTGGGTATATAAGGTGTGTGATAGGCTGTCTGCATACATATCCCTCGGTGGGTATATAAGGGGTGTGATAGGCTGTCTGCACACATATCCCTCGGTGGGTATATAAGGGGTGTGATAGGCTGTCTACACACATATCCCTCGGTGGGTATATAAGGGGTGTGATAGGCTGTCTGCACACATATCCCTCATTGATGTCACAGGTAAAAGGGACAATTTATCAGAGTTGCAAGGGATGATTATTGGCTTTGGGACTAAGGGTGGCAGGATATCTGGAATGGAACAGTTTGTGAACTGTTCGCCAATGGCACCATTGCGAATAAGCGACGTGTAAACTGTGGAGCACCATGTAAATTTGATGTGAGAGGTGAATGTTGGATATGAAGGTGTGCAAGGATGGACTGACACCCTACAGTGGAGCACCTAACCGCCAAAATTAACCAGGGGGCTACCAGATGCGTTGTCTAAAACCGTTCAGTGAACATAACTGTGTATGGTGCTCCGGAGCAGACGGATGGTGACTGCATCTCTGCGCTAAAAATGACCCGACATCCTTATTCTGCAGCTCAATACAGGCTCCACACACATCCCCTCACACATTATGACGTACAGGCTCCACACACATCCCCTCACACATTATGACATACAGGCTCCACACATCCTCTCACACATTATGACATACAGGCTCTATACATCCCTTCACACATTATGATGTACAGGCTCTATACATCCCCTCACACATTATGACGTACAGGCTCCACACACATCCCCTCACACATTATGATGTACAGGCTCCTCACACATCCCCTCACACATTATGACATACAGGCTCCACACATCCCCTCACACATTATGACATACAGGCTCCTCACACATTATGATGTACAGGCTCTATACATCCCCTCACACATCATGATGTACAGGCTCCACACATCCCCTCACACATTAAGACGTACAGGCTCCTCACACATCATGATGTACAGGCTCTATACATCCCCTCACACATTATGATGTACAGGCTCTATACATCCCCTCACACATTATGATGTACAGGCTCTATACATGCGCTCACACATTATGATGTACAGGCTCCTCACACATTATGATGTACAGGCTCCTCACACATTATGATGTACAGGCTCCTCACACATTATGATGTACAAGCTCTATACATCCCCTCACACATTATGATGTACAGGCTCTTCACACATCATGATGTACAGGCTCTATACATCCTCTCACACATTATGACGTACAGGCTCCTCAAACATTATGATGTACAGGCTCTATACATCCCCTCACACATTATGATGTACAGGCTCCATACATCCCCTCACACATTATGATGTACAGGCTCCACACATCCCCTCACACATTATGATGTACAGGCTCCACACATCCCCTCACACATTATGACGTACAGGCTCCTCACACATCCCCTCACACATTATGAAGTACAGGTTCCACATACATCCCCTCACACATTATGACGTACAGGCTCCACACACATCCCCTCACACATTATGACGTACAGGCTCCACACACATCCCCTCACACATTATGACGTACAGGCGCCTCACACATCCCCTCACACATTATGACATACAGGCTCCACACATCCCCTCACACATTATGACATACAGGCTCCACACATCCCCTCACACATTATGACATACAGGCTCCACACATCCCCTCACACATTATGAAGTACAGGTTCCACGTACATCCCCTCACACATTATGACGTACAGGCTCCACACACATCCCCTCACACATTATGACGTACAGGCTCCACACACATCCCCTCACACATTATGACGTACAGGCTCCACACACATCCCCTCACACATTATGACGTACAGGCTCCTCACACATCCCCTCACACATTATGACGTACAGGCTCCACACATCCCCTCACACATTATGACGTACAGGCTCTATACATCCCCTCACACATTATGATGTACAGGCTCCACACATCCCCTCACACATTATGATGTACAGGCTCTATACATCCCCTCACACATTATGATGTACAGGCTCCACACATCCCCTCACACATTATGATGTACAGGCTCTGTACATCCCCTCACACATTATGATGTACAGGCTCCACACATCCCCTCACACATTATGACGTACAGGCTCTATACATCCCCTCACACATTATGATGTACAGGCTCTGTACATCCCCTCACACATTATGATGTACAGGCTCTGTACATCCCCTCACACATTATGATGTACAGGCTCTGTACATCCCCTCACACATTATGATGTACAGGTACGTCATAATGGGTGAAGGGATTAACTGTGTATAATAAATTTTCCTTAGAAAAGCCATTCTTTTCAGTAGGGGCTGCTCACCTTGGTTTTCTATAGGACTCCAAGTAGTCAAACATAATTACGTCTTTCACAGTTTTGCCTTGGTAGTTTATCTTCTACATTGTTTATACAGCTTTTCATCCCCATAATAAGCAACTACTTGCAGTCCCCTTGTAATAACTCTGGAATATCTGATCTTATGACTCTATGAAGTGCCATTCCTTTATTATTCCTTCTACAAGTTATGAATCAATTAGTAGAAGCTTGCAATGAAGGTCCAGATGAGTGTTACCAGTTGAGGGTGTGTCCCTACACAGTCTGATACTATCCAATCAGTGCTGCAAATGGCAGACTGGTAACACCCATCTGGACCTTTACTGCAGACTGCTCATAGCTTCTAGCAGGAATAATAAAACAATGGCACATCATACAGTCACACAAATAGATGCTCCAGAATTGTTATTACATAGGGAAAGCAAGTAGTTACCCCTTTCACATCCCTGCGCCGTGTTTTATTCAATGTGCTCAATAAAAGATATAAATGATAAAATGGTTTGTGTCATTAGTCTAGTAACATTGATTTGTCTATAATTGAGATTTAACTATTAGATCACACTTTATTATTAATCAAAGCAGAAATCTGGGGCCCTCCAAAAGGTTCATTTTCTTAATTAATAATGCAAATCTTTTTATCAGGCCAAAACGGAGAACATTAAAGAGCAAAAAGGGGTAAAGGGATTTGGGTTCTTTATGGTATGTCTCTCCAAAAGAAGAGGGAAAGGGGCATAGCAAAAATTGATGATCTTAAAGTGTAACTGTCATTATTTGTGTAATGTGTAGGGGCAGTGATACTGACCATTTTTGTATTATACTTTAATTACTGAAATTTTATAGTTCTAAAGTGGCCCATTTTGATCCTTAGCAACGCTCCTCTGTCTTCTGTTTACATAACAGTGGAGACATGCTAACACTGACTGTGTGATGTAAACAGAAGACAGAGGAGTGTTGCTAAGGATCAAAATGGGCCACTTTACAACTATACGATTTCAGTAATTAAAGTATAATACAAAAATGGCCAATATCACTGTCCCTACACATTACATAAACAACAAAAAAAGAATGACATTTACACTTTACGGTTCAATCTCTTTTTATTAATATTATAAAATCATTTATACAATGTATAGAAATAAATTGACAATACAATAAAGTCAACAGCAGAAAAAGAAACCGCCTCAGTTTTGATTTACATGGTGCAGTACTATGATTGTCCTAATATAAGAGTCTATAACAACATAACCCAGATAGGTATATTGCAGCATAAGAACCAACCTGACAGTTACACTTTAAGGAGGACCTTTCACCACTCCTGACATGCCTGTTTTCATAGCTTCATGCATCCCCCATGTAATAACAATTCTGGAACATCTATTCTTATGTCTGTATGTTGTACCATTCCTTTATTATTTGCACTAGAAGTTATGAATGAATTGCTATTAGCCTTCAGTAAAGGAACAGAGGGGAGGTGACCAGTTGGGGTGTGTACCTGCACAGACTGACTCTAGCCAATCAGTGCTGCCATGTTCAGACTGTGCAGGCTCTTTTCCCTGCCGGCATGCACTATGACCGGACGCTGCAGCGTCAGGTCATAGTGCGTGCCGGCAGGAAAGAGAGCGGAGCGCTGGACCGGAGGGCAGCGCAGGAGAGGTAAGTAAGATTATTATAAGTGGCTGAGGTCAGATGGGGGCACACGACGCTTATCTGAGGTCTGATGGGGGCACACGACGCTTATCTGAGGTCTGATGGGGGCACACGACGCTTATCTGAGGTCTGATGGGGGCACAAGACGCTTATCTGAGGTCTGATGGGGGCACAAGACGCTGCTCTGAGGTCTGATGGGGGCACAGGACGCTGCTCTGAGGTCTGATGGGGGCACACGACGCTTATCTGAGGTCTCATGGGGGCACAAGACGCTGCTCTGAGGTCTGATGGGGGCACAAGACGCTGCTCTGAGGTCTGATGGGGGCACAGGACGCTGCTCTGAGGTCTGATGGGGCACAATATGCTGATCTGAGGTCTGATAGGGGCACATTCTGCTGATCTGAGGTCTGATGGGGGCACAGTGGGCTGATCTGAGGTCTGTTGGGGGTCTGACATGGAGGGCTGATGGAGTTCTGACATGGAGGGCTGATATGGGTGTCTGATGTGATGTCCTGAAATTTATGGGCAGTCTGATAAGAGGATCTATAAGGTGCGTCTTATAGGGCGAAAAATACGGTAGCTATAGGAAACATTGAGTTTTGGGGGACAAGTTGTAGATTTCTTTAGGTACCATTTTGGGGTAGATATAGTGTATTAAAGGGGTTGTCCCACAAAAAAAAAAAAATTCTACAGTTTTTAAACCAGCACCTGGATCTCAATACTTTTGTAATTGCATTTCATTAAAAATTTTGTATAGCTACTACGTTATTTAATAAAATGTATCTGTATGATGCCACTTAATGTCTTATTTCTTTGAAATAAAATAGAAGGCTGCACATGCTCAGTTTCATCTTTCAACTGCCTCCTGAGCTGTGATAGGGAGAGCATGGACACGCCCCCCCTGATCTGCAGCAGAAAAGACACTCCCCTTGGGCTGCCAGCTTGATATAAATCTAGCAGAGCAAAGAATTGGGAAATCTCTGGACCCATGTGAGGTACAGGGCTGGTTCTAGCTTTGCTAGAAAGAGAATGCCATGTACTAGATGATGTCTGATTTTCATTTTTTTACATTATTCATGGGATAACCCCTTTAAACATCTCTTTATTTTTAGGGGCAAGACATAAAAAAACAGCAATTTTAACATTATTTTGTGAGATTTATTTTCATGGCATGGACTGTGATATAAATTTTTTCTGCGGGTCGAGCCGATTGTGATGGCAAATGTAAATATTTTTTATTATATTATACTACTTACATAACAAAAACAGCTGTTTTCAGAAAAAAAAATCTGTTTTCGTGTTACTGACCAAGACCCAGAACATTTTTATTTTTCTGACAACATAAGGCTACATTCACATCTGCTTTTGAGGCTTCCGTCACAGAATTAAAAATAGAGGAGAGAAAAGTCCTGCAACTGAAACTCAGCGGACCCCATTATAGTCAATTGGATCTGTTAGTAGTTAGTAGATAACAGACAGGAGGGACAGTGTAAAATGGAAACTTTATTGATGTTTGTGTGTTAGTGAAGGGGAGAGAGGGGTGGTACAAGTGTATGGTGTGACTTATTTGACACCATGATCTGGATTCTGGTAAACATATGGGTCATGGCATCAATAAATGGCCTAATTCTGAGCAGAGGGATGATTAGAGGGCCAAGCACTCATCCTCTCGAGCCTTTCCAGAAAAAAAAAAAAAAACTCCCTTTGTGACAGTCAGAGAGCAAGTATGCCCTCTGATTGATGGAAGAGAGTACAGTAGGTGACATGCACAGAAGCACATGCAGCCCCCCAGGCTGACTGAGATTGTAGCCGGCTCAACAGGTGGGGCTACTTTAACCCTTCGTATATCAGGCTATGTAGGAGATGTGTGAGCCTGGTCTTGTTTGAAAGCTGAGAATATAAGCTTCAAAACAAGACCAGAATCAAAGCATTAGCTGTTGTAGACAGGGAGAGATAGCCTTTAGAATTTGGGTCAGGAGTGAAGTCAGCTAAAAGCTTTCCACTGCTATCAGTACCGACTATTTCTAAGGCCCCATTCACACCACCATATTTTTAGTCCGCATGCGATCTGCATTTTTCGTGTATTGCACATGGACCCTTTAATTTCTATGGGCCAAAAAAAAACAAAAAAAAAAAAAAACAACAACATCTGCTGTCTGCATCTATATGTCCATTCCTCAGTCCTGCAAAAAAGATTGAACAAGAATAGGACCAAAAATCCGCAAAAAAAAAAAAAAAAATTGCAACATGGATGTCATCCAGATTTTTTGCGGATCCATGTTTTGAGGACTGGAAAATACATACGGTCGTGTGAATGGACCATAAAGGCTATACTTCCCAGTGCAAAGGAGCTAATGCTTTAATCATGGTCCTAAACCTTTGGTTATCACCTTTCAAACAAGATGAGGCCCACGTATCTAGCTCCTACAGGGCCTGAGATATAAAGGGTTAAAGAAGTTCTCCCTGTCACCCTGCTGCCCAAACTCTGCTCGGCCTGAGCTGTTAGGTCTTTTTCTCGAAGCCCGGGTCCATTTTAAGAACAATGGTAGTCCATTAGGGTTATTCACAAAAAAAAAACAAAATAGAACATGTTCCAAGTCAGTTTTCACCAAACGACAGCATACAATTGAAGGGGACCAACTGAGTTATTTTCACTGTTGTGTGAATGAAGCCTTAGGGGGTTAAAGGGGTATTCTGGCTTCAGAATATTGAAAGGACCACAAAGATGAATAGTGAATGGGATGAAGATGTAATTGCTCTCAAGAGCCAGTGCTATATAGATATTGTGGTGCTCACATAACTGCCCATTCAAACAGCTGAACGCCATCAGGGTAGGAAATCAATATTATGAAGCTGGAATACTCCTTTAATGATGGTCCACTATCTTTTGATGGTGAGCGATGCAGGATTAGAGAAACCTCCATTTAGCTTTTTGATTGCTCTTGTCTGCACCTATGTCATGGTGAAGGTTATAGGCTGAGAGACCCCTCTGCGGCAGTCCTGGAGACCGAGAAAGGGCCGCAGGGCTGTACAATAAGGGTAGGTCCACATGGGATGGAAATGCTGCAGAACTCTGCAAGTAAAATCAGTAGCAGATTAGTCATGTGGATCTGACTTTAATAACTGATCCCCATTCGGTGGAATATTTCTTTAGGATTTTTTTTTTTAATCTGATGCATGTCAATTTCTGTTACGGGGTCTCACACTTCTCAATGTAATATAGTGAAACTGCTGCAAAACCTGCATGTTACCCACGTGAATTTTGCTGCGGATTCACAGGTTTGATGTTTGCGGCTCGTGACACTATGGCACACCAAGTCATGCCCTAACAGCAGCCGGTGTCACGGTGACACATAGGATAATGTACCAGAGTGCTGAGAATAGAATGGACGGCACACGCACACATTACAGTCAATGGGCCAATTCACATTAGATTTTCTTCACGGTGCATCGTTCCTTGCAGATCAGGTCGCGCCGTGCACCATTTTGGTCTGATAGGCATTGTTACAATGGATCCGCAAAAAAAAAAAACAGAAACACGGATGACTTACGGAACGGAATGGAAAACACATACGGACGTGTGAATGAAGCCTTAAAGTGGTATTCCCATCTTAGACAATGGGGGCATATCGCTAGGATACGCCCCCATTGTCTGATAGGTGTGGGACCCGCACCTATATATTGAGAACTGAGCGGGAAGCGCTGCGCCTGGAGGACCCCGGGTTTCCCAAGGTCCGGCCACCACCAGGTGCAGCTCCCCCGCTGCTCCCATAGAAATGAATGGGAGGGCACCACGCATGCGCGGCCACACCGCTCCCATTCATTTCTATGTAGCTGACGGTAATAGCCGAGCCAGTGCTCAGCTATTTTCACTGGCCCCACAGAAACGAATGGAGGGTGGCTGTGCATGCGCAGTGTGCCCTCCTCCACTTTGGGGGCTGTGTTCTCGATATAGGTGCAGGTCCCACCGGTGGGGGCCTGCACCGATAAGACAACGGGGGCATATCCTAGCAATATGCCCCCATTGTCTAAGATGGGAATAACCCTTTAGGCTCTTTATGCCACTACTGTGGAGTAAAAAAGAAGCAGATTATGGCACGTGCCATGTGAGCACTATAATTTGCAACTTGCTCAGCTTCACTGCCCTTTTCTGAAGTGCAGAGAAAAGGTGCCGTCCGTCACATTTACTATAGCTCTCACCAGCTACACCCCAGAAACGCTCCTCTGAGTGAGCTCTAAACAGATGGTAATCCCTTTAATGGGATTTTCAAAAATGTACAAAAAAAAAAAATCCAAATTTCATTGCACTTTCATAACATAAAGACACACCCTACACACAATCCATACAACCTGGCAGCCTGAAAAACATGAAAAGTATTTATATAAAAAAAAAAAAAAAAGCCAAAATCACATTTTTCTATACTTATGCCACAAAGTTGTATAAATTATACCGTAACTTATATGTACTCTGAAACTTTTTCCCTGCATAAAACAAGGCCTCATACAGCCACATGAATGGAAAATGAAAGGGGCTGGGTAGTACTACAGGACTGATAGCCTATCCTCAGGCTAGGTCACCAATATCAGATTGATGGGGGTCTGACTCCAGAGGTAGTGGCACTTGTCAGAGCTCTGCTTCCTCTATAAATTCTCCTCTACAGCGCCAGTGCAGTGTAATTACAGCACACTCACTTGTATGGGACGAGCAGTTGTTATTGACCTGCGCCACCTCTACAGAGGAGACGACGAGCAGAGAACTTAAGGCCCCTTTCACACGAGCGAGTTTTCCGCGCGGGTGCAATGCGTGACGTGAACACATAGCACCCGCACTGAATCCTGACTCATTCATTTCAATAGGTCTGTGTACATGAGCGTTTTTTTTTTACGCATCAGTTCTGCATTGCGTGAAAATCGCAGCATGTTCTATATTCTGCGTTTTTCACACAGCCCTGGATCCATAGAAGTGAATGGGTCTGCGTTTTTCACTGATGGTTGCTAAGAGATGTCGTTTGTAAACATTCAGTTTTTTATCACACGCGTGAAAAACGCATCAAAACACATTGCATCCGCGCGGAAAAAACTGACTGAACTTGCTTGCAAACGGTGCGAGTTTCCCTGAACGCATCCGGACCTAATCCGTCACGCTCGTGTGAACGGGGACTTAACTACAGCTGCTAGAACGTGGAGACAAAAACATTTAACTGCCCATTAAAAGCCAAAGAGGCCCAATCATTAAAGAGGTCCTGTCACCAGGATCAACCCTATTAAAGGGGGTTTCTGAGATTTTGATAGTGATGACCTATCCTCAAGATAGGTCATCAGTATCTGACTGGTGGGGGGTCCGACACGCGGGACCCCAGCCTTCTCGCAGCTTACCAAGCACAGTGCCATACACTGTAGCAGCTGTGGTATTGACATAAATGGGACTGAGTGCGATAACAAGCACAGCCGCTTTATAACATATAACGCTGTGCGTGCTTGGTAAGTTGCGAGAAGGCTGTGGCACCGGTGCCTTCTGAAACAGTGGATCGGCAGGGGGTCCCGGATGTCAGACCCCCACCGGGGTCAGGAAACCACTGTTCTCATGATTGGTGCAGGTGATGGGAAGACCCCTTTAAGATGGTTTATCCAGGATTTTACAAGTGATGGCCTGTCCTTGAGATAGGTCATCACCAGCTGATCAGCAGGGGTCCGACAGCCCACCGATCTGCTGTTCTCCTGAGCTATTGTGTAGTGGACGGTGCTGGTTACGGCAGTGCTGCTCCTACTGAAGGAGGCCACAGAGTGGTGCCACGTGCGGGGACGCTTCCCATCTGACCCCCCTCTGCTTCCACTACCCACTTTGGTGACATTCACTGCAATTTGTTTTTTAAAAAAGGATTTTTTTGTTATTCCTTTGTATTTCATTTTTTGGCACATTTATGTTTGTGGGGGTTTACATATCTAGCACTCATTATGCTTCCCTAGTGTTCTTTTGCATTATGGTGGTGTTTGTCTTTTAATTGTTTTTAAATGTAGTCCTTTGTGTCTTTTGTGTTGTAATACACATTTCTATATTGGTAACTGTTGGTTGATCATCTCAGGCCAGCACTTGTAAAATCCTGGACAAGCCCTTTAAGAGGTTATCAGCGATGAAAAAGACATGATACTGTTCCCTTCATGACCAACGTCAAGCTTTCTATTACTTATTATGAATCCACTGTGTGACAGATGTGAGCGGATCCTGAAGTAGCCCATTCACTTCTAATGGGCCTGTCAGGCCACCAATTCTTTACTGCATGGTAACATACAGTCGACCATGTTATCCTGGTCAGCGCAAAGCAATGAAAACCCGTCAGTGTGACAGCCGCCAACACCGCAGGCCCCAACATTACCTCATACAACTAGCCTGTAACTGTGTACATAAACACGGCTGCCGCCATCACATAACATGCTGTTACATCCAGCAGTCACATGACCACAGTATGGGCTATCACAGTCACCTGACAAGCAGTTTGGTGGACACAGTCATGTGACTGCTGGATATCAGGCAGTGGTAGCGGGAGATGTATCATAGCTTCCTATAGGAACACATCCCCCCTATTTTAATGACACATACGGTCCTACACATAGAATATCGGAAGCTTTCACTAGTTGCTAGGGGTGATGTCTGCACCGTCTGATAACCCCCCCATATCTCCTCTCCAGCGACCCCCACAGCAGTAACACGTGAGTGGAAGAACACAAGCCTTACTCGTGGCAAGTCTCCGCGGTCACCTGTCTTCAATACTAAACTTCCGATTACAGGCCTCCGGTTACCTAGACGACATCAGCCATATTTGAACTTTGGAGGCGGGGCTTTATTGGTTTCGTCATATTAAAACTTTATTAAAAACATCAATAACAAAAATGATGAGAAAAACGAATACACACATGAAAAGCAACAACGAATCCTGTGGGTTAAGCCATTCGGTTATAGCTTACATGGGTCTGTACCAGCAAATGCTGTTCACTACCGTCCACGGTCGCTCCTCCTACTTCACCACAGAATGCAGCTTTTTTTTCCTTCAAAAAACTTTATTGTCACGCACAACCCACTGCTTTGCACCAGGAAGTCTTTTTTTTAACAACACAATGAACTTTATTAAACGGCTTTTGGCGGACATCGGCTGACAGCGTTCTCAGCGGCTGGGACCTGAGAATTGTTCTCACCTTTCGCTCCCTCAGTGGGTCAGTGTCCTCCTACCCGACGATGCCGAGCAAGAAAAAGAAGTACAACGCTCGTTTCCCGCCGGTGGGTTTGTGGCCTAGTTCTCACCTCTCTTATGTTCAGCCCTGCGTTTTCCTGATGCCGCTAGCCCGGAAATCTGCTTTCGTCCTTGACGGTTTCATTGTTTTTTTTCTGGTTGCCGGGCTGATGGTCGCTGGTTGTGTGTGTTGTGCCTCGCAGGCGCCTTCCCTTCCATTCTCTGCCATTGCCGTAGAACCTCAATGCTGTTGTCTCGCGGTTTCCCATTGCGTTCTACCTGCGTCTTTATCTGCGCTTCGATATGTAGTGTTTTGGCTCCCTGTGTGTGGATGGAGCAGAGCTCGGCTGTATGTTTGGTATTGGTACTATTCGTGCAGCACTGCTTATCCCACTAGCATTGCAGGGCTATAATATAACTGGATGTAAGATTCTCGTTATGTCCCCTCAGAATGACCACCTATAGTGCTCAATACACACAAGAAAACTAAGAGACTGTTGCCCCTAAAATGAATTCCAGAGGCGGATGCCTGGTGTCTGGCTTCCATTGTTTTGTATTAAAGGCAGTGCTGCAGCCCAGCTGTTAATGCGGTTTTCCAAGACATTATTCTCAGGATAAGTCATCCGTCGACACCTGGGACCCCCACCGATCAGCTGTTTGAGAAGGCACCGGTGCCACAGCCTTCTCGCAGCTTACCAAGCACAGTGCCATACACTGTGTAGCGGCTGTGCTCGATATTGACATAAATGGGACTGAGTGCGATAACAAGCACAGCCGCTTTATAACATATAACGCTGTGCGTGCTTGGTAAGTTGCGAGAAGGCTGTGGCACCGGTGCCTTCTGAAACAGTGGATCGGCAGGGGGTCCTGGATGTCAGACCCCCACCAGGGTCAGGAAACCACTGTTCTCATGATTGGTGCAGGTGATGGGAAGACCCCTTTAAGATGGTTTATCCAGGATTTTACAAGTGATGGCCTGTCCTTGAGATAGGTCATCACCAGCTGATCAGCAGGGGTCCGACAGCCCACCGATCTGCTGTTCTCCTGAACTATTGTGTAGTGGACGGTGCTGGTTACGGCAGTGCTGCTCCTACTGAAGGAGGCCACAGAGTGGTGCCACGTGCGGGGACGCTTCCCATCTGATCCCATACAAGTGTATACTACAGAGCCTTCCCACTGAAATGAATGGGGCGGTTAGGTGTAATTACACCTGCTCACCGCTACCCATGTTACGGCTAAGATGTAAACAATGAAGAGGAGGCAGCGCTGGTACGGCACACACCTCCTCTTCAAACAGCTGATCGGTGGGGGTCCCTGGTGTTGTACCCCCGCCGATCTGATGGGGGTGTGTCCTTTCTGCTGCAGCTAAGGGGGTGTGTCCATGCGCTACCTATCACAACCCAGGTGGCAGTTGAAGGATGAAACTGAGTATGTGGGGCCTTCTAAGTGAGCAGGACAAAGAAATAAGAAAAAGATCAAACAGCAGGTGGCGCTATACAGATACCTTTTATTAAAGCGGCTCTGTCACCAGGATCAACCCTTGCTTATAAGAAACGGAAGATCCTGTTACCCGATGAACAAGCGTTTTCCAGCACTTATACACCAGCAGATTATCTCTAATGAGAGTTCATACAAAGACAGTGATCTGCTGGACCAACAGGCAGTGTAAAGCACCCTCGACAGTGCTGTGTAATTAGACTGATGCATTGGTGCTTCCACTCCTTGAAGATTGGGCAGTGTAATACAGCCCTGAGCCCTTAAAGGGGTTGTCTCATCTCACACAATGCTAAGATATGCCCCCATTGTCTTATAGATGCGAGTCCCACCACTGGTACCCGCACCAATATCGAGAACGGACCCTTGAAAGTGGTGGAGGGCGCATGCGCAGCTGCTCTCCTTTCATTTTCTATGGGGCCGCCGAAAATATCCGAACGCTGGCTTGGCTATTTCCGTTGAGCCCATAGAAGTGAATGGTAGTGGTGGCCGGTCATGCGCGGTGCACTCCCATTCACTTCTATGGGGAGAGCGCTAGGTGGTGGCCCGACTGGAGTCCTCTTGCCACCACTTTGTGGGGGTCCGTTCCCAATATACCACTACTTGGACCTGCACCTATGGGGGCATATCGCTAGGAAGAGATGAGACAACCCCATTAAAGGGATATTCTGGTTAGATTAAGTTCTCCTCTATCCTGGGGATAACTGTTAGATTAGTGGTGGTGTCCTACCACTGGGACCCCCACTGATCATGAAGCCGGGGGCCCTGTAACCTCTGCAGCCCCTGTATCACCAGGCCGTGCACATGTGCAGCCAGCCACTAGGTTCATTTTAGAGGTGGTACAGGGCCCCGTTTTCGTGATTGGTGAAGGTCCCAGCAGTAGGACCCCCACTGATCTAATAGTCATCCCCCGATCCTACATAACCGGAATTGGCTTACAGATAAGAAGGGCACATGTTCTTTGGTCTCTGAATTGATGTTATCTCAGAGACCTGTGTCCCGCCATCTCTGTAGCAAAGCTTCATAGCTGGTATATGTGGGGGGGGGGGGGGTTGTTTGTTTTTTTGTCCTTACGGTTTCTTTTACGCTAGGCAAAACAATTCATCCGCTATATGTGTGGTTTAAGGAACATCAGTACTCAATTAAAACTGGAAAAGGTTGCCTTCAATTGATTTCCAATATAAGACAGTGCCATAACAGTGATAGCGGTTGTTTGCGGGTTGCAGGGGGTCCTCTTGATTCATGTGGTGAAAAACAAAATGAATTGTCAAAAAGTGAAGCTGAATGGGTTTTGAGCGCGATGCAGGGGGACTGATAGGTCTGAATGACCGCCGTGATGTGTTCATGTGTAACATCGGTTTGTTCTTATTACCTTGATTGATAATTGTGAATACGTGTGACGTAAATGTGGATGAATATTGAGGGAGTACGTCACCACGCATGTAGGCCATGAAGAATCGTGTAATCACAGGATACGGCCGTCGCCTTTTTCTTACATCTGTCTCGTCCTTGCTGTGATTTTTATGGATTTTTAAATAAAAGACTCTGATTTTAATGGTGAGTGCCACATATTTCTTCTGCTTATCGGATATTTTAAAGTCTATGGCTGTAGAGCACCACCAATCATTTATGAGACATTTCCTTTAAATTACATAATCTTAGAGCAGACTAGTGCCAATCTACTTCTTCTGGAGTTTAGCTCTGGAGGGGGTGGAGGCATTGTGAGGGATGGGCGAGGGACGGAGGAGGGGGCGGAGGCGGTGTGAGGGACGGAGGAGGGGGCGGAGGCTTGGTGAGGGATGGAGGAGGAGGCGGGGTGAGGGATGGAGGAGGCGGGGTGAGGGATGGAGGAGGAGGCGGGGTGAGGGACGGAGGAGGGGGAGGAGGCGGGGTGAGGGACAGAGGAGGGGGCGGAGGCGGGGTGAGGAGGGGCGGAGGCGGTGTGAGGGACGGAGGAGGAGGCGGTGTGAGGACGGGGGGGGAGAGCTTGTGAGGGATGGAGGGAGGAGGCGGGTGAGGGATGGAGGAGGCGGGAGGATGAGGGATGGAGAGGGACGGAGGAGGGGAGAGGCGGGGTGGAGGGGACGGGTGAGGAGGGGAGGAGGAGGCGGGGTGGAGGGGGCGGAGGAGGGGAGGAGACGGAGGGGGTGTGAGGGGAGGAGGCGGGAGGGGAGGGAGAGGAGGGGTGAGGGACGGAGGAGGGGGCGGAGGTGTGAGGGACGGAGGAGGGGGCGGTAGTGAGGGACGGAGGAGGGGGGGGCGGTGTGAGGGACGGAGGCGGGAGGGGCAGGTGGTGTGAGGGACGGAGGAGGGGGGTGAGGGGAGGGGGCGGGGAGCGTGTGAGGGAGGGGAGGGGGAGGGGGGCGGAGGGGCGGCGGTGTGAGGGAGGAGGGGGGAGGGGGGGAGGGGGCGGAGTGGTGGTGTGAGGGGGTGGAGGAGGGGGAGCGGAGGAGGGGTGAGGGACGGCGGAGAGGAGGGGTGTGAGGGACGGAGGCGGTGTGAGGGACGGAGGAGGAGGGTGTGAGGGACAGAGGAGGGGCGGAGGCGGGTGAGGGAGGGGGCGGAGGCGGTGTGAGGGACGGAGGAGGGGGCGGTGTGAGGGACGGAGGAGGGGGCGGAGGCGGTGTGAGGGACGGGGGAGGAGGCGGTGTGAGGGACGGGGGAGGGGGCGGGAGCTTTCAGACCACCTGTAGGCACAGTAGCTAAACTATAGTCACAGCTCATAGTATAGCCTTGTTCACACATTCAGTGTCTTGGTCAGTGCCTGTCATCCATTTCCAGGAGTGGACTTAAACAGAGAAGTTATAGTACAAAAGACCTGTTCTGTGGTCTGGACTGCTGTTGGTAGATTCGGATTCATCCTGCTTTGGACAAATCTGAGTCTTTTTGTTGCTCTCAGTACTCATTGAGTTCCCGGTCGACGTGCCTTCATTATAATGTATTGGCTCCACTGTGGCCAAATGAAGAAGGCCACAAGTAACACGAGGCTATGTGAGTCTCTTGCAGGCGCTGTATTACAGAAAGAATCCAAACCCGGATTAGTTATGGATTGCCCTGCAACATGGGACAATTCTGAATCTACAACACTAGTTTAGACCTGTACCTAGTTTTGTCTCACAATCGCTGATCAAATGCTGACCAAAAACTGAAATGTGAACTAGGCATAAAGATGAAGAGCAGTCCAGGAGAAAGCACTAAGGAAAATCCAAATAGTAAATGGCAGATAAGCAGCCATTATAGGTCCTGGCTTAGAACTTTTCAGCCCATGATTCCGCTGTTGATTTTACCCAGATTTCAGTTTTTCACTTTAATCTCATTAATTTTACCTCCTTTTTTTAACTAGGCAAGAATCAAGAAGATTATGCAGACTGATGAAGAAATAGGCAAAGTTGCTGCAGCTGTTCCTGTCATAATCTGTATCCTTTCAGTACATGTCATTTTTAATGATAAGTATTGTATTAGTTGAATGTTTTTTATTTTTATTTTTTTTAACTTCAGTGATTCAAAGGGATTTTATACTGATGGCCTATCCTCAGGATAGGTCATCAGTATCTGATTGGTGGGGGCCCGACACCAGTGACCCCGGCCGATCAGCTGTTTGAGAAGGCACTGGCACTTGCAGTAATGCCACGGCCTTCTCCCTGTCACCAAGCACAGCACCATACATTATACAGCAGCTGTGCTTGGCATCGCAGCTCGGCCCCATTCATTTCGGTGGGCTGCACCTAAGCCATGTGACGATGAACGTGAGGTCACTCTGCCTAGGCAAAGCTGAGAGAAGGCATCGGTGCTGCTGTGGGTGCTGGTGCCTTCTCGGACAGCTGATCATCGGGAGTCCCTGGTGTCGGACCCCCATGATCAGATACTGATGACTAGGCTTGAGCGATTGACCTTTGTCTCATAGATCTGGAGTTGATTTGTTTAAATACTTACATTTTAATGCTGTTTCCGTACAGCATTAAAATGTATTGGCTGCATGGAGCCGAAGTTCATTTCGCCTGAAGTCACGCAAGACTCCGGTTAATTCATACAGTATTCATTTCTGTGTTTTGAAAAACTATGAATTAACTGAAGTCTCACGTGACTTCGGAGCAAATGCATTTTAATGCTGTACAGATGCAGCATTAAAATGAAGGTATTTGAACAAATCGACTTTGGATCTACGATCCAAAGGTTGATTTGCTCAAGCTTCCTGATGTTCTTTGGGGGGGGGGGGGGATATTTCATCATACCTCAGATCAGCCCCCCTCCAATATTCGTCAGACACAAAAAAAAATAAATAAAACAACTTACCTCTCCTGCTCCGAATGGTGCTGCCACTCGGGAGATCCAGTGCACTCTTCCTGCTGCGCTGTGACCTGGCATTGTCAGGTCATAGTGCATGCAACATCCTAGCACTTTATGCTGTCAGGTCACACTACAGCAGCCAGAGAAGGTGAGTAATACCAGCGCTACACTTCCCGGTCCTCGCTCATTAGTATTTGCTTTATAAAGGGAGAAATGGTGCATCTTATAAAATGAAAAATATGGTACAAATTGTTTAACACTTAAAGGGGTATTCCCATCTCACAAATGTAGTTTGTATAGTTAGATATAGCCATACCAATATTATTACTAATAGAATGTATTTATATAAAATGTACCATTTAGAAGATTTCCCTATTTGTATATCCATTCCCCACACACATCAGTCAGGCCGTTGCCCCTAGTTACGACCACCGTGGCCATGTAGTGGTGGTCAGCTTGCTCCTTTTCAAACCCGCTCTGAGGTAACTGCTGTATTGTGAACACACATTACATGAGCATGTGCAGACACATCTTATGGTACTTTCACATCTGTGATTTCGACACTACCAGTCCAAAACGCAATGGTCAGGATCCGTCCAAAACGCAGACTTTATAAACAGATCCTGCTCCATAGAGATGAATTGATCTTGGAACAGGATCTGATTTTCTGCGTTTTGGAAGCGCGGACAAAAATGCTACAACCCTAAGATGTGTCTCCACATGCTCATGTAATGTGCGTTCACAATACAGCAGTTACCTCAGAGCGGGTCTGAACAGGAGCAAGCTGGCCACCACCACTACATGGCCACAGTGGTCGTAACTAGGGGCAACGGCCTGACTGATGTGTGTGGGGCAATGGATATACAAATAGGAAAATCTTCTAAACGGTACATTTTATATAAATACATTCTATTAGTAATAATATTGGTATGGCTATATCTAACTATACAAACTACATTTGTGAGATGGGAATACCCCTTTAAAGGGAGATTCCATCAAAATTTTTATTTACAGCATGTATGGATAGCATCCACATCATTGTCCACGTGTAAAACATGAGTGCACCACCTTTATAATGTGTATTGCTTTCCCACAGTGTGTTGTGAGAAGCATACGCTAAGGGCTCATTTCAGCGATCCACAAAACACGGATACTAGCCGTGTGTGTTCTACATCTTGTGGACCAGAATGTCCTGCCCTCTATAGAACAGTCCTATCCTTGTACGCAAAATGGACAAGAATAGGGCACGTTCTTATTTTTTCTGGGGGCCACAGAACGGACACTCTTGAAGTGAATAGGTCCATATCCGACCCGATGCGGACAAAAACCCCAGTTGTGTGCATGAGCCCCAAGCGTTACATTTCTTTATGCCTTGTGCTTAAAATTGTACGGTCACAGTGAACGTGATCAGCAGTCAGTATAAAACTGCAGGATGTGCTCTGCGGGTTCTGATTGCTGCAGCCCCTGCTGTGCAGGTTCCATTCCTGACGGAGAGTGACAACATGTCCAGTATCTCTTCTCTGAACTGAATGGGGGGATATACAACCCACCATGTGAGCCTGATCCTCTATTTCTCATCTTGTGTGGTGGTCCTTTCTTTCTGATCTCCTCCCCCAATATCATACTTTAATGGCCTTCCCTTAATTTGGTACTGCACTATTAAACTCCTTGACGTTCTGCTAGCCCGTGCACTTGAGCTATTCCTCGAGTCACTGCTGAAGAAAGCTTGTCAGGTGACACAGTCTCGAAGCGCAAAGACCATGACTACTTCACATCTGTGAGTTTTCTCCTTTCTCATTCCTTTGCTCAAAAAAAATTGGTTGTGAACGAAAGCGTGTAATTAGAGTAACTCCCCCGCCCTCCTCCTCCCAATCCTGTCACTGTCTATGATGCAGCTGGAGGAGCACCAGCCTCCCTTCTGCCCTGTCTGCAGCCAGAAAAGGATTAGAGGGGTTGTCTCACTTCAGCAAATGGCATTTATCATGTAGAGAAAGTTACTACAAGCCACTTACTAATGTATTGTGATTGTCCATATTGCTTCCTTTGCTGGCTGGATTCATTTTTCCATCACATTATACAGGGCTTGTTTCCATGGATACGACCAGCCTGTGTTTGCGCTCCCTGGTCCCAGACCACTCTTTCTTATAGTCTGCAAGCACGACCACCGCTGATGGATGGCAAGGAATGAGGGGGGGGGGAGGCGGCCCCTGCCAGTTTGAGTAGTCTGTAAATTAATGTACTACCCCTTTAAATGGGTTTTTCCAATCTGGGAGATTTCTGACATGTTATATTATCTGTCAGGAACGGGGTCCGTTGTGAATGTAGAGCACACTGCGTATGTGCGGCCACACGTCCAATCACCGCTATGGGACTTTCAAAAATAGCCAAACGCGCTTGCTCAGCTATGTTTTTTTTTTTAATGTTCCATGGCACTAAATGCAGAGTGGGGTGCTCTCTATTCACAGGACCCACACACACCTATCGGACATTTAAAAGGGTTTTCCGAGATTTTGTTACTGACGACCTATCCTCAGGATAGGTCGTCAGTATCTGATCGGACAGCCGACACCCAGGAACCCCACTGATCAGCTGTTTGAGAAGTTATTGGCACCCCTGTGAGCACCGCTGCCTTCTCTGTGCTCACCAAGCACAGCGCTGTACATTGTATAGTTGCTGTGCTTGGCATCGCGCTCAGCCCCATTCACTTCTATGGGCCTGTGCTGTGACTAGGTCACGTGACCGATTAATATGATGTCACAGACATAGGAAAAGCTGCGAGAAAGCCTCAGTGCTCCTGGGCCTTCTCAAACAGCTGATCAGTGGGGGGTCCCCAGCAATCAGAAACTGATGCCCTCTCCAGAGGATAGATCATCAGTATTAAAATCTTCAGTAATAAAGTCTTTTATTGATATGCCATAAATGTCCCAGATCAGAGTACGCCTTTAACTATTGTTAGTCTTAAGTCAGAAGTTCCTTTGTCAGTTATAGGGCTTGTGCCAAGTTTTTAAGTTATGCCCTATCCACAGGATGGCGGATAACCAGCTGAGCCTCCATGGGCGTGCCAGAGATTCAGAGCTGGCCAGTCTCTGCTGCTGACAGAGAAAAGGAGTGGAGCAGCAGGGCGCATGCTTGACCTGTCCCTCTATTGGAGAGGAGGGAACGGGACCCTATTTCTCGTGGGTGTCCCAGTGGTTGGACCACCAGCAATCAGCTAGTTAGCCCCTAACTGTGGATAGTAGATAACTTAAAGGGTTTGGGTCTCACAAAAGGCTCAACCCCTTTAATATGTCTATTTCCAAATGTTTTCTTCAAAAATAATGTGATTCTTGCAGATTTTCGGTTTATAAACCAGAACTTTATTCATCCCTCACAGGAAACAGTGTATAGAGCTCGAGCAGCAATTTGATTTTTTAAAGGATCTTGTCGCCACTGTCCCAGATATGCAGGGCGAGAACGAAGACAATCACACAGAAGGGGAGAGGATGCCACGGAGGTAGAAAGTCTCCTTTATTTTTTTTTTTTCTCTGAACATGGAAAAAAATGACAGTATGTATGATCTCTATATATCTGTATATAGATCTCTATGTATAGATAATGACCTATTGTATTATGCTGTTCTCTGCCCTCAATTATGTTACTGTAATGTATTAGCTGAGCTCCTCCCTTCCCGTTAGTAGCCATTTTACCAATTTTCTGGTCTTCAGGGCTATATTGTATGAGGGGCAGTGTGCCCGGTTATCATTCCTCATTCTTCAGGGGCACCCATGATTATATGGCTGTGGCGCTGAACTATTAAAGGAATTATCTCACTTCAGTAAGTGGCGTTTATCATGTAGAGAAAGTTAATACAAGGCACTTACTAATGTATTGTTATTGTCCATATTGCTTCCTTCGCTGGCTGGATTCATTTTTCCATCACATTATACACTGCTCGTTTCCATGGTTACAACCAACCTGCAATCCATCAGTGGTGGCCGTGCTTGCACAACATTGATTGATTACAGGTTGGACTTGATGGACTTGTCTTTTTCCAACCTAAACAACTATGTAACATAGGAAAAAGCACCAGCCTATGTGCACTCCCCTGGTCCCGGCCACCATAGAGGCTGATGCTTTTTCCTATAGTGTGCAAGCAGGACCACGACTGATGGATAGCTGGGTGGTCTGTAACCATGGAAACGAGCAGTGTATAATGTGATAGAAAAATGAATCCAGCCAGCGAAGGAAGCAACATGGCCAATCACAATACGTTAGTAAGTGTCTTGTATTAACTTTCTCTACTTAAGGGGTCCTGCCCCTCCGATGGGTTCTAAAACCTGCTGGACGGTGCATTCAGTCTAATGATGAAGGAGAAGCAGAAAGAAAGAGAAGAATATGGCAGTGATCGGGAAAGTTGCAGCAGCAGAAACGAGAGAGAATCTTAGACTGAAAAAAGAAGAAAAGAGCCCATCCCCAGAAGAAAAGCCGCAGCTACAGAAGAGTCCTAGTGATACCACTCAGTGAATATACCGCCCACCAGAAAAGCCAAAGTAGAGGAAGCCATCCAGCAGAACCCAAGAGGTGGCAGCCATCGTCCACCTCACAATACCTGCGCTATACACCACAGCAGCTTGTCTGCAGTCTTACAATAGCTTGAGTATAGGTTCTGGTTGTCATTAGATTGGCAACAGTGAATAAAAACCAGTCTGCAGGCTGAAGATGGGACAGAACCGGTAAAGTGAACGGTGACAAGTGACATCCCCTTTCAGAAAAAGGCAGCGCCACCTACAGGCCAAACTGTGAAGGGCCAACCAGTCAGTGGATTAGTGTTCAGGCAGCAAAAAGCAAGGAACAGCCGTGGTAAGTTTGTTTTTTATAGTTCTACTTTGGTGAGGCTGATGCGTTTAGATATGTGTGTATTGTCATTACAGTCTGTGTATACATACAGTATATATGTAAAAGGCTCTGTGCTGTAGTATGTATACAAATTGTTACCAGTCTCCTAAAAATCTTGAACCAGTACTGAATTTTTAAAAGGGGTATTCAGTTTTCATTCTGCAGACATACCTTTCTTATATCAGGCAGTTGACCTGAAAAAAAAGCTCCCTGTAGGGTAAATTGACTGAGTATTCAAACACACAAGGGGAATAACTGAGGGATGGGATAGCTTTTCTCCACGGCAAATAATTGAATGTTTGGAGAAGACGTCACATAATACATAAAAGATATTTTCCCTCTCTAGCAAGTGCTATCTCTAGTTCACTTCTGAAGAGACTGAGACGCAATATGTATTTGTTCACTTGGAAATCTGCAGGAGAAATGTCATCCTCTAGAAAAAAAAAAAAAAAAACTATCCAAATGTGTACATGAAGAATACCACCGTATCTGGCCATTGTATGATTTGAAAATGGATTTTTTTTAGCAGTCCGTTCACCTCTGCAGGCTCCATCTCTAATTCTCCGTTCTCCAAAGAGGAGCATGGAAGATATTGGAGAAGTACTGAACAGTGTAACCATAAACCAGTAGCTTTGAGATGGTAAAATACTTACTATTAGCTACTGAACATTGTCTGTCTCTCACTCTGCAGCTCACTCCTCTCTCCTTGGACTTCTATGACCAGTTGTTATAATTTGATCTGTCTGTGACCCAACAGTCTGTCTTGGTCTTTCAAGACGGATTCAGATTGAATATCAGTTTAGGAAAAAGGTAGGGAGGAGTAAAAAAAAAAAAAAAAGAGCTGATAAGTGAAGAAAGAGGCATTTTTCTCTGGTAATATGCATTTACAAAGTTTTTTTTACACACCTGTACTATTGATTTATGCAACATACTGTTAAGTTAGTGGCCATGTAATCAGTATACATACCTATATTTGGCTGGCTGTTCATACTATATTCCTGTCCTCATGCACTGTTCATGGAGCAGGAGACTCCTACTGAAAGAACTATTCATTGTGATAATGTTGTGTATGAAATATACCCATGAATAAACTATGGGTGAGATTTATCATCTCTCATTTTCTGGTTGAAATTCTGATGATCTGGCATAAATTTCATATCGGGAGCATGTCCTGATGTTTGCTAGAGCCATTGCCAGCATTAAGGCTGTTCCGCACATGCGGCAACTCCTGAAGTGCCAATAGTGTGTGATAACGCAGGGCTAGGGGAGATTACATTGCCATTGTCTTGTAACTCTGAGCGGGAGGCAGGGCTAAGAACGATGTGGAAGGGAGCTGTTGCTGAGAAAAGGTGCAACAGTGATGCCCTCGTTGCACGAAACAGCTCACTTGCATAATACAGTAAGCTTCGTTTCTCATTAAGGGCACTGATCTGCAGGGGGACAACAGCATTTGAATTAGGAGACCGTGATGAAGCTACTAGTTTATTTGGTTTATTACTCGGGTACATGGTGACAGATGCTCTTTAAAATTTTGACCCCACAAAGTCTTTTTAAATCATGCTGTTACATATTCTTTAAAGGGGTTGGGTTGTCCGGGTTCAGAACCCAGACATATCCCCATTTTCACCCCTCCGGCCCCTCTAACATGAGCATTGGAGGATTTCATGATTTTCAAAAAGGTGGATTTAAACAGTGCGATATTTGGACAGATTATCCAGAACTAGCGTTCCTGCGAACACTTGTTCCCGACAATCTATCTGTCTAAAGGTGCAGCCGATCACCTAAATGATCATTTCTGGGCAGCAGATTGTGCCATCTAAACAGATCTGCTGCCCAGAAACAATGCGTCTGCATGAGGACGAGCTATGGCAATAGAAACTCCTGGTCCTCATACTGTGAAGGAGATTCCTGTCGGGAAGGGGCACTTGCTTCCTGAAAGTTGGCTTCTGGTTGCCCTGAATCCACCTATACACTTTTGTCTAGAAAAGTTACACCAGTCTTCTACTCCATCCTCCTACTGGAGTGAGATTGTGACTTTTTTTTTTTTTTTTTTTTTTTTAATTCATTAACATAGGAAACCACACTCACTTTCCCACCCAAATTCAAATCTGGAGTGAGTAGTGTAAAAATGCAGAAAGTTGCAAAATGTTTGCGCAAGTGAGCCCAAAAAGTTGCAAAAGCCCCATTTTGCGACTTTTTGAAGCCAGAATTTTGGAGTGAAGGCAAGATACATCGGGACCATAGGGCTTTCTTAGCATTAGTGATCTCCCATAGTTCCCCAGCAAGAACTCTGATGCAGATGCCTATTGTGGCTGCAGCATTCAATATGATTATTGTGTTTAGGTCTTTTAGTGGCAGGGGCCTCATTATTTCTGTTCCCTATCACAACACAGATCCTCGATCCTGCTGATGGCACTTTGTGTAGGAATGCGCAGTGCCATCAACAGCATCATGTTAATTAACAGGCCAATGACAAGGGTACAGTGCCATTAGAAGAATCATTAGTGGATGGGAAGGGGTTAAATAAGGTAACTTATCTTTTATGGAGCTTCTGCACCTCAACATCTGTGTTTTTGCCATTGCATTGCCTTTTACTTATACATGTTGATTTATATACACGTATTGTTTAAGGGGCCGGAAACCAGGGAGCAGTCGAAAAAATGGAGGCACAGCAATGAAAGGAAAGGATAAAAAGCAATCGGAAACAGACTCTGAGCAAGAGGTGAGGATATGTTTTCTTTTAAGTAAACGATTGTCAGAATTGCTTGTACACGTTTCTTACAAGACATTTTTGTAGCTATTCTTATGTTGTAATATTTTGTATGTGTAATTTTCTGATGCAATGAACTCCTATGGAAAGAACAGCCGACCCAAAAGGAAAATGAAAACCCCAGAAACGTCAAAAATAAAAACTTGTGTGGACTTTTCAGTATCTTTGATGTAACTATGTCATGGATTAGCTTGCCTTAGGCCCCATTCACACGACCGTATGTACATTTCCGCATCTTATCCGCATTTTTGCGGATTTTTCCATAGGAGAAAAAAAATGCGGAATGCACACCATGTGCATTCCGCATCCGTATATTACGGAAGTTCTCCCGCAAAAAAAATGAAACATGTCCTATACTTGGCCGCAAAATCACGTCAGTAGCCCCAATAAAGTCAATGGGTCCGCAAAAATACGGAACACTACTGAAGACTTTCCGTATGTCTTCCGTTCCGTTTTTATACGGATCACGGAATACATACGGTCGTGTGAATGGGGCCTTAAGCCTTCATGACAGAGTTACATAATGGTGAGTGCGGAGGCACAAAAGCTGTACCCACGCAGTTACCACACAGGTAGGATTGACCGCTAGGCTGGTAAGTTGGTGCCAATCAACAATATGTCTGCAAAGCACAAGCCCTTATGACTATGTCTACAAAATATCCATGATCCTCAGGATAGATCATCAATATCAGATCTGAGGTGGGGACCCAATTTCCGGCACCCCCCGATCCGCTGTTTGAGTATGAGCACTGCCTTCTCTTCAAAGTTTACCTGCTCGCCATCAACATTGCAGTGGCAAGCAGATGTACCGTAATTACAACTCTGCCGACCACATTTACTTCAATGTGACTGCTCTGTCCTATTCATTTAAATAAGAGGGAGCCTCTCATAGAAGTGAGTGGGATGGCTGAGATGTAATTAAACCTGCTGACCGCTGCAATGTAGACGGTGAGCAAGTAAACATTAAAGAGAGCACAGTGTTTATACAAGCACTGTGTACTCTTCAAACAGCTGATCAGCTGAGGATAGGTCATCAATATGAAAGAAGCAGACAACCCCTTTAAATAAGGCTTACCTAAGAGCTCTGTAGACAAAAATCTCGTTTTAGGTGTCTAAATATGGTGATGTAAGCAAATTTTTGCTTTTTTTTTTTTTCAAAGGTTTTTATTTATTTTAAAAATAGTAAAACATAATAACTTTATAAATTTGTTATTGCTGCAATCATATTGGCCTACAGAATGTTAGTCATATTTTTAGTGCACAGTGAAAACAAAACTTACAAAAACCTGGCAAAACATTTTTTATTTTTTTGTTTCAACCCTGAACTGTTTCTAACTTTTTTTTTTTTTCGGTGCCATTAAAAAAAAACACAATATTCTGTAAAAAATAACCCCTATACGGTTATGTGGACCGAAAAGTATAAAAGTTGTGGCTCTTGGATCGCTGAGAAGTAAAAACAAAAATTGTCCTGATGCTTAAAGGGGTTATCTGAGCCTGGAAATGCCCCCCCCCCCCCATATGCCCGGGCCCCTCACACTGATTCTACTTACCTGACTCCCCGCTCCTTTCGCTGCTCCTGGGCTTTCGGTACTAAAATGTTTTGGATGTAATATTAAAGGGGTTGTCCGAGTTATTTTTTTGTTCTTTATATGTTTCTAACTTGTCAGGTATAACAACTTTCCCATATACTTTGTGTTTCTAAAGCTGCTGGTTTCTCAGAGTTGACTGAGGGTCACATGACCTGTGATGTCACCTTATCTCTCTGGTCTGTGATGTTTCGTGCACAAGCCTCAGAGTTCAGATAAGAGTCTGTACACGAGATGTCACTGGCCACGCCCCCTTTCTTGGCCGGGCTCCTGCTATCTGCTCTCTCCCTGGATTCCTTCAGATAAAACATTAACCCCTTCAGCCAGAACACACTGAGGGCTCAAGGCTTTATAACAAATAGTAGCTGCAGCAGTGAGAGGAGACAAATGCTGGGCAAGGAGCTATAGAGGAATTGTACAAGAACAGGTAGGGAGAATTTCCTGTGTGTATCAGCAGTGTCATTGTACAGCTGGGACTTGTAGTCCTACACATACAACATGCTGCTGAGTATCCCAGCAGGCAGACATGTACTCACAGCACTTATATTCACTGCCTTTGCAGAGAAGGGGGGAGGGGCAGAGATTGTTATTACTGCATGTAAACAAAGGCCAGAAGAGAACCAGGGAAATGAGGAAATGAGGATTTTTTTTTTTTTTTTTTTGCCTAAAACTTGCTGAACTTAATTATATATTGCTACCCATCCGATTTACAGTGCTATATGTTTTTTTTTTTTTTTTTTTCATAACTTGGACAACCCCTTTAATGGTTTATTCTAGCGCTGTGTGTAATAACCCTGCAGCCTGCTTTCTGGTTACTGTTCTGAATGCTGGAATACCCCTTTAAGGACTACTCTCAATAATGTTTCATTTAATGGTAACAGGAGGATTCTGAAGGCACAGAGACGGAAGGCGAAGAAGAAATGTGTCCTGCTCCAGCTGCAAATATTCAGTCTCAAGCCCCATTTCAAAGGTAATTTAGGGCATACTGTCCCAACAGAACCAAGTGCCACAGTCCAGCATAAAATACTGCCGCCCTAGCTGCAGTATTCAACTGTATCACTGTCCTAAGGATACCAGTACAGTTGAATGCAGGAGGGCACTTTCAGGCAGCCAGGTACATAAGTACCTGATGCGCCTAGCATTATTTAATGCTGAGAGTAGGGTTGAGTGACTCTGGTTCAGATTTCTGTATCAGAATACGAAGCCGAACTCTGCTTTGTGTCTCATTAATGCAGCAGAGTTCAGCTTCGTATTTTGATACAATAACTTGTGCAAACTTACATGTGATAGAGACAAAGTAAGTCTCGTGATATTTGCAGAAACTTCAGAAAGACCTCCGCAGAGGACAGACCTTTTGCAGTAGGACGGAACCCGTATTAACATAGTGGTTTTGGGATTGGATACAGCAATCTGAACCTGATTCGCTCAACTGTAGCTGAGGGTATCCGATTGCTATCTACTCGGAGGAGGGCCTGACTGGTCTCCATGGATATTGGCACACCGGGAAATTTCATTGTGGGGTCTATTGCCAGTCTGCCATTAATGAGCTCCTCTGATCCTCTGGAATATGGCTGGCTGGTTTTCACAAAGCTCCTTCTAGCCATGTGTTTGGACCTCCTGATAAATAAAGGTGAAATTCCCTTTTAACCCCTTAAAGGGTTTGTCTGACTTCAGCAAGTGGCATTTATCATGTAGAAAAAGTTAAAAGGGTTTTCCAAGATTTTTATACTGATGACCTATCCTCTGGATAGCTCATCAGTACATATCTGATCGGTGGGGGTCCTCCACCTGGGACCTCCTCATCAGCTGTTTGAGAAGGCACCAGTGCTTGCATTAGCGCAGCGCTCTTCTCTCAGCTCACCAAGCACTGTGCCGTACATTGCATAGCAGCTGTGCTTGGTATCGTGTTAAGCCCCATTCACTTGGCATGTGACCGGTGAACGTGCCATCAATGGCCTAGGAAAAGTGGAGAGAAGGCTGTGGCTGACCCCCACTAATCAGATACTGATGACTTATCCAGAGGATAGGTCATCAGTATAAAAATCTCAGAAAATCCCTTTAACCCCTTCACCCTCGGAGGTTTTTTCGGTTATGCATTTTCGTTTTGCGCTCCCTGCCTTCAAACAGCCATAACTGTTTTATTTTTCTGTTCACATAGCTGTATGAGGGCTTGTTTTTTGTGGGACAAGTTGTACTTTCCAACGCCACCATTTAATATTGCATATGGTGTCGTGGGAAGTGGGAAAAAAATTCCAAATCAGGTGAAATTGCAAAAAAAACGCTATTCCGCTACAGTTCTACGGCTTTCTTATTTACAGCGTTCGATGTGCATTAAAACTGACCCGTTACTTTCATTCTACTGGTCAGTACGAATCTGGCAATACCTAATATGTATAGTTTTTCCTGCGTTTTGATAGTGATAAAATAATTGACCCCTATAACTTTTTGGTATTTATGTGTACGGAGCTGTATGGGGGCTCATTTTTTGCGGGGCGATCTGAAGTTTTTATTGATAACCTTCTGGGGTGTGTATGACTTTTTGATCACTTTTTATTTAATTTTTTTTTTAGAAAAAAAAGCGACGAAACGCCATTTGGACGCTTTTTTCCGCCGCACAATTCGCCGTATTGGAATTTTTTTATTTTTTTTTTATTTTAAAAGTACGGGCGTTTTCGGTCACGGTGATACCCATGATGTCTATATTTATTGTTATTTAGGTATTTATTTTTTCATTATACGGAAAGGGGGGTGATTTGAACTTTTATATATTTTTTAACATTTTTTTAATTTTTTTTTCTGACTATTTTAAAGCTCAGATATGAGCTGATATATTGTGTTTTTTTTTTTTTTTTCTTTGAGCAATCAGGGATTTACTAGATGGAGTTAAATCCCATAATTGCTCATTTCTTATCCTGGCCTGCCATCTAGTGGCCAGAATAAGAATTGCAGTTTGAAAACTCTAATCCTCACCAGCGAGGATTACAGTTTTCATATGGTGTACAGACACCCCGATTGGCCACTCGGGGCGTCTGTACACCACCCGGAAGCGTACACTTCTGGGTTCAGACGCATCCTGATGCCGTGATCACGGCATCAGAAGGCCCTAGAAGACGCCGCCGATGGTGGTAAGTAGCAGCAAGTCTCTGCTGTTAGAAACAGCAGAGACTTGCCGGCCATGACGCCCGCCGCACCCGCGAGCGGGCGTCATGTCCCCGCAGCACACCAGGCACTTACTAATGTATTGTGATTGTGCATATTGCCTCCTTCACATTATACACTGATTGTATCCAGGGGTTATGAGCACCCCACAATCCAGCAGCGGTGGTCGTGCTTGCACACTATATGATACCATGGGAGCACCTATAGGCATTCATCCCAGCCACCTCGTATCTGTGCTGTTACAACAGTGGTATGAGCAGTGTATAATGTGATGGGAAAAATGAATCAATCCAGCAAAGGAGGCAATATGGACAATCAGAACCCGTGGGTGTACCCAAACGTACTATCGCACAGCTTGTATGTTTTAATTCCAAACCTTGCCCTTTTGCTTGACAAGGAATTTAAACACCCTTTAAAATTAGTAAGGGACATGTCTACGCAGTTTTCTGGGGGGTGTACACCTCAGCAAACTTGGTGTCAAAGTGGTCATGGACTGGCCTAATCTTAAATAGACGTCAAGTCGTGGTCATTTTTATGTCGGGCATTGCATTGTGTATTAATGTAAACACTTTCTAGTTGCTTTAGGCTACATGCACACGACCATAGGTGTTTTGCGGTCCGCTGTAAGGCATCCGTTTTTGTTTTTTTTTTGTTTTTGTTTTTTGCGGATCCATTGTAACAATGCCTATTCTTGTCGGCAAAACGGACAAGAATAGGAAATGTTCTATTTTTTTGGCGGGGCTACGGAACGGACATACTGATGTGGATAACACACGGTGTGCTGTCTGCATTTTTTGCTGACCCATTAAAATGAATGGGTCCGCATCTTATCCGCAAAAAAAAACGGAACAGACACAGAAACAAAATACGCATGAGGCCTTAGATTGTGACTAGGCCATGCAGTAAATTGGAGTCCGATACAAAACATCTGCACTCCAACTTGTGGCTTCTTTTTTTTTTTTTGGAAAACATGCATTTGGTGTTCAGAGTGCTGTATGTATTTGTACACCTGCTATACATTTTGAACAATTATTCACTGGTCTGATGTTAGGCATTCCTTTTTGCCCTTTTTTTTATCCTCTCCCTTCTGATTCTTTTGCAGTACTCCTCCAGCTCCATCCTTCCTACATTTTCAATCTGTACCTGCCATGCTCTCGGCCCCTGCTGCTCTGCCCACCATGCCAGCCCCATCGCTGCCTGCTGGTTGTGACGAAGAAGAGGATTATGACTCGTAGCCTCTGGACAAACCAATTCAGATTCAATTTTCATTTATTTGCTTATTTGGTTTTGTTCTTTTATTTGGTTTTTAAATTGGGCCTGGAGGCCCTGGGGCATGGGGGGTGGGGGGTAAATGTGTTCTTAAGTTTATTAAAAAAGGAGGTGGAGGAAGCAGACTTTTGTTATTTCACTAACGTGTTTTGCAAGATGGTCATTCACATACTATGCTGATACTTCAATAGTTTTTATTAATCCAGTATAAAAACAAGCAATATTGCGACTAGCATAAGGGTCTTTTTATTGCTTGAAAATAAAGCCCCTGTGTGGTTTGAATCATTGCTAGGTTTTATGATGGATTAATATACCCTCAGATGGATGCTGTCACTTGCTACATGCACTGGTGTTTTATTTCCCACAATGGGTTCTGGTGACCATGTTTCTATGCATCCTCCCTGACACCATGTAAGGTGTAGGAGTGGACTTAGTGCGGTGAACTTTACTACTAGTGCTTCACAAAATCAAGGGATGTTCACCACAAGAAACTTAAAGGGCTTCTCTGGGAATTAAGAAAATGGAAATACTTAAAAATTACTTTATTAGAAATATATTCCCAAATACCTTTCTTTAGTTATAATGCTTCATTTTGTCTAGGGAGCAATCATTAGGAGAAATAAAATGTCCGCCGTCCTATTAGTACATACAAAACCTGTCCTAATCACACAGGAGGACAAGTTACTTCACATCACTGAGCTATAGAGCTGCCTCATCCTCCTCTCTGCTTGTCAGGGATTGTTTCAGAATACAGTTGATAAGATCTTCAGCTGAATCTGTGGGAATAGAGTTCATGATGAGACATGAAGTACAGAGAGGACTGACAGAACAGACTGTGGTAATGGAGACTGCATACAAGTGCTGCTGCTGCTCATTAACCTCATCCGCACCTTCCTTATTTTCCTTTCTTCTGATCTGTGAGAAGAATTGAAAAAAAGAGGATCTGGTTAAAAAAAACATCCTATGCATCAGTTTGAGCCATTTCCATCTGATATCCACAGTCTGTCCTGTCCTCCTCTCTGTACTTCATGTCTCCTCATGAACTTTTCCCACAGAGATTCAGCTGAAGATCTTATCAGCTGTATTCAGGATCCTAATGTGTGATTAGGACAGGTTTTGTGTGTACTAATAGAATAGGCAGCCATTTTATTTCTCCTAATGATTGCTTCCCAGACAAAACGAGCCATTATAACTAATGAAAAGTATTTGAGAATATATTTATAGTAAAGGAATACTGAAGTATTTTAATTTTCTTAATTCCCGGAGAACCCCTTTTTAAAAGGTCATTACATACGATGGACAATGTGGACAACTATTTTTAACCCGTTTCTGATGCAGAGATTTTCTGTGTTTCAGGAGCCATAACTTTTTTTATTTTATTTGTTCCCATTCACATAGCTGTTTGAGGGTTATGACAAGTTGTACTTTCTAATGGCACTATTTAATAGTGCATACAGTCATGGCCAAAAGTTTTGAGAATGACACAAATATTATATTTTCACATGATCTGCTGCCCTCTGGTTTTTATGTGTGTTTGTCAGATGTTTTTATCACATACAGAAATATAATTGCAATCATATTATGAGTAACAAAAGCTTATATTGACAGTTAGAATGAGTTAATGCAGCAAGTCAATATTTGCAGTGTTGACCCTTCTTCTTCAGGACCTCTGCAATTCTCCCTGGCATGCTCTCAATCAACTTCTGGACTAAATCCTGACTGATAGCAGTCCATTCTTGCACAATCAATGCTTGCATTTTGTCAGAATTTGTAGGTTTTTGTTTGTCCACCCGCCTCTTGATTGACCACAAGTTCTCAATGGGATTAAGATCTGGGGAGTTTCCAGGCCATGGACCCAAAATCTCTATGTTTTGTTCCCTGAGCCATTTAGTTATCACCTTTGCTTTATGGCAAGGTGCTCCATCATGCTGGAAAAGGCATTGTTGATCGCCAAACTGCTCTTGGACGGTTGGGAGAAGTTGCTCTCGGAGGACATTCTGGTACCATTCTTTATTCATGGCTGTGTTTTTAGGCAAGACTGTGAGAGAGCTGATTCCCTTGGCTGAGAAGCAACCCCACACATGAATGGTTTCAGGATGCTTTACAGTTGGCATGAGACAAGACTGGTGGTAGCGCTCACCTCGTCTTCTCCGAATAAGCTGTTTTCCAGATGTCCCAAACAATCGAAAAGGGGATTCATCAGAGAAAATGACTTTACCCCAGTCCTCAGCAGTCCACTCCCTGTACCTTTTGCAGAATATCAGTCTGTCCCTGATGTTTTTTTCTGGAGAGAAGTGGCTTCTTTGCTGCCCTCCTTGAGACCAGGCCTTGCTCCAAGAGTCTCCGCCTCACAGTGCGTGCAGATGCACTCACACCTGCCTGCTGCCATTCCTGAGCAAGCTCTGCACTGCTGGTAGCCCGATCCCGCAGCTGAAACACTTTTAAGAGACGGTCCTGGCGCTTGCTGGTCTTTCTTGGGCGCCCTGGAGCCTTTTTGGCAACAATGGAGCCTCTCTCCTTGAAGTTCTTGATGATGCGATAGATTGTTGACTGAGGTGCAATCTTTCTAGCTGCGATACTCTTCTGTTAGGCCATTTTTGTGCAGTGCAATGATGACTGCACGTGTTTCTTTAGAGATAACCATGGTTAACAGAAGAGAAACAATAATGCCAAGCACCAGCCTCTTTTTAAAGTGTCCAGTGGTGTCATTCTTACTTTATCATGACAGATTGATCTCCAGCCCTGTCCTAATCAACACCCACACCTGTGTTAATGGAGCAATCACTGAAACGATGTTAGCTGGTCCTTTTAAGGCAGGGCTGCAATGATGTTGAAATGTGTTTTGGGGGATAAAGTTCATTTTCTAGGCAAATATTGACTTTGCAAGTAATTGCTGTTAAGCTGATCACTCTTTATAACATTCTGGAGTATATGCAAATTGCCATTCTAAAAACTGAAGCAGTAGACTGTGTAAAAATTAATATTTGTATCATTCTCAAAACTTTTGTCCATGACTGTACATTGTAGTGGGAAACTAGAAAATAGTTTCTAAATGGGGTGGAATTGAAAAAAAAAAAAAAACAGTGCTGCTAAGGGACATTACAAAGGAACAATAGTACAAATGAACTTAAAAGGAATCAGTCACCAGAATAAGCCTATTGAGCTGTTTACATACTCCCGCTGGACACGCTGCCTACATTCAGAAACGGATTTTCTAGCAGTACACAATTAGTGTTTTCGTGTGAAAAATGAAGTTTGAAAATGTACTGGACATGATGAAAACATAGCTAGTGGAGTCACTGAGACGTATCACTACATGCGGAGAGTCACCGGGTCATGCTCGCTATCCCGCCCACTTTGTGAAACAACCCAGAGACTCCACTAGCTACGTTTTTTTTCATGTCCAGTACATTTCTCAAACTTGATTTTTCACACGAAAGCACGAATTGTGTACTTCTAGAAAACCAGTTTCTGAACATTGGCAACATGACCAGTGTGAACATGTAAACATCTCAATAGGCTCATTCTGGTGACTGGTTCCCTTTAAAGAAGAACTCCCGCAAAAATTTTTATTCTCTGACCTGTTAGAAAGGTGCATGATATAATCTGTAGTGATTGTCATTTTCTTATCAGTGACTGTTTCTGTGAGTAAAAACCTCTCTTATTGTAGCTGGGTCATGTGACCAACTCCCTGACCTCCAACTGACCCAGGACAGAAAGCCAGTAACTGCTCTATTCATTCCTTTGGGAGCCTCATTTTCAGTCTCATAGGAATACATAGAGAATTAGACTTCCTGTCCACATATAAGTCTGTGTGAGTTGGTGGGTCTAATTGCTGGTCACATGACACAGATAAGAAACTTCAGGATGATAAAAGTCAAAAATTCAGACACTGGTAAGAAAATGATTCACTACAGATTACATCATGTACATTTCTAGCAGGACATGGAATAACATTTTTGTCGGGAGTTCTTCTTTAATAAAGTATATTACAAAAGTTTTCCTTGTCACTTCCCCTACACATCACAAAAAAATTTTCTATGACAGTTTCAAGGGATACAGTCACATGACTAAGGACCGCAAAACACTTACGGTTGTGTGAATGTACCCTTAAAGTGTAAGTGTTTTGCGGTCCGCAAATTGCAGATCTGCAAAACATGGGTACCAGCAGTGTGCGTTCTGTATTTTGCGGAATGCACACGGCCAGCCCTCTGATAGAAATGCCTATTTTTGTCTGCGATTGCGGACAAGAATAAGACATGCTTATTTTTTTTGCGGAATGGAACTACGGATGCGGACGGCACACGGTGCGCTATCCACGTCTTTTGCGGTCCATTTGAAATGAATGGGTCCTCACTCATTCCACAAAATTGCGGAATGGATGTGGACCCAGAACCATGGTCGTGTGAATGTACCCTAATTTTTAGTGATACATTCTCATTAGCGTGACACAGGGTGAAGCTCCTAATAGTCAGACACACAAAATAACAGTTCTTAGAGTGTATTTGGCAGAGGAGGAGTACTCTTTTCTTGTTTTTGAAACTGAGTCAGCTAGAGAGGAGGACACGCTGTTCCTACTGTCATCCTCTTCATCCTTTGCAACCAGAGAAATAATTTGCAACTTCTACTGCAGGTAAAAAAAAAAAAAAAAAAAAAAGCTGACTGAAAAAGCAAGCGGAGGAGGTGGTGAGGTTTTCTTTGTATTTATCATGAGGTTGTCAGTTTTGCTTGAGTCTGCATTGACGTACTTTGCACCAACTTTGTCAAACGTACCATATCTTTTGCCCCATAAGACGCATTTTTTCCCCCCAAAAGTGAAGGAAAAATGCCCCTGTGTCTTATGGGGCAAATGGAAGCGCTCATTAGCACCGGAGGTCCAGGAAGCAGTGAAGGCTCTGTACTCACCGCTTCCTGGTCCTTGGCTGTTGACAGCCGGCGGCAGGAGGAAGCAGAGCGCGGGCGGAGAGGAGCGGCGGCGTCCAGGAGCAGGAGAGGTAAGTGGCTTTTTTATTTTATTAAATATGAGGTACTGAAGGCTGACCTGAGGCTGGGGGGCTGACCTGAGACAAAAGGGGCTGTTGGGCGGCTGACTAGAAGCAAAGGGGGCTTCTGGTGGATAATATGAGAGGCAATGGGGGCTGCTGGGGGCTAATATGAGAGGCATGGGGCTCTTATCTGAGGTCTTGTTGGGGTCTTATTAACATTGGGGGTCTGATTGGTGATCTGACCTGAGGTCTAATGAAAAATATTTTTTTCTTATTCTCCTCTAAAACCTGTGTCTTATGGGCCGGTGTGTCTTATAGGGCAAAAAATACAGTACATTTTTTGTTACTCCTGACATGCCTGTTTTAATAGATTCATGCATTCCCCATGTAATAACAATTCTGGAGCATCTGTTCTTATGGCTCTATGTTGTGCCATTCCTTTATTATTTGCACTACAAGTTATGAATTAATTGCTATTTGTCTTCAGTAAGGGAACAGAGGGGAGGTAACAAGTTGGGGGTGTGTACCTGCACAGTCTGAAAATGGCAGCACTGATTGGATAGAGTCAGTCTGTGCAGGTACACACCCCAAACTGGTTACCTCCCCTCTGTTCTTTTACTGAAGGCAAATAGCAATTCATTCATAACTTCTAGTGCAAATAATAAAGGAATGGCACAACATACAGACATAAGAAAAGATTCTCCAGAATTGTTAGTACGTAGGGAATGCAATGAGCTATTAAAATAGGCATGTCAGAAGTGGTAAAAGGTCCTCTTTAAAAAAAAAAAATAATAATAATAAAAATCTATGTATTTTACTCATTTTGGGCTAAAAATTATTTTTGAGACATTCTGTCACAAAGGGTTAAAGAAGAAGTCCCGACAAAAATTTTATTCCATGTCCTGCTAGAAATGTACATGATATAATCTGTAGTGAATGTCATTTTCCTACCAGTGTCTGAATTTTTGACTTATATCATCCTGAAGTTTCTTATCTGTGTCATGTGACCAGCAATTAGACCCACCAACTCACACATAGACTTATGTGTGGACAGGAAGTCTAATTCTCTATGTATTCCTATGAGACTGAAAGTGAGGCCCCCATAGGAATGAATAGAGCAGTTACTGGCTTTCTGTCCTGGGTCAGTTGGAGGTCAGGGAGTTGGTCACATGACCCAGCTACAATAAGAAGAGAGGTTTTTACTCACAGAAACAGTCACTGATAAGAAAATGACAATCACTACAGATTATATCATGCACCTTTCTAACAGGTCAGAGAATAAAATTTTTTGCGGGAGTTCTTCTTTAACTGTTTTTCTGTCAGCCATCTAATAAACTATTTCTCTAAATTCCTAAAAGGTCATAAACACTTTTTTTATAGACCTTTTTATAGACTTTTGAGTATTGAGTATTTAGAAGGTCAGAGATGAGGAGCCGTTAGCTGAGCTGCTAGATGGAATGGAGTGACAATTCAGATCTTGCTACTAGATAAACTCAAGGCTGCTCAAAGACAGTGTTTTGAAATTTTTAATAACAACAAAGTGAAAAAATGATTTTTAGCTCAAAATGACTACAATGCAATAATAATAATAAAAAAAAAAAGAAATGTCCCCAATGATGCACATAGCCTTAAACTTAACACTTTTATCTTAAAAAGCTACTCCAGTTATTTACCGAGCCCCCTTGCTGGAGTGAGTTTGTGACTTTCAGTGTTAGGCTACTTTCACACTAGCGGCAGGCCTGATCCGGCAGGTGAAGGGTGCTCCCGGATCAGGACTGCCGCAGCGACATGTCTGGAGCCGGAACCGCGCTCCGGCCCCACACATGTCACACAGTACATACAGACACACACACACATATACACAGACAAATACACATACATACTTACATGCTCCCGGCAGGTCTTCAGAGCGCCGGAGGAGCAGGACGGCTCGCACAGGTGACGATTCCCCACAGCGCCCTCTGCTGGGAGCCTGGTGGAATCGTCATCTGTGCGCGCCGTCCTGTCCCTCCGGCGCTCTGGAGACCTGCCGGGGAGCATGTATATGTATTTGTATGTATATATGTCTGTTTATGTCTGTCTATGTCTGTATGTGTGTATTGTCTGTATGTGGTGACGGATCCGTCATGAACTCCATTGAAAGTCAATGGAGGGCGGATCCGGTTACCATTGTGGTCACACCAGACGGATCCGCCCCCATTGACTTGCATTGGGGGTCATTCCGGATCCGTCTTGGTGCCTGAAGACGGAACGGAATGCTTTCAGGAGCATTCCGTTGTCTTCAGTTCAGTTTTGTCCCCATTGACAATGAATGGGGACAAAACTGAAGAGTTTTTTTCCGGTATTAAGCCCCTATGACGGAACTCAATACCGGAATTTTAAAACGCTAGTGTGAAAGTACCCTTAAATCTGGAATTTGTTTTTTGTTTGTTTGGTTTTTTTAACTACTTTTTCACAATCAAAAGCCTTTTGTTTTGCATTGCCAAATCCCAACCCATAACTTTTATATTTGTCTTTCTACGGAGCTGTGTGAGGGCTTGATTATTGCAGGACGACTTGTAGCTTTCATTGGTATCATAACACTTTTTGATCGCATTTTATTCAGGTTTTATGGTGGTGACTAAGAAAAAGCAGCAATTCTGGCATGTTTTTGTTTGTTTTTCACGGTGTTTACCATACATGATGAATTACATGTTTGCGCAGTGCAGGTTGTTACAGATGCGGTGATACTAATTATGTGGAAATTTTTTTGCTACTTTTTCCATTGAAAAGTACTTTTTTCAGTGGGGGAATAGCCTCTTTTTTTAACCCCTTCAACCCCGGGCCTGTTGTCACCTTTCTACCCAGGCTATTTTTTGCAAATCTGACGTGTCACTTTATGTGGTAATAACTTTGGAACGCTTTTACTTATCCAGGCCATTCTGAGATTGTTTTCTCGTCACATATTGTGCTTCACGACAGTAGTAAATTTTTGGCAAGATATTTCATTTTTATTTATAAAAAAATACCAAATTTACCAAAGATTTTGGAAAAACTTCCAAATTTCAATTTCTCTACTTTCAAAATACGTAGTAATACCTCAAAAAATAGTTATTATTTTACATTCCCCATATGTCTACTTTTTGTTGGCGTCATTTTACTTTTTTAGGACGTTAGAGGGCTTAGCCATTTTTCAAATTTGCACCAAATTTTCCAAAACCAATTTTTTAAGCACCAATTCAGATATAAAGTGATTTTGAGGGGCTTACATAATGAAACCCACCCATAAATGACCCCATTTTAGAAACTACACCCCTCAAATTATAAAAAACTGCTGTTACAAACTTTGTTAACCCTTGAGGTGTTCCACAAGAATTAAAGGAAAATGGAGGTGAAATTTCAAAATTTCACTTTTTTGGTAGATTATTCATGTTAATAATTTTTTTCTTGCAACACAGTAAGGGTTAACAGCAAACTAAACCTCAATATACATTGCTCTGATTCTGCAGTTTACTGAAATACCCCATATGTGGTGGTAAACGTCTCTATGGGTTTGTGGTAGTGGTCAGAAGGAAAGGAGAGCCATATGGATTTTGGAGGCAGATTTTGCTAGAATAGTTTTTAGGCACCATTTTGTAATTGAGAGACCCTGACGTACCCCTACGGTGGAAACCCTCAAAAAGTGACCCCATTTTGGAAACTACACCCTTCAACGAATATATTAAGGGGGGTACTGGCCCCGGAATTTGGAAACACTTGGCTGTGAAAATGAAAAATTTCATTTCTTCCAATAAAATGTTGCTTTAGCCCCAATTTTTTTGTATTTTCATAAGGGTTAACAGGAGAAAAGCACCCCATAATTTGTTCCCCATTTTCTCCTGAATACGGCAACACCCCATATGTGGTGGTAAACTCATGTGGGGGCACATGGCAGGACTCAGAACAGAAGTAGCGCCATATGGATTTTATAACACAGATTTTGATGGAATGGTTTGTGGGAGCCACTGATTTTTATTTTTTTGAGTTATTGTCCTATGTGGGGGCTCATTTTTTGCGGGATGAGCTGATGTTTTCATTGGTACCATTTTGGGGTACATAAGACTTTTTGATCGCTTGGTATTACAATTTTTGTGAGTCAAGGTGAAAAAAATAGCTGTTTTGGCATGGTTTTTTAAAAAAAAAATTGTTTACAGCATTCATCAGAGAGGGCAAATCATGTGATATTTTTATAGAGCAGGTTGTTACGGACGCGGAGATACCCAATATGTCTAACATTTTTATTTTTGGAAAGTTTTACACAGATGCATTTTTGAACAGAATCAAATCTTTTTTTTGTTATTTTCAGAGAGCCATATTTTTTTATTTTTCGGGCGATTGTCTCAGTTAGGGTATCATTTTTGCGGGACAAGATGACTGTTTGATTGGTACCATTTTGGGTTAAATACGCCTTTTTGATCGCCTGCTATTACACTTTTTGTGAGGCAAGAGGGAAAAAAATGGCTATTTTGGCATAGTTTTTTTTAACAATTTTTTTTACAGCATTCGCCTGGGGGGCCATCTCATGTAATATTTTTATAGAGCAGGTTGTTTTACGGACGCGGCGATACCCAATATGTCTAACATTTTTATTTTTGGAAAGTTTTACACAATATATTTATTTTTGAACAAAATAAAATCTTTATTTTGTGTTGCCATTTTCTAAGAGCCATATTTTTTTATTTTTTTTTTCGGGCGATTGTCTTAGGTAGGGTATCATTTTTTGCGGGACGAGATGACAATTTTATTAGTACCATTTTGGGGTAAATACGCCTTTTTGATCGCTTATTACACTTTTTGTGGGGGAAGGTGAGCAAAAAATGGCTGTTTTGGCACAGTTTTTATTTTTTACTGTGTTCACCTGGCGGGATGGATTATGTGATATTTTTATAGAGCCGGTCGATACGGACGCGGCGATACCTAATATGCCTACTTTTTCTTTTTTTTTTTTTTTTTTTTTTTTTTTTTTAACAATTTTTTTTTTTTTTTTACTTTATTGGGGGGAAATGGCGTTCTTTTTTTTTTTTTTTACTTGAAACTTCTATTATTTTTTACTTTATTTTTTAACTTTTTTGTCACCTTTTTTTTTTTTTTTTTTTTTTTTTTTTTTTTTTTTACTTTTGGGGGTCTGATCCCCTGCACAATGCATTACAATACTGTTGTATTATAATGCATTGGCTGTAAGTGTATTACTCACGCTCGCCATCCTGAACATGCGGCACACCTCTTCACTGATGCTGGCGCATTCCCCAGGGGTCCGGCACCTGGGCACTGTCGGACCCCCGCCGCTGATCTGGTGGGCACAGCTCCTGCACCCGCCTGATCAGCGCGTCACGTCTTACCCTTCCCCTGGTCGGGAAGGGGTTAATTCAATTATATATATATTTATTTATTTTTACTTTTTGCTCACCACAATGAGTCTAATAGGCAATGTTTTGATCGCTTCTAAAATACATTGCACTATTCTTCTAGTGCAATGAATTTTAATGCCACTGCTATACTGTATATTCCTCTCTGGCACAGCCTGCTGGGAAATACTGGAGGCAGGCTTGGGGCCTTCACTGCCATCGGCACCCCACAATCTCATTTGCAGGGTATTAATGGGAGACCGAGGGACTTCCGCTGGGCCGGGCCGTTAGAGCAGGAGCGCAGCTCTCGTGAGACTGCACCCAGCCTAAGACCCCCTGCCATAAAAAGGTGTATTGGTGGTTACTAAGGGGTTAATGGAGCAGCTTAAGCTTGTGTCCCATTTAAAGGGGTTTTCCAGGATTTAACCACTGATGACCTATCCTCACTTGAATGGTGCTGAGCCACTCCTAGGCCACCTGACTGATGAACATGGTGTCACTGGCCTAGGATAAAGTTGAGAGAAGGCCGCGGCGTGCACTGGAGCGCTGGTGCCTTCACAAACAGCTGATGGGCTGGGGGTCCCGGGTCTAGGACCCCCACCGGTCAGATACTGATGACCTATCCTGAGGATAGGTCATCAGTAGTAAACTCCTGGGAAACCCCTTTAAGATGGTTTAATGAGTAGAATTGCTATATTTGCTGCTGATGCTGTACGATGCTCTGTAAGGTAACCAACATAGATGAAAATAATATAAAGTTACAGAGTGATTTGGGAAAGCTGGAGGCATGGCTGGAGAAATGTAAAATGAAGTTGACTGTGAACACATGAAATGTTACGTCCTAGCGATATGCCCCCATCGTCTAAGATGAGATAACCCCTTTAACAGTCAGACTGCACATGAAATATTGTGGGCAATTTTGGGCACCTGTGTATTACAACATATATGAATTAGGGCAGGTGAGGGGAGGAGGGAATAGGTGGTTTGTAGTACTGAAAATGAATAGGGGAGCAGTAGCACTGGGACAAGGTATTTGGTGCCCTAGGCAGAGTAGGAAATTTGCACACACACGCGCGACACCCCCCCCCCCCCCAATAAAAATTTTAAAAGAAGCAGGAAGACAAAGGTAAACCCAAAGACTCACAGATCTCAATGAATTTAAATTTTTCCTGAAGACTGCAGCGTTTCCGGCACATACCTCTTTGGTCAGGGGTGTGCACCCCCCTCTGCTATAGAAAAAGACATCAATATTAATAAATGGCACACTGTATATGGAGACTGTTACAGATTTTGTGTGAAGTCCCAGGAGATTAGGTTACACCTCTGACTTTGGATCTGCTTCTGCAGTCCATCCCCACCCTCTATAGCAAAGAAACCACCCTATCCTCTTGTCCCCTTTAAAACTGCCACCTTGTAGCTTCCACCAATGCTGTGCCCACTGTACCACTACTTTTATTATTTTATGACATTCCAATCAGTCTTCAAAAGTAAATTATCCATGGCTGGACAACTCCTTAATATAGACTCCAAAATCAATGCAAACCCCATAAATACAGACTCCAAACAGACCTCAAAATTTATAGACTTCCAGATCAGACCTCAAAATTAATAAAGACCTCCAAACAGACTCAAAAATTAACACGCTAAAATTAATGAAGACCTCCAGATTGAACCCCAGAATTAATACAGACCCTGGATTAACCCACACATTCAAACAAAGCACAGATTAGACCCCCAGATCAGTCCCCAAATTCATACAGATCCCAAATTAACCCCCAAATTCATACAGACTTCAGATCAGCTCCCAAATTTATACAGATCTAAAGTCAGACCCCAAATTAATTTAAACCTCTGTCGCCCGCTATAGCGCCCACCATCTGCCAAACAAAACATGATTATTGAAATCAGTTAAAATATATGTGGCAATTAAAATGGAGTGGTCACCCTTCGAATGTTTTCCTGTCAGTTGTTTTCTGCAACTTATGTTGTTCAACAAGAGGGATAGGGGACATGTTTAGGCACTAGGTGCCATGAAAAGTGTGATTAAGTGTAGTTGCCCAGAGTGACAATACCCCTCCTACATGCCTATTGCTAGCCTCTTTGTCATCATTTTATTGGTTTGCACCACCAGTAAAGTATAATTTTGTTATATACAAAAACTGTTCTGTTCATGTAATGTGCCTGGTTGTCCAGCAGGTGGCAACGTATCTGGCAGAGATCTTTCGTCAGAATTAGTGTGGAGCGAATTGAAGTATCTGAAGTGGACTCCGATACGAATTTCAGGCAAAACTTGATTTACTGTGAAGCTGAATTTCATTTTGCTTTGGGGCAATTAATTAATTTTCCCTGAAATGGTGTATAAAAAAAAAAACAAACAACCTACCGTATTTTTCGCTTTATAAGACGCACTTTTTTTCCCCCAAAAGTAGGGGGAAAATTGCAGTGCGTCTTATAAAACGAATACAAGTGAGCGCTTCCATTATGGAAGCGCTCACTTGTATGTTTTAGCTGCCGGGGGGCTGGGACCCCCCCACCAGACCTCAGATCAGCCCAGCGTGCCCCATAACAATAAAATAAAAAACTTCACTTACCTGTCCTGCCGCCGCTCCGCTCCGGTGCTTCTTAGGCTTCCCGGCCCGGCGCTGCACTGTCCTGAACGCGTACAGCGTCAGGACGTAGTGCGCGCACTATGACCTGATGCTGCACGCAGTCAGGTGACAGTGCAGCGCCGGGTCGGGAAGCCTAAGAAGCACCGGAGCGGAGCCGCGGCAGGACAGGTAAGTGAAGTTTTTTTTTTTATTGTTATGGGGCACGCTGGGCTGATCTGAGGTCTGATGGGGCCACAGAGTGGTCTAATGGGGGCACTATGAGCTGGTCTGAGGTCTGATGGGGCCACAGAGTGGTCTAATGGGGGCACTATGAGCTGGTCTGAGGTCTGATGGGGCCACAGAGTGGTCTAATGGGGGCACTATGAGCTGGTCTGAGGTCTGATGGGGCCACAGAGTGGTCTAATGGGGGCACTATGAGCTGGTCTGAGGTCTGATGGGGCCACAGAGTGGTCTAATGGGGGCACTATGAGCTGGTCTGATGGGGCCACAGAGTGGTCTAATGGGGCACTATGAGCTGGTCTGAGGTCTGATGGGGGCACAGAGTGGTCTAATGGGGGCACTATGAGCTGGTCTGAGGTCTGATGGGGCCACAGAGTGGTCTAATGGGGGCACTATGAGCTGGTCTGAGGTCTGATGGGGCCACAGAGTGGTCTAATGGGGGCACTATGAGCTGGTCTGAGGTCTGATGGTGGCACAGAGTGGTCTCATGGGGGCACTGTGGGCTGGTCTGAGGTCTGATGGGGGCAGAGTTGGCTGCTCTGAGGTCTGATGGCACAGTGGGCTGCTCTGAGGTCTGATGGGGGCACAATGGGCTGATGTGAGGTCTGATGGGGGCACAATGGGCTGATGTGAGGTCTGATGGGGGCACAATGGGCTGATGTGAGGTCTGATGGGGGCACACTGGGCTGATCTGAGGTCTCATAGGGGCACTGTGGGCTGTTCTGAGGTCTGATGGGGGCACAATGGGCTGTTCTGAGCTCTGATGGGGGCCTGATGTGATGTCCTGAAATTTATGGGGGGTCAGATATGAGGTCTGATGAAAAATATTTTTTTCTCATTTTCCTACTCTAAAATCTGGGGTGCGTCTTATCTTCGGGTGCGTCTTATAAAGCGAAAAATACGGTACTTCATTTATTTGAGCACAAAGACGCTATCGCAGCTATCTTCATTGAAGATCCTGCACGACATCTTATGCGCTATGACTTCACCATGCAAAATTTCACGTGCGATGTTCATTTTCAGGATAGTGGCTTCTTCACACTCAAATGGATGAGGTGAGTTTTTTTGCTTTTTTTTTTTTTTAACCCCTGAAAGTCCTAATTTTTCACCTCCAATGCTGCATCAGTAATGAAAGCGGCATTTGAGGTGTTCAATGACAGGGGGCAGCACTATTGCCGTTCCCCGTTATTGCGCCTGCTACTTACAAAAGAAAAAAAATGCTTTTCATGATGAAGTAATTCGTCACAAAGCAAATTTCTTTATGAAATTCAGTGAAGCAGCCGAAGTTTTCATAACTTTGCTCATCTCTAGTCAGAATGGAACTTACCATTCCATTTTCCCCCACCTTTTTCTCAGAAGTGGGCTAGTTCTGCTTCCCACCAAGGGAGGTGGTTACAGGAAGCTGTACGGAGTTAAGAGTTGGAAGAAGACCAGACAAGGCGCAGTGAGGGAGCGATTCCCACGGGAAGCAGATTATAAAACACTCTGACTCCTTGCAGTTTATAGACTGAGAATTACAATGGGATCAAAGGCACCCCACTCAACAATACAAGAACATCTAGAAAGTTCTAGAAACATCTAACCATATTGAAGCAAGAGATTAGCACAGCAGAGAGAGGAAAAGCAAAGTATTCAAGTTTACCTGGCAGTTTACCCTTACCCTGCTGGAGCCAAGAGAAAGATCATACATTGTTTGGATGACACAAGTTTATCTGAAGTTTATTCAAGTAAAACTCTTAAACTTCACCAGGTCTGGACTCTACTTATTCCACCAACTACAACTCCTTTGTTGTTACGAAGCCTAACCCTGAGGAGCAACAGTATCCAGGTTGGAGCACCGAAACTCAAACTATTAAGGCCACATACACTCAGCTTCCTAAACACTGGGACTCTATCGCCCTGGGGGGGGGGGGGCGCCTGTTGCAAAAGCACCTCAGCTGAAAGAGTAATCCACAGGGTCAGCTATAATATGGAAACAGTCCTGCATCAGATGGAGTGCCGTGCTCCGACATAAGATGCAGTTCTTTGAGCAGGTAACCCTGTCTACCCTGGCCTAGCTGTCATCTTGGCCCTGGATGGCACTGAAGACTTTCTAAAGATCTTTTTCTATCTAGGCCTCTAACCATGACAAGATGGCATCTTCTACTTCTAAAGGAAAGAAGGCTTTACCATTATCATAGGCAGGGATTGTTTGCCAGAAGACCAGTGAGACTATGCAACATGTTCATTGAACAAGTTTAAGAGAGGGCTGGATGCTTTTCTTGAAAGTTATTGATTCTGAATTTCTGGAGGAGGGACATTAATTTACAGCAGTCAGAATAAATTCTTGAAAGTCAGGAAGAAATTTTTACTTTACGGTCAACTGGCAACCTCCTCATAACTGTCTTCCTCCAGATCAAAACAGTAGGATTATAGGTTGTACTAGATGGACCTTTGTATTTTTTTTCAACCTTGTTAAGTATTCGAGTTGAGTGAATTTCTTTTTTAGGTCTAATTCTAACAAATCATTTGGCAGATTAAATTGAGATCTCCTAGCACTGTATCAACCTCCTTCATACTATGACACTATGTAATGTCAAAATAAAAGCATATACGGCTTTGGTTAAATGTATGTTTGCTAGTGGTCACAAACGGTCTGTTAAAAAAAAAAAAAAAACACTGCACTGTCTATTTTTTTTTATACATTTTTAAATCAAAAAGTTCCAAATCACTTATTGGGGTGGCTGCCTTTGTTTATGCACATACAGTAGTATTTAAAAAAAATAATGGCTTATTCTCAACAAGCAGACCACATATTATCCCTTAATCTGGACAGTTCCCTGTCCATGTTTACACTCATAGTAGTTTTGGTAAATACAGTGGCTTGTTCTCAACAAGCAATCTAAAAATTATCCCTTTTTTTCGTGAGCAGCAACAGTAGAGTATGGAACCTGACGTACAAGGCATCAGATTTGCAGCTATGTAGGGATAGTAGTAGCTGTGGCAGCAGTACACTATAGAATCTGACAGACAGAGCAGGAGATGTGCGGGTGTGTAGGGGTAGTCGTAGTAATAACCGTGGCAGTACACTATGGAGCCTGATGGATGCGGCTGTGTGGTAGTTGTAGTAATAGTAGTGGCAGTAGAAGCAGTATACTATGAAACAATATGAAGAGGAGACAGCAGCAGTGGCATCATTGGGCTAATGATACATAGCCATTGTCAGCAATGGCCATTCTATTAATTGGCCTTAATCATTTTCCCAAATGTAATGTTTTTCATGCTTGTCTGCATTTTGTCTGCTTTGGTGTGACACCATCTGTTACAATGAACACCCTCTCTGACAGTACACTGGAAACATCACCTGCTCTGCGACACAAGTAGTAAACTAGTCTGTGGTAAATTACATTTTTGTGACAATTTTCAACAATTTTTTTTTTTAGAAAAAAGTGTGCAATTGGACATTCTTCTACAATATACGGTAGCTGTGATGCAGGTAAATACATCAGGTAGTACACTAGTCTGTGCTAAATGGAATTTTTGTAATATTTTCAACATTTTTTTTTTTTTTTTTAAAATAGTCTATTGGACAGGGCCCAATAGAATATACTGTAACAGTGCGTGATGCAGAAAACACAACAAGTACAATAGTCTGTGATTAATGGCATTGTTGGGATAAAAATTTTGAATATTTTTTAGAAAAATGTTTAATTGGACACAGTCTACAGCAAAAATGTATGCTGACTGTGACATCTAAATATAACTGTCTGTTTGCTTTGTATGTGTTGGAGATGTCCTGCATCATCAATGTCCAAGCTCAGAATGGCATTATTGCTCACTGCTGTCCTGTGATATGTTAAATGGCGGACACCATTTTGACTGATTCATACAAATCAAATCTCCAAAACTTTAGCGTCATTGAGAAGACAATTTTTTGGGAAATTCTAAATGAATTTGATTCTTTTAGAATAGACTTGCTCAGCTCTATCAAGTATGTAACTACATGTGTCCTGGGAATTAGAGAATACAGTTCAACTTGACAAGGCTCACAGAGCTGAACTTTATTTTATTTTCTTTTTTATCTCATTGACTTAATCGTTCTACTCCTTAGATTCCAACATTATATTAATAATGTGCAGTGCTCACTCAGAGATTACCCCAATTTCTTTTTTTTTTTTTATAAAATTATAAACCTCATAGACTTTTCCAATGCCATGTTTGCCCAGGCATACACCCCAGAGAAGTACCTTTCTATTCACATGACCTGTTATACAGACATTTCCTGGTACTGATCCAGACAATGACTGTGCAGCAGTAGATGTGAGGCCATTATTCTGTACTAAGCCTAGGGTAATTACACACTAGCGCTTGTACATCCAGCAGGCTGGTCCAGCAAGGATCAGCCTGACAGATCTCTCTGTATTCCAGCATTGCCAGAAGCTACAGCATTGCCGTCCGGTCCCATTAACTATAATGGGGATCAATGGAGATCCAGCCGCAACCTAGCAAATATGCCGAGAATCGGCTGACAAAAAAAACGCTTCTTGGGATATTTGCCAGGTTGTGGCCGGATCTCCGCTAGTCCTCATTATAGTTAATGAGGCTGGACAACAATGCTGTAGCTTCTGGCAATGCTGGAGAGATGTACAAGCGCCTTACAGAGATATTGTATTCTCATGGTATTGTTTTATCAGATGAGTAGATCGCCAGCTGTTTGTGTGTGAGGTTAATGTTTGCTGCTATGGTCTATAACCGTGATGTTTAACCGCCGGCATTCCAGCTGTGGTGAAACTACGACTCCCAGCATGCTCCATTCTTTTTTATGGAGTTCTGAGAACAGCCAAGCAAGTATGTATCTTGGGAGTTGTAGTTTATTCACAGCTGGAGTAACGAAGGTTAGCCATCACAGGTCTATAAGCTTAGAGAAAGAATTGGTGAGTGCTGCACTTTCTCTTTTGGAGGTGTTCTCATGTTTTGAGAACTGATGTGGATCCTTAATGTCCTTAATGGGGTTGGCCTATCTCAGACTATGATGACATATCTCTAGTATATGCCATCAATGTCAGATAGGTGCTGGTCTCACCTCCTATCTCCAGAATGGGGCCCTTGAAGTGAAGGACAGGGTGTTGCACTCTCCATTCATTGCTATGGAAGTCTTGAAAATAGCTGATTGAACATGTTCAGCTATTTTTGAAACTCCCATAGTGGTGAATGGACAGCGCACGGCAAAAGCATGGCTGCCTCTCCTTTCACCACTATGGGACCACTAAAAATAGGCGAGCCAGCGCTTGGCTGTTTTCAGAACTCCCATAACGGTGAACGGAGTGTGGACGCACTTGCGCAAGTAATCTTCTGCAGATAGGTGTGGGTCCCACCGCTGGGACCTGTTCCTATCTGACCTTGATGGTATATCCTAGTGATATGCCATCATTGTCTGAGGTGAGAATACCCATTTAAAGGGAACCTGTCACCGTCAAAATGCAGTGCAATCTTCAGGCAGCATGTTCTAGAGCAGGAGGAGCTGAGCAGATTGATATATGGTTTTATGGTAAAATATACCCTGAAACCTGTAGCTTATTAAACATTTTGCTCTTTCTGTGCATAGGAACCATGTGGGTGGTCCTACTCAATGATTGATAGCATCTGAGTAGGTCCACCTACATGAATCCTAAACATAAAAAGAGCATGGGTTTAATGAATAAATTATACAGTACAGGGTTGTATTTGCTTTTTGTGATTTACAGTCCCAGGGGTGTTTATTTAGCATTGTATGTCTTTACAGATTATAGCAATGAATTATCTCATGTATGGTCTAGTGATGCTTTTGTACATCGCACTTTATTACTGTTTTTTATCGCCTCACGTGTTATAGCTTGGTTTTGGTACTCGTGTAACTCTAATCCCATTGAATTGTGATTGCCCTGGCTGCAATATCCATATCTGACTCATTTTAATCCTACATCACCAAGCAAAATGTCAACTGAATGCTCCCCCTTGGGGCTCCTGAGTGTCCTGTTTGGTTGGTATACCGCTACTATGATTTGAATCTATTTTTCTATAGAGTGGGGTCCCGGGTTACTAGACCCCAGTGTGGTAGGTGCACATCTGCTTTTTATCTGTTTTTGTATTATACGTTTTATTCAGGTTAATTACACAATAAAGATGTGAGCTGATATCATAATTTGTTTGTAATTTGTGGCTTTACAGACACTTTTTTTTTTTGTGTGGCAATTTTGGTCTTTCATTTTGTCCTATGATTATAGTTATACTTTAGGGTACTCATATGTATTATTATATGTTAGTACATTATTAATGTGTATTTTTCTGTTTACCAGATTTGGCTTGTTAACCGCCTGATTCCCTCAAAGACTACTGAATCAATGTTTACCAGCCATTATTATAAAAATGTAGTCCCTTCAGGGGACGATTTTTGTAATTATGGGGCACAATGCTGATTACCACCTTCAGGAAGGAGTTTCTAAAGGGAACCTGTCACATTGGAAATGGTGTGTAAGCTGCAGGCAGCAAGTCATAGAACAGGAGGAGCTGAGCAGATTGATATATAGTTTCATATGAAAATAATCATTATCATAACTTATAACTTAAGTTAATCATAATTTGTATTTTATTCAAAATTCCTGTTCATTCTGGGCTTTGAAGTCCTGGAGGTGGTCCTATCAGTGATTGACAGCTATCTCTGTATGTACAGCCATAGAGGGAGGGGTAATACTTTCTCAATATAGTAGAGCCCTGCTATGTATGCCCTGCTGTATCCTGTGTCACGGATATGACGTCACCATACATGTTTATGCATGCTTAGAAAAGGCTAATACCTAGGTCCTAGCCGAAATGTGGCATCATCTGGAATGCTGGTTATGGAATATATTTGCACATATTCTTCATCTGCAACAGCGAGTGCTGCCCTCTTTTCTAATTTTAGATTTATAGAGGGGAGGCTGTCGATCTCTGATAGGACCTCCCCCTTCACGTCATAGCCAAGAATGAGCAGGAATTGAAATTAATGTAATACTGGATCTTCTCACACAAAACTGTATATCAATCTGCTCAGCTTCTCCTGCTCTATAACATGCTCCCTGCAGATTAATTCACATTTTCATGGTGACAGGTTCCCTTTAATGCATCCTCGCATCTAGTCTATAGCAGAAGATAGAGATCTCTATGAGAGAAGTGCAAATTATTAAGATCTACAGTACTGCTTAGCTTGTGCAAGGAATCCCCCAACACAGGCTTTTAGTCACAGGCAACCAAATCCACCAGCCAAGTACTCCGTCCATAATTCAGCCGCATCACGTCCAGTAGACAAAATTAAACTAACAGCCGCCAACCTGCATCTGAAAGTTACTTTAACTGGACAACTTCCCTACCCTCGCTGCCCACTTTGGAGATATGGGAGTCATTTATCAAACAGAAATACGTCTAAATTAGGCATATTTCTGGCGCATATTGCGGTGCAAATGTCCTTTGCGTTGCCATCTGCAACTTCTTCCTGCGCACACCAAGTCTAAAAAAAAGTGGACAGGGAAGGGGGTGGGCTGGTAGGCCCATCACATTTACCATTTTTTATGCCTGTTTTAGGTGTAGAAAATGGTCTAAATGTAAGACAGCAAGGAAGCTGTCTTACACTTAGAATCGGCAGTGGATACGCCCAAGTTATGAAGAGGCCGGCGCATGTACGTAACTCCGTTGGATCCACCGCCAGGTATAGGGCTTACTAAGACCGGCATCTAAAACGCTGGTCTTAAAGGGAGTCTTTCACCTGTTTTTTACCTATATAACTAACAGCAGTGCCCCACAGAAGATTGCAGACATACCAGTGTGTACTTTGTGTCTGTATTCCAAGTTGAGAAAAAGCACTTTTAGGCCCCATTCACATGACCGTGTGAACGGGGCCGTATCTATTCCGCAATATTACGGAATAGATGCGGCCCCATTCACCTCTACGGGAGCCGCGGCACGGAGCTAGCTCCGTGCCGCGGCTCCGATGAAAAATATGAAGCATGTCCTATACTTATACGCATGCACGGACAAGTATAGGCATTTTAAATTGCGGACCCGCAATTATACGGCCATCTGAATGGGGCCTTATTCTTCAGGAAAACAACTCCCAAGTGCCCGGCTCTGCTGCTTCAAACCAGACTGAAGAGGGGAGGGCTAATTTAGCTGCTCGTATCTTGGGATTGGTAGCAGATAGAAAAACGGTTCTTTTTTAAAAGCTGGCATTCTGAGCTTTCAAATTATACCAAAATCATATCATTATATCCAGTATATCAGAAGATATAGCTGTTAGAAACTGAGTCAGAAGAGAAAGCTGTTTTTAGTTTCACTTTCAGATGGGCACTGTTTTCCTGCAGAATAAAAGTGCTTTTTCTCAACATGTAATACAGACACACAGTGCACACAGGTATGTCTGGGATGTGACATTTAATACACACACACAGTGCACACAGGTATGTCTGGGATGTGACATTTAATACACACACAGTGCACATGGGTATGTCTGGGATGTGACATGTAATACAGACACACAGTGCACACAGGTATGTCTGGGATGTGACATGTAATACACACACAGTGCACACAGGTATGTCTGGGATGTGACATGTAATACAGACACACAGTGCACACAGGTATGTCTGGGATGTGACATGTAATACAGACACACAGTGCACACAGGTATGTCTGGGATGTGACATGTAATACAGACACACAGTGCACACAGGTATGTCTGGGATGTGACATGTAATACAGACACACAGTGCACACAGGTATGTCTGGGATGTGACATGTAATACAGACACACAGTGCACACAGGTATGTCTGGGATGTGTATACAATCTTCTGTGGGGCACTGCTGTTAGTTATATAGGTGAAAAACAGGTGAAAGACTCCCTTGAATAAATGTGCCCCATAGTTTAGTGCAGCAGTTGACTGTCAGTATGAGTATACACTGATCGCTGCTAAAATCGCTACTGAGCTCAGAAAGTGCAGAGGTTTTAGTGAAGAAATTGCAAGTTTTCCAACTGATTTTGGAGGAGAGACTTTCTTTAAAAGTAGACGGATAATTTGTTTAAAAGGGTTTTCCTAGATTTAAAGAGGACCTTTCATGGTTTTACATTATAGTAGGTAAATACCTTTACTTGCAGGGCACCCCCCACTGATGCTGCCACCCGCCCAGGTTTTTCAAAATAGTGCTCCTGCGCCCCGCTCTGTCCCCCTGTATTTTTTGCTCTCAGTATGCTAATACTGAGCATCGGTACAGGGAGGAGGAGACGCCCGGGTTTCTCAATGGGCGTCTTCTTCTCCCTGGCTGTGCCGCGCTCCAATCACATCGGAGAACGTCACCGCCAAGGAGTTTTTTTCTCCCTGGCTGTGACGCTCTCCGATGTGATTGGATCGCGGCACAGCCAGGGAGTATTAACATACTGAGCGCGAAAAATACAGGGGGGCAGAGCGGGGCGCAGGAGCGCTACCTTGAAAAACCTGGGCGGGTGGCAGCATCAGCGGGGGGTGCCCTGCAAGTAAAGGTATTTACCTACTATAATGTAAAACCATGAAAGGTCCTCTTTAAATACTGATGACCTATCCTCTGGATACCACTTCTATGGGGCTGAGCTGTGCCTAGACCATATGACCAAGGAACGTGTCATCACTTGGCCTATGGAAAGCTGAGAAAAGCCCCCGACTAGGGTTGAGTGGCATCTGACAGCAATAATACAGTGTAAAATAAAAATTACATGATGCTTACCTCATCCATTTGCTTGCAACGGGCCGGCCGCCGTCATCTTGATTGAAGATCTGGCGTAAAATCTCACATGGCCCATGATGACGTCGTCATGTCGGCCGTCATCGTGGGTCGTGCGAGATTTCACGCCAGATCTTAAATCAAGATTATGCCAGCCGGCCCATCGCAAGCAAATGGATGACGTAAGTATGATTTTTTTTTTTTTTTTTTTTTACACTGTATTATTGCTGTCAGATGCCGCAATCAGCTATGAACGCGGCATCTGGGGGGGGTAGAAAGACGGTATTGAGTTCTGTCATAGGGGCTTAATACCGGAAAACGCTTCAGTTTTGTCCCCATTCATTGTCAATGGGGACAAAACTGAACTGAAGACAACGGAATGCTCCTAAAAGCATTCCGTTCCGTCTTCAGACTGGAGAACAAACCGCAGCATGCTGTGGTTTGCTCTCCCGTCCAGGCATCCGCACCAAGACTGATCCGGAATGACCCCCAATGAAAGTCAATGGGGACGGATCCGTCCTCCATTGACTTTCAATGGAGTTCATGACGGATCCATCACATAAACACATACATACATACATACATACATACATACATATATACAGACATACATACATATACACATACATACTTACATGCTCCTGGCAGATCACCATAGTGCAGGAGGAGCAGGACGGTGCACACATAGGATGATTCCACACGGCGCCCAGCAGAGGGCGCTGTGGGGAATCGTCCTATGTGCGCACCGTCCTGCTTCTGTACTGTGCTGTGAAGACCTGCCGGGAGCATGTAAGTATGTATGTGTATATGTACTGTGTGACATGTGTGGGGCCAAAGCGCAGCTCCGGCCCAACACATGTCCCTGCGGCAGCACGGATCCGGCAGCACCCTTCACCTGCCGGATCCGTGCTGCTGCTAATGTGAAAGAGGCCTTATCTGGAATAGTATGAACTTCTCATATGCATGTTTTTGTGGGGTTTTTTTTTTCAATTTAGTTACCTCAAAATTAGTGGAGCTACCAAAAAGTTTAAGGATCCAGAAATGTGTATGGTTTGCCAGGTGAGGTGTATGCTGTAATTTTGCTCTTTTTGGGTAAGTTCTCTATTAAGGAATAATCATCTTTTTGAGGTTATCAAGTTTTTGTTCCTTTTGTATCTAACGATGAACGTTTAATGATTTTTTTGCTGTCTTTTTTTTTTTTTTAAGCTGACAATTGAAAAATCTATGTGGGTTTTGAAAAAAAAAAATGCTGGTTTTATTTAGACAGTTGAAAACATATGAACTGAAATGCAGCAAACAGATAATTGTCTGTTTTCCATGAGAAGCCATTAAAGTGCAAATTAAATTAGTAGCAGTCATGCACAGTGTTGAGATCTTGGATACCCCTTGAGTAGTTTTTAGGCTTGTGTTAAACAAGTGCTTTACAGTTCCACAAAGCAGGGTACCAAGCGCTCTCCGTCAGCAGCAGCATTCACCACAGAGCTTCTTTTGGTCACTATATTGCTGTTTTACGATAGTTTTGATGACCAGGCGTGTTAAATAGATAAGTTGGCGCCACTTGGGGAATTTCAGCCCTTCAAGATCATTCAATGGCTTTTTATGCATTTTGCATCCTATGTAGAGTTAATTCCATATCCCTTTAGCATTGAACTTTCCTCAGTCCTCTGTTAAAGTTCTGTTCAGGACTTAGTACCGAAATGTAGCAACTTCTTCCAATTTCTTTGTTTTAACCATGAACAGCCAAGCAAGCCCACAGCATGATACAAAAAAAGCAGCAGTAAATGACTGAGGCCAAAAATGCAATACCCAAGCCAATGTACTGTACAATGAGGGTCCAAAATGCAAAGAGGTACAAAACATCATGGCACTGTTCGTGGTACGAGAGGTAGTGACGAAAAACCCAAATGCTTCCTAAAAGATAAATTCAGAGTTAGATGCATATAAAAACATGACAATAATGTCCTCTATCTGGCAAAATGTTTGCACTAAAGGTTATTATAGCCATATTATAACTACCAGATAAATGGACTCTTAAGGTTGTATCCACACACCAATGTATATGTCTGTGTGTGTGTATGTGTGTGTATATATATATATATATATATATATATATATATATATAATCATTTCAGAAGGTTGTGAATAGTCTTGAGCGAATTGAAGTATCTGAAGTGGACTTTGATCCGAATTTCAGGGAACATTTGATTCGCTGCAAAGCCGAATTTCCTTTGCTTCATGGTGACAAATCAATTTTCCCTGAAATGGAGCAAAAAAAACCCCACAATTTTGTGTGCAGTGACGTATGACGTCACCCGCCAGCCAGCGTGACGTCATCATGCACCACATGAGATTCCCTGTGGGATCTTCAAGGAAGATGACTGCAGCAGCCTCTTTGAGCTCAAATGCATGAGGTGGTATTATTACTTTTTTAACCCCTGAAAGGCCTCAATTTTTACATCAGATGGCGCAATCAGCGATGAATGCCGTATCTAAGGGGTTCAATGATGGGGGAGGGGGCGGTGGTGCAGGTGCATCTTTAGTGCTCAATAAAGCACTGAAGACTGAAGACAGGCTCTCCTTAGCAGGTGCCATTTGGGAACTTAAAGTGGCCCTGGAAAAAAAAAACTAAAAGTGGCCCCATGACATGTCTAAATTGACCAGAGATGGGGCAATATAAGTAGGAGAGTCAGCAATACCATAGCGCAAAATAGCATATACCACAGTACAGTACAATATATTGCCCCAAAAGTTGTCCCTCTGTGGTGGCCATCAATAGAGGCTATTTTATGTCTTCCTCCAGTTGTCTCTGATTAAGTTATGGAGCAGGGGGGGTTAGGAAGTGAGATGCGTGCCATAGTTGAATTGAGGAGGGCACGTGAGGTCACTGGCTGAGTACATGAGTACCTGATTCTCACTGTGTTAATTACTGTTGAGAGCTCATTATGTACCTGTCAGCGGCAGAGAGGGAGGCTATTGGGTGGCCCCATGGGCTTCAGTCTACCGGGAAATTTCCCTGTAAGGTCCATAGCCAATCTGCCCCTGCTCCTTAGTTACGCTCAATTACAGCTTTGATAGAAGACTCTTTAAACCGAAGCAGTTTCAATACTGTTTCCAGCACTGCTTCTCCAGTTTGTGTTTACAGACTGCAGCAGTGACGTAGGCGTATATAACATGTGACTACCTCAGCCAATCAGTGGCCGCAGCAGTATATGTCATGAGACAACTGAAACCAGTGATTGGCTGCAGTGGTCATGTTCTGTATATGGCTACATCACTGCTGCAGTCTGGAAACACAAAAAGCAATTACATAGTAACATAGTTTATAAGGCCGAAAAAAGACATCTGTCCATCCAGTTCGGCCTGTTTTCCTATAAGTTGATCCAGAGGAAGGCAAAAAACCCCTGTGAGGTAGAAGCCAATTTTCCCCACTTTAGGGAAAAAAATTTCTTCCCGACTCCAATCAGGCAATCAGAATTACTCCCTGGATCAACGACCCCTCTCTAGTAACTATAACCTGTAATATTATTACCCTCCAAAAATACATCCAGGCCTCTCTTGAACTCTTTTAGTGAACTTACCATCACCACCTCCTCAGGCAGAGAGTTCCATAGTCTCACTGCTCTTACCGTAAAGAATCCTCTTCTATGTTTGTGTACAAACCTTCTTTCCTCCAGATGCAGAGGATGTCCCCTCGTCACAGTCACAGTCCTGGGGATAAATAGATGATGGGAGAGATCTCTGTACTGACCTCTGATATATTTATACATAGTTATTAGATCTCCCCTCAGTCGTCTTTTTTCTAAAGTGAATAACCCTAATTTTGATAATCTTTCTGGGTACTGTAGTCCACCCATTCCAGTTATTACTTTAGTTGCCCTCCTCTGAACCCTCTCCAGCTCTGCTATGTCTGCCTTGTTCACAGGAGCCCAGAACTGTACACAGTACTCCATGTGTGGTCTGACTAGTGATTTGTAAAGTGGCAGGACTATGTTCTCATCACGGGCATCTATGCCTCTTTTGATGCAACCCATTATCTTATTGGCCTTGGCAGCAGCTGTCTGACACTGGTTTCTGCAGCTTAGTTTGCTGTTCACTAAAATTCCTAGGTCCTTTTCCATGTCAGAGTTACCCAATATTTTACCATTTAGTATGTACTGGTGACTTGCATTATTCCTTCCCATATGCATAACTTTACATTTGTCAGTGTTAAACCTCATCTGCCACTTCTCTGCCCAAGCCTCCAGTCTATCCAGATCTATCTTTAGCAGTATACTGTCCTCTCCTGTGTTAATTACTTTACACAGTTTAGTGTCATCTGCAAAAATTGATATTTTACTGTGCAAGCCTTCTACAAGATCATTAATAAATATATTGAAGAGAATAGTGCCCAATACTGACCCCTGTTGTACCCCACTAGTTACAGTGACCCAATCTGAGTATGTACCATTAATAACCACCCTCTGTTTTCTATCACTGAGCCAGTTACTTACCCACATACAGACATTTTCTCCCAGGCCAAGCATTCTCATTTTATATACTAACCTTTTATGTGGTACAGTGTCAAATGCTTTGGAGAAGTCCAGATATACGACATCCATTGATTCGCTGCGGGCCAGTCTAGAACTTACCTCCTCATAGAAACTGATTAAATTGGTTTGACATGACCGATCCCTCATGAAGCCATGCTGATATGGAGTAATTTGCTTATTTTCATTGAGGTACTCCAAGATAGCATCTCTTAGAAAACCCTCAAACAGTTTACCCACGACTGATGTTAAACTTACCGGCCTATAGTTCCCGGGCTCTGTTTTTGGACCCTTTTTGAATATTGGTACCACATTTGCTATGCGCCAATCCTGTGGAACACTCCCTGTCAGTATAGAGTCCTTAAATATCAGAAATAAGGGTCTGGCGATGACATTACTTAATTCTCTTAGGATACGGGGGTGTATGCCATCCGGTCCTGGCGATTTTGTCTATTTTAATCTTTTTAAGACGCAGCTCTACTTCTTCCTGGGTCAGACAGGGTACTTTTAATGGGGAATTTAGTTTTATATTCTGCATTTCATCTGACAGTTTCTTTTCCTCAGTGAATATAGTGGAGAAAAAGATATTTAGTAGCTTTGCTTTCTCCTCATCGCTCTCTGCAACTCCCCCCTCATTACTCTGTAAGGGGCCGACACCTTCAGGTTTATACTTTTTACCATTTATATAATTAAAGAACATTTTAGGGTTAGTTTTACTCTCTTTGGCGATTAATCTCTCGCTCTCTAGTTTGGCTGTTTTTATTTGTCTTTTACATATTCTATTTTTTTCCTTATAGTTTTTCAATGCTTTCTCGCTCCCCTCCTGTTTTAGTGATTTAAATGCTTTCTGTTTATCATTTATTGCTTTCTTTACAGTTCTGTTTATCCACATTGTTTTTTTCTTGTTCCTTAACCTTTTATTCCCATAAGGTATGTACCTCTCACAATTAGATATTAGGATGCTTTTAAAAATATCCAATTTTGTGGCTATATTTTTATTTTTGAGGACTTTGTCCCAGTTAGTTAGGCCTATGGCCTCTCTTAGTTGGCTAAATTTAGCTTTTTTTGAAGTTTGGTATTTTTGTTCCTCCCCGAAGAAACGCTCTTTTGAATGACAGTTGGAAGGTTATTATATTATGGTCACTATTTCCCAGGTGTCCCCCAACCTGCACATCTGTTGTTCTGTCAGGTCTATTGGTTAATACTAAGTCCAGTATGGCCGTCCCTCTAGTCGGGTCCTTAACCAGTTGGGAAAGGTAATTGTCTTTGGTTATTTCCAAGAACCTGTTTCCTTTACGAGATATACAGGTTTCAGTTTTCCAGTCTATATCTGGGTAGTTGAAATCCCCCATAATAACGACCTCATTATGATTTGCCACCTCGTCTATTTCGTTTAGAAGTAGATTTTCTATGGGCTCTGGTATACTTTGAAGACCAAAGTGGAGGCACTGGAAATGGCTAAGAATTAAGTATACAATCTTTAATTATTTTAAAGGGGTTTTCTGGGACTAATATGTTGATGAGCTATCCCTAGGTGAGGCCATCAGTATTAAATCGGTGTGTGGGCCTAACACTCGACACCTCCATCGATCAGCTCTGGTCCAGGAAGTAAACAGTGTATAGAGCTGGAACACAACTTGTTTAGTGGCCGTTTTGGGTACTGCAGCTCAGCTCCCATTCACAAGAAGAGTGGATAAGTCATCTCTGTGTTGGTCCCTGATAATCCCTTTAACACATTGATGCAGGGATATATTTTTTGCCAAACACAGGAATGCACACAACAGAGGGGATGAATACTTCCTCATTTTCTATTGAATCCACAACAGGTTTGGTATAGAAGAAAAAAACTGCTTCAAAAATTGTCCCAAAATTTTTTACATAGTTTCTTCTGTTGTTAACAGCACAATGTTCATAACTAAAAGTATTCAATCGCTTATTTTCTGTCTGAGAGACCAGTGACAATGCTTGATTGTGAGAACTTCAACTCTGTCTATTCTTGAGTTCTTACCCGATATCAGCCAACAGAACCAGAAGATACACAGTGTGCAGAAGAACAAGAAAAACAAGATTAACTTGTCACTTGAAAGGAGAATCACAAGCGTGCATCCGATTAAGAGGAAGAGTACTCCTTGCACCAGCACGTAGACAGGGATGTGTCTCTCCAGCGCACACTCACCCAAGTAGAATGCCCCTGTGTGAAGGCAAGTGATTAATACCACTCTGCATATCAGACATCCTGGAAACTTATCACATTGGAATTTACATGGTCCCTGATTCAACATTGCTCTGAAAAAGTACCGCTCCTCAACTAGATGACTATTATTATTGAGGTGCACAGGGGAACGTAGTGAGATGCCTTTATTATGTAGGACAGGGGAGGTCTTCCAGAGTGAAAAATGGTCTTTTTCACCACTCCTCACTCTGGATAAGAGATCAGGATCTTAAACAGAGGACTTGCTCTACTAACTCAGCATTCTCTAAAAGTTTAGTGGAGTTTTCTAAACTGGAAAACTCCTTTTAGTTTAGGAAGATTGCTCAGATTTTATGTATGCCTAATCTTCCATGCTTATATTTCTGGGTTCAAGTAAGGACATTGACTAGGTCAGTTCAGATCATTAATTCTGTTTCAATTGTTTATTCCAAAGACTAAAATTGGCTTTACACTTTACATAGCTATTGGCCAAACACAACAGCCATTTCTCACTCCAGTGAGCTCCACAATGTTCTGTTGGAATTGCAGCTCAGCCCCATTAATTTGAATGGGACTGAGAAGTGCCTAGATGTCATAACCGATGAATGTGATGTCACTGGCCTTGGGTAAGCTACAAGAAGGCTCACAGGAGAGCAATAGCCTCCTCAAACAGCTGATCGGTGGGGGTCCTGAATGTCAGACCCTAACTAATAAGATACTCAATATAAAAAAAAACTTTGAATTAAATTATTTTTATCATCTCAGACAATGGGGGCATAACGCTAGGATATGCCCCCACTGTTTTATAGGTGTGGGTTCCACTGCTGGGACACACACCTATATCAGGAACAGAGCCCAGAAAAGCGGTGGCTGGAGGACTCTGGTCTGGCCACCAATAAGAGCACTCCTCATGGAAGGCAAAGGGAGCGCACCACGCATGACCGGCCACCGTTCCCAGTTAATTCTATGGGCCCAACGGAAATAGCCCATCCATTAGAAATTGAATGGAAGGCGGCTACACATGTGCAGCACACCCTCCATTTCGGGACTCCATTATTGATATTAGTGTGGTTCCCAGCGGTGGGACCCTCACCTATAAGACAATGGCTCAACACAAATCAAGCCTACAATAAACTAAAATGCATCCCCGGGGATCTGTGTGTCACGGTATATGGTAACCTGTACTCTATACTTACTTTATTGGCGCAAGATTATTTGTGAACTGTAGCATTTGAATTGTATTATTGCCACACGCTTATTTAAGGTACTACCCCCGTGACCATGGTGTTGGGTCAATGATCATGTATTAGACCCTTCCACCACCCATAATGTTTAACGTTTTATGTGTATTTTAAATGTATTGATATATGATACAATAAAGCTTGTGTATTTTCTTGTACTCTTTGTGCATTTTAGTTTATTGTAGGCTTGATTTGTGTTGAGTCAATAGTTGAATGTGGGCCGTAGTGTTAGCCTTACTACTACTTGTTAGTTGCCCTAATAAACCTATGTGAGTTTTTCTATAAGACAATGGTGGCATATCGTAGACAATGCCCCCATTGTCTGAGATGAGAATAACCCTTTAAAGGGTTTCTGTCATCAGATTTGAGCATTGCAAACCGAGTGTCATTTGCAATGCGCAAATGACACCTGATGACAGATCTGTTAATGGTATAGTTTTCTGTAGTGTAGTTTTTGTGAAAATAGCGTATTTAAAATATGTAAATGAGCTTCCCTAGGTGCAAGGGGCGTTAACCCTGCACCTAGTAGCCCCGTAATTTCTCCTCTTACCCCTCCTCCGTTCCTGTGATTGACAGGGCCAGGCAGCTAGCTCTTTCAGCTCCCGGCCCTGTCCGAGTCCGAAATCCCGCGCCTGCGCATTGCAATCAGCAATCCGCGCATGCGCGTTGAGAGCCTCTGGCCGCCCGGATCCCGGCTTCCTCAATGCGCCCACATTGCTGATCGCAATGTGTAGGCGCGGGATTTCGGACTCGGACAGGGCCGGGAGCTGAAAGAGCTAGCTGCCTGGCCCTGTCAATCACAGGAACGGAGGAGGGGTAAGAGGAGAAATTACGGGGCTACTAGGTGCAGGGTTAACGCCCCTTGCACCTAGGGAAGCTCATTTACATATTTTAAATACGCTATTTTCACAAAAACTACACTACAGAAAACTATACCATTAACAGATCTGTCATCAGGTGTCATTTGCGCATTGCAAATGACACTCTGTTTGCAATGCTCAAATCTGATGACAGAAACCCTTTAAGGTTTAAGTAAGGCTACTTTCACACTAGCGTTAGCACGGATCCGGCACCTAAAGGGTGCCGACGGATCCGTGCTAACGCTATACATGTGTGGAGCCGGAGCAGCGCTCCGGCCCCACACATGACACACATTAAAACAACACACAGACTACATACAAACAAACATACAGACATACATACAAACATACAGACATACATACATACTCACATACTCCCGGGACGCCGGCAGAACGTCTTCATGCGCCTCCTGCGCGCAGTGATGACGATTCCCCACAGCGCCCTCTGCTGGGCGCAGTGGGGAAACGTCATCGCAGCGTGCAGGAGGCGCGTGAAGACCTGCTGCCGGCGTCCCGGGAGTATGTGAGTATGTATGTATGTATGTCTGTATGTTTGTATGTTTGTATGTATGTCTGTATGTTTGTTTGTATGTAGTCTGTGTGTATGTATGCCGGATCCGGAATGACCCCCCATTGGAAATCAATGGAGGACAGATCCGGATTACTGGTGTGTCCACACCAAACGGATCCGTCCCCATTGACTTCCATTGGGGGTCATTCCGGATCCGTCTTGGTGCGGATGCCTGGACCGGAGAGCAAACCGCAGCATGCTGCGGTTTGTTCTCCGGTCTGAAGACGGAACGGAATGCTTTCAGGAGCATTCCGTTGTCTTCAGTTCAGTTTTGTCCCCATTGACAATGAATGGGGACAAAACTGAAGCGTTTTTTTCCGGTATTGAGCCCCTATGACGGAACTCAATACCGGAATTTAAAAACGCTAGTGTGAAAGTAGCCTAAGTTCCAAGTCTCACAAAGAGATATATACTGAAATGTGGAAGTATAGTATAAGCAACTGCAGTAATAAACTGGGTCCTAAAATGTGTTTGCTCGGGTTTATCTGATAAATTTCTTTAAACTTCAGAAACCATTCATGCTTTAACACATGCAATGTTAGGGAACATCTGAAAGAGACACATACTGTTTCAGAGAACTGTGGGATTTTGTTTATAAGGTGTTTTTTTTTGTTTGTTTGTTTTTACAAAATAATACGCAAGTAACAAGACAGTAACAATTTCCCTTCTTGCAGCTCACACATATGTACTGTACCCTACAGGGGTTATCCCACAAAAAGTAATGTATTTATCATCTATGCCCAGGAGTTAATAAATGTTTTTGTGGGATAACCCCTTTGGTTTATGTTCACTGCAGCCTCATAAATTTGCCCTTCAAACATACAAACAAGATAAGCACATATACATGGCACATTCCACTAAACACTTTAAAGAGGCATCTTTTTAAAGATCTGTTATAGGTCACAAAATGAAATGAAAATTTCGTAAAAGTGTCACTTATGTCTTTAGGTTTTTAGGAGACCTTCCATAAAGAAGAACATTTTATTCATGAAACCTCAGAAGCTCAGGTAAAATTCTTAATAGGGACTAATGGGGTCCTTTATCAAACTAGTGTAAAGTAGAACTGGCTTAGTTGCCCATAGCAACCAATCAGATTTCTCCTTTCATTTTTCAAAGGAGCTGTGAGAAATGAAAGGTCTAATCTGATTGGTTGCTATAGGCAACTAAACTAGTTTGACTTTACACCAGTTTAATAAATGACCCATAAGTCATTACAACGTTTCCCAATGATTTGACAATGCTTATCTTCTGCATTCTGGGCGACCAGTGTATGAAATATGTGTGAAAAACACAAGTACTACTGTAGCAACTGTCAGATAGAATGGATGGGATTTATCAAAACTGGTATAAAAGGTTTAATTTGATGGACAAGGTCTTTTGTTTTTAAATACACTAACTATATAACTGAAGCCTTTCTCTAGAATTAAATGGATTATCCTTGAAATAACATTAATGATGACCTGTCCTCTGGATAGGGTCATCAATATCAGATCAGCAGGGACCTCCGCCAATCAGCTGTTAGGAGAGGCCGGGTATGTGATGTTACCGTACATCAGTCACGTGGCCTAGGCGCAGTTCAGCCGTATTGAAGTAAATAGGGCTGAGCTGCAATACCAACCAGAGCTGCTATACTATGTACAGCTGTGTGCTTGTGAGATGCCAAAAGTCCACCACTCTCACCAGAGCTCCAGTGAGCGTGGTGACTCCCTGGAACAGCTGATCAGTGGGGATGCCGAGACTCTGACCCCCCCCTCCTTGATGTGATAATAATGACCTATCCTCAGGATAGGTCATCATTATGACATAGGCAGGGGTCAAGTCCCAGCACCCCAGCCGATGTGATAATGGTTTATTATAATTTCCTGGATAACCCCTTTAAACTTATTAGGTTGTCTTTATCTTTTATATATCACAAGACACTATGCTTGACTCCCTTACAACAACAAAAGTTCTACAAGAGAAAGATGCATGAAATACTGTAATATGAAATAATGGTTCTGCAATGCCTAAAAAACCAAACCCTGGAGAAAAGATAAAAATCAATTTTTCCACTGTCAAAGAAAAAGAACCAAAGAAAGGTCTCCAAAAACACTTTCTTAAGATGGATTACTATTTCAATGTGTAACTGCTAGGCTTCAAGAGAAGGAGGTTCTTTAAAGAAACACATTGGAGGAGATTTATTAAAACTGAGCTCTTTTGGAAAATGCCAGTTTTACTTTACACCAGTTTTAATAAACCTGCCCTATTCTGTCTGAGTGGTAACCTCCTGGGATGAATGGACGGAACTGTCAATTGGTCAAATTTGTACAACTGAAACCTGAACAGTTCTCCATACATTTTTCAAAGACTTGAGAACAGACGTTATTTTGGGTACTTCTAGCCAGATTAAGGAGGCAATGACAGATGCATTTCAGCTGTGGAGATGTGTTTATTAAAAAAAATACTACATCCTGTTGTTAAACCATTTGCTTTCCCAATCTCAGAGACAACTTGTTTGTGGGCTAAAAGACTGTGCGTGTGCTTTGGCAAATATAAATTTGCAGTACACTTTGCCAGATTATATCATGCTTCGGGGTTGGGAAGTAATAAGTGTCTGTTTTTTCTGTGCTAGTTCATCTAGATCTAGATATCTAGTATTCTGTCCAAGAACCCATGCATATCTTAAAATGGCCCTCCTTAAGATCCTGGTCATAACTGCCTTGTAGAATAGTTATTAACTGATGTTATGCTGTGGTCAATATATGATTTTCTAAGTATTTACTACATTTGCCATGCTTTATAATCTCTTTATGTGTACCCAAATATCTCTTCTATTTACTGGGCGGTAATTGACTTCTCACAAGACAAGTGTCACCTATGCCCAGATAAAACATAATGCGTTTTTCTTTTAAATAAATCTGTTTTCAGTAACTTACCAATGATTATGAAAGAAATCCCAGCTATGCACAACACGGCAATGACAAGACATACTCCAACTGTAAAAAAATGTTATCAGAAATTATTGCGAAAGATTTAACCTCATATATCAGTTCTTGCTGAAACAATAGAAAAAGACATGATTTACTGACTACCTGTTTACGCAGCTCAGAATATAGTGTGGGCTGCTGTAGTAGAGCTTATGTGCGGCACTGATGGCATAAACCTACGCACAACTAAACAGAAAGGGCACTACTTGCTAATTTCTTTACTGATTAATATTCTAAATTATGAAAGAAAAGGATGACAAATTCATGAGTACAGTAGTCTATAAACACAATGCAGGTAGTAATTTGAATTCATTGTAAAGAGTAATTTTAATGATGTCTTGCTGTAAAATAAAGTTCCCACATACAGTGGTAGCAATATAGACACACCAGAGTGTAGCCATATTACCTATGTATACCAGCCATATTCCCCTTTATAGAGCAGCCCCATGTAGGCTTGACCCTTGCCTTTGGAAACTCCTCACAGTCAGAAGGAACAAGGAGCTAAGCACTTAAAGGGTTTGTGCAGCATGTTTGTATTGATTATCTATCCTCAGGATAGGTCATCAATATCTGATCAGTGGGGGACCAAGACCTGCCATCCCCCACCGATCAGCTGTTTGAAAATAAGGCAATGCTCCATGTGAGCGCTGCTTCCTCTTCATTACACTGCCCGTCTCTTAGAATGGATTCACTTGAATAGAGCAAGTAATTACACTGTGCCACAATGGACAGGAGGGACAATGGGCAGTGTGATTAAGAGGAAGCAGCACTCGCATGGAGTGCTCCTTTAAGTTCAAAGCTCCTTTAACTCCTTTAAGTTCTAGTGTTCGTGGGGGTCCCAGTGGTGGGGCCATTAATAATCAGGTGTGGATAGTTGCTAAATGCCCATTAAGGGAAAACCCTTTTTATTCAGTGGGAGAGCAGCCACCTAGCGCCAGCTAAATGGGGGGTGATGGCAGCCGACTCCATCTGCCATCAGAAAAGGGAAATCTCGTGAGATTTCGAGAGAGATCTTGTGGAGAAAGTCTTGCAAGAGCGAGAACTTTGTTCAAAATTTTTTTCTAGCGGTGATGGAGCTAGGCGCCTGCTCTGTAGCAACGTCAATGTCTGTGGGAACATCCCAAAAAACAGTTCAGGGGACCCCCCAAATGGCTCAGAAAGCAGTCCCCCATTATCATCACTATCTTCAGAAGAGGCATTTATATATCTAAAGAAAATGAAGAATCTTGTAGAGGTTGGAGCATCTGGATTTGAACATATTCCTTTAGTTTCTGAGGCAGTATCTCCTCCCTATAAAGTCAACACCTCGTTTGGGGGACTTTGACAGGACAAATGAAGGTGTTTTTTGTCAGATGCAACACCTTCAATTATGAGTAAAGCTCATTTTAGCAAATTCCCACACAACAATAATGAGGTGTTTGTCTCACAAAACATATGTCAACATGTCAACAAGGCTGCTATATATCTCATTCTGAGGTACACTGGGATTCAGAATCCGTAATGTGCTCCACAGCCTCCTCAGAAACTGGTGCAAATTACAATTGCTGAGAGTTGGTTTGACAGGAAGAACGCCTCCATCCAAATTATTTGCTACTAGATGAGGTATATCCGACTCCTCTAAACTCAACTGGCAGTTCCTTCCACTCTGGTTAAAAAAGAAAGACTTAGTTCTTAAAAATGTTAGGCTGGTTTTGCATCACTGTTTCTTTTTCTGTTCTTATACATCAGCAGAACAGAAAAAAACAGGATCCTGTTAAAAAACAAAAAACAAAAAAAAAAACGTATCTCAGATAAAAATGGCTCAAATGGATGCCAAATATGCATAATGGATGCAACAGGAATCAGGATCTGTTTTTTTTTTTTTTTTTTTTTTTTTTTTTTTTTTTATACAGGATCCTGTTTTTTTCCTGTTCTTCTGATTATCAGAAGAATGGAAAAAAGAAACAGTGAGGTGAAACCAGCCTTATAGGAATAATGACATTAACACCCTAATCGCTCTGCATTTCCTAATGATACTACTGACCAAACATTATTAAGTGTACAATTTGAGGTAACTGTCAGAGCTGGGCCGTTGCATTTTATGTTATTTAAAGAACAGGATGGTAATCGGCATGTTCTCAGAATGCAAAAACTCTGCTCTCATCTAATGCCTTATTTACACAGTCAGTGTTCAGTCAGTGATTTCCATCAGTGAATCTGAGCCAAAACCAAGTGCGGCTGTACAGAAAGAACAGGTGCAGATTTTGCCCTTATACCTTATGTCTGTGTAGACTCCAATCCTGATTTTGGCTCTCAGACACTGATGGAAATCACTGGCCAAACAGTGACGTGTGAATAAGGCATACATTGTGAATCGGTAATAGATTGCGCTCCCTGAAGGTTACCTATTTTGCTGAGTAGCTATCCGAAGTACAGGTGCACCTCAAAAGCAGATACCTGCAAGCAAATACTTTCACCCCCCCCCTCCATTTTCACAGAAATCATTTTTTTGGTGTGGTTCAATATAATTAAGATATATATATATATATATATATATATATATATATAATGGCGGACCTGAAGCCTCAGAGGGTGATAGTGATGCCGAAGCCACAGGCCTGCCGATATCCAGAAAATACCTGAAAATGGCCCTCTCAAAAGCCTTAGAGCCTGTTCTGCATGAAATATCCTCCTTACGTCAAGATGTGTGGCACATAGGAGAAAGAGTGGAATCACTGGAGACGACGCAAGTCGGCATGTTGGAATTTCAAACAGCGACCTCCTCATGCCTGCAACAGTGCCAAGCGCACCTAAACGCCGTTCATAAAGCCCTGGAGGACCAGGAAAACCGAGGAAGGAGGAATAACCTGAGGTTCAGAGGAGTGCCAGAATCGATCACACTAAACGAGGTACCAGATACCATAAAGGCTATATGTGAAGAAATACTTGGCCCCGAACATCCCTCACCAGTCATACTAGAGAGGGCCCACCGAGCCCTTCGCCCGAGACCTAAGCCATCAGATCCCCCTAGGGACATAATTTGCCGCTTTCTGAATTTTGAAGACAAGGAAGCTGTCCTTACTAAAGCTTGAGACATGCCTGAAATAACCTATGAAGGCCATACCATACATATCTATCAAGATCTAGCACCTGTGACACTTAAAAAACTGAGAATGCTAAAACCGTTAACCGACTGGCTTAGAATCCGCAAGGTGCCTTATCGCTGGACTTTCCCATTTGGATTATCATTTTTCTTTAATGGACGCCGTATGACCATACGGTCCCATGAAGATCTTGGCCCCATTTATGAACACTTGGACATACAACCTCTGAATATTGACAACTGGGACCTGGTCCAAGATTTAGCATCTTTACCAGAGATACCCAAAATCCTCCCATTTGAGGTTCATCATACTCCAAAGTCACAAAGACAGAAAAAATCTAAAACACCTATGACCCCAAGACGAATCTCCAATGAAGATTCCTGGAGGGAAACCCTTCTGAATCTTAACCTGTCGAATACCTGTGGGACTGTTACCCAACTAGATCACACTAAAGAACCCCACAGATTGGGACTGCTTCGTACTCTCTAAAACTTCAGATATTTACCCCTCCCCCTTTTTTCCCACTTCTATCCCCTCCTCCCTTCTCCCTGTATCCCTCTCATACCTCTCCCCCCCCACCCCGTTTATAGATAAGAGATTAACCCACATTCAGTCTGTTAGGACATTCAATTTAAGTCTAGGGACAATCCTCTACTCACCCACACCCCCCCTATTATCTGGCCAAATAGATAGATCCCCCAATATCCCAAAAAGCCAGGTGGGTACCATGAAGAGGAGCTGGGCTCTTTTGAAGTCGTGCCCTCTATCATGGAACCCCCAATATCATTGTATTCTATAGTAGAAACACAGGTTTCAATGGTTGTAGAGCCCTTTGCCCCCCCCCCCCCTCTCACTACAAATGCGAGCCCTGGGTTACCACACCAACGAGGGATCTTCTACCCTTCTCTTTATAGTTGTTTTCTGTTTTGGGACCTTTCTCCCATTTTATATAACTCATTTATGTTATGTTATTTTATGTCTTTTTATGATATGCAGGTCATTACTGAAAAGTTTACAGCGGTTCGAGTGCAGCAGAGAACAGATTTCAACCCTGTAGTCCTACAACCAAGAGGATGAGTACCTCAAACTTTCCTTTCTACAATATCAGGTCTTTAACACATGCAATTTAGCCTTCTCTGTTTCTCTTGAGCATCATTATGGCTGACATAAGAGTTGCCTCCTACAATGCAAGAGGCCTTAATTCGCCCTCTAAGCGCCGACAAGTGTTTAACATGCTGAAAAGAGACAAAGCTAACATGGTTTTTCTGCAGGAAACCCACTTTAAGATAAATCACATCCCCAATTTGTCCTATTCTTTTTTTTCTCCCAGTGGTATCATTGTGGAACACATTCCTCTAACTCTATGGGAGTGAGTATAGGGCTCCAAAAGAAAATCCCTTTTCAACTAATAGACCAAGCACTTGGCACTGAGGGGAGATATATCATGCTAAAAGGTAAAATAGGCCTACAATGCTACACATTCATAAATGTGTATGCCCCAACTGCAAGCAAGTCTCCTGGCTTAAGGATCTTTTGACCAAAATAGACTAATTCAAGGAAGGCATTACAATCCTAGGGGGAGACTTCAATTTAGTTTTAAACCTCTTATTAGATTCTTCCTCCCATAAGTCTACTCATTCTCAAAAGGCTCCGAGTTCTCTCATCACCAGACTCTGGAGGGAGCAACTGGTAGACGCCTGGCATGCACTCCATCCAACAGCTGTGGACTATACCTACTTCTCCTCAGTCCACGGCTCATACCAACGCTTAGACTATCTCTTTGTTTCAAAGGAGCATCTCCAGCTGTCCTCGGGGGCGGACGTGGGGAATATACTTATCTATAGATACCCAAAAAAAAATTACACTACTTCTCGAACTGGCGCCTGAACGAGTACCGGCTACAAAAACCCGTTTAACACAATTATTGAGGAATACTTCTCCATAAATACAACCCCAAACGTATCACCCTAAACTCTCTGGGACGCGCATAAAGCGTACATAGGAGGCCAATGTATCAGCTTGGGAGCCCATATTAAAAAGGAGAAAAACAAACAAATCAACACCCTCCATGAGAAAATAAAAAAGGTAGAAAGTATCCACAAACAATCCCTCTTGAAATCACACCTCACTGGACGGAACTCACTGGCCTTAGAAATGACCTTAAAAACCTATTAAACAATATTTCAGCAAAATATTTTTTACACTTACAGCACAAGATATTTGCACATGGTAATAAAGCATCAAAGTTTGCGATGCAGAGATAAAAAAAAGAGAAATGGTCCTCCATCTAAAAGGCCCAGATGGGTCCTTAGTACATGATTAAAAAAAAAATAGCCTCACAATTTAGAGACTTTTATGAATCCCTGTATAATTTAGATAAAGATCAAACTGTAAGAGAAACGTTATCTACCTGCCCATTCTTAAGATCATATTACCCACCTTAACAGATTCCCAAAAGCAACAATTCACCAACCCATTCACTACTGAGGAACTCACTAATGCTATCAAACAGTCCCCCACAGGAAAGAGCACAGGGCCGGATGACCTCCCCATTCAATATTATTCAGTCTTCCAACATATTCTGATCCCACATCTACTCCCAATTTACCATCAATCACTTGAGGACAAACCTCTATCTAGAGATATGACAAAAGCCCACATCACTCTTATCCCAAAAGAGGGGGGGAAAATGGTTAGATGGCTGGAGGAGCTTTTAAACTAGGATCTGGGGGGAGGGTGGGGGGTAATACTAATAAGGGGATAGATAGTGTAGATAGAGAGTGGGTCATAGGAGGGGAGAGTGGAGGGGTTAGTGGGGGTTGGGATTAATGAGGAATGTAGGGAGAATATTGGGCAAAACATCAACCAAAGTAACCCAAAAACCCTGGATATTCAGTTCACAGGTAATAGTAATTTAAAAAGGGGGGTAAAAAATATACATAGACCTCTTAAGTGTATGTACACTAATGCCAGAAGCCTGACTAATAAAATTGGTGAACTGGAATTAGTGATGTGTGAGGAGGACTATGATATAGTGGGAGTAATTGAGACATGGCTGGATGATAGGTATGACTGGGCAGTTAACGTACAGGGTTACAGTCTGTTTAGAAAGGATCGCCAAAACCGGAGAGGGGGAGAGGTCTTCCTTTATGTAAAGTCCTGTCTAAAGCCCACACTCCGGGAAGATATAAGTGAGGGACATGAAGATGTGGAGTCAATGTGGGTAGAAATAAATGGAGCCAAAAACAATAATAAAATACTAATAGGAGTTTATTATAAACCCTCTAATATACCAGAGCCCATAGAAAATCTACTTCTAAACTAAATAGACGAGGTGGCAAATCATAAATACCAAACTTCAAAAAAGCTAAATTTAGCCAACTAAGAGAGGCCATAGGCCTAACTAACTGGGACAAAGTCCTCAAAAATAAAAATATAGCCACAAAATTGGATATTTTTAAAAGCATCCTAATATCTAATTGTGAGAGGTACACACCTTATGGGAATAAAAGGTTAAGGAACAAGAAAAAACCAATGTGGATAAACAGAACTGTAAAGAAAGCAATAAATGACAAACAGAAAGCATTTAAATCACTAAAACAGGAGGGGAGCGAGGAAGCATTGAAAAACTATAAGGAAAAAAATAGAATATGTAAAAGACAAATAAAAACAGCCAAACTAGAGACCGAGAGATTAATCACCAAAGAGAGTAAAACTAACCCTAAAATGTTCTTTAATTATATAAATGGTAAAAAGTATAAACCTGAAGGTGTCGGGCCCCTTACAGAGTAATGAGGGGCAGTTGCAGAGTGCGATGAGGAGAAAGCAAAGCTACTAAATATCTTTTTCTCCACTGTATTCACTGAGGAAAATAAACTGTCAGATGAAATGCAGAATATAAAAGTAAATTCCCCATTAAAAGTGCCCTGTCTGACCCAGGAAGAAGTAGAGCTGCGTCTTAAAAAGATTAAAATAGACAAATCGCCAGGACTGGATGGCACACACCCCCGTATCCTAAGAGAATTAAGTAATGTCATCGCAAGACCCTTATTTCTGATATTTAAGGACTCTATACTGACAGGGAGTGTTCCACAGGATTGGCACATAGCAAATGTGGTGCCAATATTCAAAAAGGGTCCAAAAACAGAGCCCGGGAACTATAGGCCGGTAAGTTTAACATCTGTCGTGGGTAAACTGTTTGAGGGTTTTCTAAGAGATGCTATCTTGGAGTACCTCAATGAAAATAAGCGATTTACTCCATATCAGCATGGCTTCATGAGGGATCGATCATGTCAAACCAATTTAATCAGTTTCTATGAGGAGGTAAGTTCTAGACTGGACCGCGGCGAATCAATGGATGTCGTATAACTGGACTTCTCCAAAGCATTTGACACGGTACCACCAGTATATAAAATAGAGAAAATGTCTGTATGTGAGTAAGTAACTGGCTCAGTGATAGAAAACAGAGGGTGGTTATTAATGGTACATACTCAGATTGGGTCACTGTAACTAGTGGGGTACCACAGGGGTCAGTATTGGGCACTATTCTCTTCTATATATTTATTAATGATCTTGTAGAAGGCTTGCACAGTAAAATATCAATTTTTGCAGATGACACTAAACTGTGTAAAGTAATTAACACAGAAGAGGACAGTATACTGCTACAGATAGATCTGGATAGACTGGAGGCTTGGGCAGAGAAGTGGCAGATGAGGTTTAACACTGACAAATGTAAGGTTATGCATATGGGAAGGAATAATGCAAGTCACCAGTACATACTAAATGGTAAAATATTGGGTAACTCTGACATGGAAAAGGACCTAGGAATTTTAGTGAACAGCAAACTAAGCTGTAGAAACCAGTGTCAGACCGCTGCTGCCAAGGCCAATAAGATAATGGGTTGCATCAAAAGAGGCATAGATGCCCGTGATGAGAACATAGTCCTGCCACTTTACAAATCACTAGTCAGACCACACTGTGTACAGTTCTGGGCTACTGTGAACAAGGCAGACATAGCAGAGCTGGAGAGGGCAACTAAAGTAATAACTGGAATGGGTGGACTACAATACCCAGAAAGATTATCAAAATTAGGGTTATTCACTTTAGAAAAAAGACAACTGAGGGGAGATCTAATAACTATGTATAAATATATCAGAGGTCAGTACAGAGATCTCTGCCATGATCTATTTATCCCCAGGACTGTGACTGTGACGAGGGGACATCCTCTGCGTCTGGGGGAAAGAAGGTTTGTACACAAGCATAGAAGAGGATTATTTACGGTAAGAGCAGTGAGACTATGGAACTCTCTGCCTGAGGAGGTGGTGATGGTAAGTTCGCTAAAAGAGTTCAAGAGAGGCCTGGATGTATTTTTGGAGGGTAATAATATTACAGGTTATAGTTACTAGAGAGGGGTCGTTGATCCAGGGAGTAATTCTGATTGCCTGATTGGAGTCGGGAAGGAATTTTTTTCCCTAAAGTGGGGAAAATTGGCTTCTACCTCACAGGGTTTTTTTTTTTGCCTTTCTCTGCATCAACTTGTAGGAAAACAGGCCGAACTGGATGGACAGATGTCTTTTTTTGGCCTTATAAACTATGTTACTATGTTAGGGTAAAGACCACTCACTATGCTCTAATTACAGACCTATCTCACTCCTCAATGTAGACCTCAAACTACTAGCTAAAATGTTGGCAAACAAGCTAGCAGATATCCTCCCTTCATTGATACACAGAGACCAAGTAGGTTTTGTTAAAGGAAGAGAGGGGAGGGACAATACAGCTAGAGTGCTTAACGTTTTATATTATGCCTCTCATAAATCCATCCCCATAGCCCTTCTCAGCACAGATGCTGAGAAGGCCTTTGATAGAGTGAGGTGGTCTTTAATGGAACAAGTACTCTCTAAACAACAATTTCCAAAGCCCTTCCTATCCGCAATAAAAGCAATGTACGCTAATGCTTCAGCTTCTATTAGGGTTAATGATGTCATCTCCAACGTCTCCCAGATTAGGAATGGAACCCGTCAAGGGTGTCCTCTTTCCCCCCCTTTTATTTGTACTGACCTCGGAACCCCTCCTCCAGACCATTAGAACAGATCAAGAAATCAGAGCCATTGAACTAGGGGATCAAGAGCACAAAACAGCCGCATTTGTGGACGATTTATTAATAATGATAAGCAACCCGGACAAGGCCCTTCCTAAGATCTATCAACATTTGGAGGCTTATGGCCAACATTCCAATTTTAAAATAAACCATAGTAAGTCACCGATAATTAGTTCTGGGCTCTCTACATCACATAAAACCCGTTTGCGACAAAACTCACCATTTAACTGGATTTCCCCCTCTCTGACTTATTTGGGTGTCAAGATAGGCACTGACCCCTCCAACCTATTTTCCCTAAACTATATCCCCCTATTAAACAACATCACTGAAACCCTTAAAAACCTAGATCTACCAATTCTATCATGGTTTGGGAGGAAAAACATATTGACCTCATTAGTATTACCTAAATTGACTTACCTGCAACAAGTACTCCCAATACCAGTCCCAACCTCGTATTACAACACATTAAGATCATTATATAGATCCTTTATTTGGACTAAGAAAAAAGCCCGCCTCTCATATAAACTTTTATCTAGACCTAAACATCTGGGGGGTATCTCTGTCCCAGATCCAGAGATATATGGAAAGGCAACCCTCCTCTCAAGGGTGGTAGATTGGTTGAGAGCCCCCTCACATAAATCATGGGTAAGCATGGAACATTCACTGCTGGGCCCTCCTTTTAGATCCATATTACTGGGATGTCACTCCCCAATACATACCTCAGCCAATATAAACCCGCTCATAAAAGCCACACTCTCAGCTTGGAGGTGGTTCAGAAATACACAATACACGTTCCCACTTCCTTCCCCACTACTCCAGGTTCGAGACATCTTTTATCTAGCTCCGAAGGCACTTTATGAGGGACTCCCTCTGAAAGGCAGGAATTCAACTATCCCAGTAAGAGACCTCTTTCAGGACTCTAACATCCTTGACACAGATGCCCTGAGCCAACTGTTTGGCATCCAAAAACCTCACCTTAACCCCCTTTACTTTCTAAAAGCTTATATCTCACAACACGTGGGACTGGGAGAACTCCTTCGCCCACAGAGCTGGTTCGAAAACCTAATTAGCAACCCCACCAACCCTCCCAAACTGATCTCACAACTATACAACAAATTATAACTTCCTTTTCCTTGTACCACTCCAGCTTTTATTAGACTTTGGGAAAAAGACCTAAACTGCAACTTCTTGAACACTGAAATAGAATCCATCCTCATATCCCCACATGTGTCATCTAGGTGTGTCAGAATACAGGAGAATAGATAAAGTAACAACAAGATGGTACAAAACACCTGAGATAACATGTCTATATTCGACGTCCACCTCTGACACATGCTGGAGATGCCTCCAGGACAAAGCCACATTCCTCCATGTCTGGTGGTCCTTCAACATCTCAAACCAAATATGTGGCACCACACACCAGGCGTCTCCAGAAAAAGCTTTACTGAGCCTCTACCCTCTCAAGAATATAGATCACACCCTTAACCTTAGGCTTTTCTAAGCAACTTATATTAGCAGCACGTTTCTTGATCCTGAAATACTGGCTTTCTACTGACCTCCCCTCAATAGAACAGTGGGTCTCGAAAATTGACCAGATTTATAGATTCGAAGAACTCTCCTCATGGGAGATGAGAGCTAATCATAAATTTACTAATCTATGGAAGGAATGGGAGACCTATATGAAGCAAAATAAAACATAAGGCACTCCCTTAACCTAGAAACAGGGAAAATCCTCTCGGTTCACTATACCAGTATGCAACATGGACCCCTTTCGTTGCATTGTTCACCGTCTTCATCGATATCTCCATCAAAGACTCATCATGGAGTCCGCCTGGAGCCGTCTATTTTATATGTCATCCCGCTTCTGCTTTTGCACTCGACCAGCTCCAAATTCGACCTGACCAATACAAACTGCAATGTCTGCAATGACCTGTACCTTCAGTTATTATCTAAATCTACCACTGTTCATAGATTAAGAGGTTCCTTTTAAAACCTCCACTGTACTGTCAAACAAATCTTTGAAATAAAGTATTTGAAAATAAAAAAATAAAAATAAAAAATATATTTTAAAATAAAAAAATTATTTAAAGAAAAGCCTCAGTCATCCGTTTACATATATTCAGTTTCCAAACGATTGAAATTTAAACATTTTTTGGGGAGGGTTATATTTATTTAAGGAGCAGCATAAATCTACATGATTATCAACATTTTCTCACAGTTCAGGCAATGGTAAGGCCTGCATCATGTCACTAATGCCTCAATAATCAATTTTTTTTGGGGGGGGTTAAAGTTCTTCAAGTAACATAAATGTACCTTATTACTGAATCAATACCGACATTTTATCACAGTCCAGGCAGGCTAAATACGATCAATTGACCTCTCCTTGCTGCCGGTGCCCCATCTTCCAGCTCTTGCTGTCTGTCTGTCTGCCTACTTATCATCATGTTGTGTACGGCTGCTGCATGCTACGGCCTATATTATGTCACTTTCCAACCATCACGTTTTCTACGGCTGCTGCTGGGACCTGCATCATGTCATTAATGCCACTTGCTAACCATCACGTTCCCCAAAGACACTTTTTTAAAAATCTGATAACACTGTGTTTTTAAATATCATCTGCCCCTGATAAAGGACAATTTTTGAAAGCTTTGGAATATGAAAAAACATGAGATATGTGCCTGCGCACATGAAAAGAGACAACAAGTTTTCCTAAAAATTGTGGGGCATATTTATTTTAGACACCGGTCTTAATAAGCCGTATGGCTGTGGATTGGCAAAGTTATGTATAGGTGCCGGCCTCTAAATAATTTTGGCGGATCCACCACTGCTTCTAAATGTAAGACAGCTTCCCTGCTGTCTTACATTTAGACCATTTTCTAGACCTGAACCAGGAGTGGAAAATGATGTATGAGACACGCCTGCTGGCCTTCTCTGACCATGCCACGCCGCTTTTTTAGACCTAGTGTGAGCGAATAATAAGTTGTAGATTCTGCCTACCATGGTGTATGACAGAATCTGCGCCAGATATGTGGCACAAGTGGTGTATATCTAGTCATAAATGCCCCCCCCCCCCATGAGTCCTAGGAGGCTAGAGGGGGTTATATACCAACTTTCAGGGCAATTGGGGCAACTTTGGTTTGGCCCGAAACGATTTGGGTCCTAACCTAACTTTTTCAATAATTCAGCGAACCGGACCTGAAATGAATCTCAACTGGTTCACTCATCACTAACCTAGAACTAGAACTAACCTAGAACTAGAAGTGGATATAAATGCATCTTTTCTGAGTTTCAGAATCAGAGTCTTCTCTAGCCCATCTTTCACAAACGGAAGCAGCCTTAGATCTTCTATCGTAAACATTTCATTCTGGCATGGCTTCCAATAACTTTTGGTTCAGCTTTGAGCCTTATTATTCTGAACCTTACTGACAATAAGCTTTACCTTAGATTGTTAAAAGGAGTAGTAGCTTCTAGACCATTAAACCTAAATATTTCTCAACATAGCGAGTGGAATCTTTATTGGAATATCTTGATAAAATGGCAACAGAATATATTCCCCTGAGGGACAATGGTATAAAATCATCATGTCTCTTATCATGGCAGCTATGGCACCTAGAACAGTGGAGCTCACAGTGTTCCACATAAATGAAACTTGGCTGCCAAAAACTCATGGACATTATTATTTAATTTCAAAAGGTAAAACTAAACTTGCTCATATAGATCATTATTAGAGATGAGCAAGCATACTCGTCCGAGCTTGGTGCTCGTTCGAGTATTAGGGTACTCGTAAGTGCTCGCTGCTCGGACGAGTATCTCGCCATGCTCGAGGAAATGGCAACTTCCGCATCGTGCTTTTTTGGCGCCTATAAACTCAGCCAATCACAAGCCAGGAGACTCTGCGGTACACCCAGCATCACGTGGGGCCCTTACATGTCGATAGCAGGGGTTGGCTGGCCTGATCAGGTGACCCTGGAATATACTAGTGACTGCCCGTGGTGCTCGGCTCAGATGCTGTCTGGATGTCTTTAGGGATAGAGCTGCTGCGTTTCAGGGAGAGTGTTAGGGCCTGCATTTAGTTCTCTGTTAGGCAGGAATCACCCACAAAGAACCCAACAGGCCTTCTAAGGGCTACAAGAAATTTTTTTTTGTCTCCTGGCTTGGCTGGCACTAGTAGTGCAGCTATCGCCATATATAACCCCCTTTTTTTTTAATGTTATATCTCAGTGATACAAATCCATTGCACACAGCAGTGTGGAACCATTCTGTGTGTCACAGTTCAGTACACTCACTATTTTCTGTCCAGGTGACACTTTCTGTACGTCACTTAATACAAACAAGTCTTTTGCTGCCTGTCACGTGTATAGCATGATCCCAAAAATCTCTGTGCGACATTTGTCTGGGTCGCAGTCTAAATAGCCACCGTCAGTAGGGTGTCAGTTAGCTCTACGATAGTTTCTGCACGTCACGTTCCAAAAAAAACAAAACTCCAAAAAAAAAAAATAAAAATAAAAAATAGTTTCTTTGTTGTTTTAGCTCAGTGATACAAATCCATTTCACACAGCTGCGTGGAACCATTCTGTGTGTCACAGTTCAGCACACTCACTCCAATCCGTATTTTCTGTCCAGGTGACACTTTCTGTACGTCACTGAATACAACCGAGTCTTTTGCTGCCTGTCACGTATATAGCTTGATCAAAAAAATCTCTGTGCGACATTTGTCTGGGTCGAAGTCAAAATAGCCACCATTAACAGGGTGTGAGTTAGGTCTACGATAGTTTCTGCACGTCACGTTCCAAAAAAAACAAAACTACAAAAAAATATATAAAAAAAAATATACAAAAAAATAGTTTTTTTGTTGTTTTAGCTCAGTGATACAAATCCATTTCACACAGCTGCGTGGAACCATTCTGTCTGTCACAGTTCAGTACACTCACTACAATCCGTATTTTCTGTCCAGGTGACACTTTCTTTACGTCACTTAATTAAACCAGACTGAACAAGTTTGTGGGTTTCAGTACACCAGGCCCATTTTTTTATTTTTTTTTTTATTTTTATATAATACGCTTATATACAGAAAATGTTGAACCCCAGGGCTAAGGGTCGAGGACGAGGGCATGGGCATTCAATTACTGCAGGGGGCAAAGGCCGTGGTCCTGGGCAGGGTGAGACAGTACCTGCTGATGAGGGAGCAGGGGAACGCCGCAGAGCTACACTCCCTAGCTTCATGTCTCAACTTACAGGGACACGTGGTAGAGGACTGTTGAAACCACAACAGTGCGAACAGCTGATCTCGTGGATTGCGGATAATGCTTCAAGTAATTTGTCCACCAGTCAGTCTTCCACGCAGTCCACCCACGTTACCCAAGGGAGCACTCCTCTGGCTCCTCCACCTCAACCTCCTTCCCCCCAGTCTGCCCCCTTCCAGGAAAATTTGGAATGCGATCCGGCATACTCTCAGGAACTGTTTTCTGGACCCTTCCCAGAGTCCCAAACCACTTCTCAGGTTGCCGCTGACCTCGTTCCCGATGCCCAAGTTTTCCAACTGTCGCAGTCTGTGGGTGATGATGATGACAATGTTGACTTAGTGGAAGAAGTTTGTAAAAGAGGTGTCGGACGATGAGGAGACACGGTTGTCAGACAGTGGTGAAGTTGTTGTCAGGGCAGGAATTCCGAGGGGGGAGCAGACTGAGGAATCGGAGGATGACGAGGTGACTGACCCAAGCTGGGTTGATATGCCGAGTGTAGACAGTGCTTCTGAGGCGGAGGCGAGTGCTGCACCAGAACAGGTTGGAAGAGGCAGTGGTGTGGCCAGAGGGAGAAGCAGGGCCAGAGCTGGTGCATCAGCAGCAACTGTTTCACGTAGTGAAGCTCCCGTGGCGAGGCCTAGATGTTCGCAAGTCTGGAGGTTCTTTAAAGAAAGTGAGGATGACCGACGGACTGTGGTGTGCAACCTGTGCCATACCAGGATCAGCAGGGGTGCCACCACTACTAGCCTAACCACCACCAGCATGCGCAGGCATATGAGTGCTAAACACCCCACTCAATGGAACCAAGGCCGTTCACCACCTCCTGCGGGTCACACCACTGCTCCTTCCCCTGTGTCACTCGCTGCTTCTGCTAGTCAACCCCCTGCGTCACTCGCTGCCTCTGCTAGTCAACCCCCTGCCCAGGACCCCGGCACGAGCGCCTCCCGCCGGAAAACCACACCTTCGCCTCCACGATCCTCCACAGTGTCCACCAACGTGTCCCAGCGCAGCGTTCAGCTGTCTTTACAGCAGACGCTGGAGCGCAAGAGGAAATACAGTTCCACCCACCCACATGCCCAAGCCCTCAACGTCCACATCTCCAAATTGCTTAGCCTGGAGATGCTGCCCTATAGGCTGGTAGAGACCGAGGCCTTTCGCAATCTCATGGCGGTGGCTGCCCCTCGGTATTCGGTCCCCAGCCGCCACTATTTTTCCCGATGTGCCGTCCCAGCCCTACACCAGCACGTGTCACAGAACATCATCCGTGCCCTGACCAACGCTGTTTCTGAGAAGGTTCACCTAACCACGGACATGTGGACAAGTGCTGCCGGGCAGGGACACTATAGCTCACTGACGGCACATCGGGTTAACCTGGTGGAGGCTGGGACCTAGAATGACCCTGGGGCCGCTCATGTACTGCCCACACCGAGGATTGCGGGGCCTACCTCGGTCACGGTCTCTCAGACGTACTATGCCTCCTCCTCCTCCGACCCCTCCTCCTCCTCCACCGAATTACCATCCGTGGGCACGGCGCCTTCAGTCGGTAGCTCTAGGCGCAGCAGCAGTGCCGTGGGTAAGCGCCAGCAGGCGGTGCTCAAACTGCTGAGCTTAGGTGACAAAAGGCACACCGCCCAAGATCTGTTACAGGGCATCATGGCGCAGACCGATGTGTGGCTGGCACCGCTGAACCTCAAGCCAGGCATGGTTGTGTGTGTCAACGGGCGTAACCTGGTGGCGGCTCTGCAACTCGGCAGACTGACACATGTGCCATGCCGGATAGGGGACGTATTAGATATTGTACTGATGTTTTTTTTGGTTCTTCTTTTAATTGCCTCCTGACCTGTGATAGGCAGAGCATGGACACGTCCCCTTAGCTGCAGTAGGAAAGACACTCCCCTGGCCAGAGCAAGCTCTTTTTCCTTTTCCGTGGTCGAAAAATCCATGAAATAAATGGTCCCAAGATAGGGGACGTATACGATTTTAAACTGAGAAGAATCGATACCACACATGCCCCACTAGGAGAATTTGGGGTAATGGTGGGATTAGGCAGCCTCAGAGGCATCCATGCATGCTGCCCCTGCTGTTTCCTGTCCATTTCCGTGGTGTTTCCATCATTTTCTGAGGTTTCCAGGTTTTCACCCAGCCTTCCCTAGGCAGAGCTTTGGTCCCCTGCAAAAATGCTCGAGTCTCCCATTGACTTCAATGGGGTTCGTTATTCGAAACGAGCACCCGGGCATCGGGAAAAGTTTGACTCGAATAACGAGCACCCGAGCATTTTAGTGCTCGCTCATCTCTAATAGACATCATTAGTATCACCGTGACCGAAAACGCCCCTACTTTTAAAATAAAAAAAAAAATTCCAACACGGTGAATTGTGTGGCAGAAAAAAGCGTCAAAATAGCAATTCGCTGTTTGTCGCTTTTTTTTTCTAAAAAAAATTAAATAAAAAGCGATCAACCAGAATGGTATCAATAAAAACTTCAGATCGCCCCGCAAGAAATGAGCCCCCATACAGCTCCGTACACATAAATGCCAAAAAGTTATAGGGGTCAAGATATGACGACCAAAAAAAAACCTAAAAAAAAAACAACTTTATAATTTTTTTTATCACTATCAAAACACAAGAAAAACTATACATGTTAGGTACCACTGGATTCGTACTGACCTGTAGAATGAAAGTAACTGGTCAGTTTTAATGAACAGCGAACGCCGTAAATAAAAATCCCGGAAAACTGTAGCGGAATAGTGGTTTTTTTGCAATTTCACCCGATTTGGAATTTTTTCCCCGCTTCCCACTACACCATATGCAATAATAAATAGTGGCGTTTGAAAGTACAACTTGTTCCGCAAAAAACAAGCCCTCATACAGCTATGTGAACAGAAAAATAAAAAAAGTTATGGCTGTATGAAGGCAAGGAGCAAAAAAACGAAAACGAAAAAACCTCCGGTCGTGAAAGGGTTAAGGGGGCTATACGCATTAGATTAATGTTGGCCAAATCTGACTATTTTGGCAGAAGCAGTCAATTGTATGGAGGTATCCCAACTTTTTCTTGACCACAGATGTTGGGGGGGAGGGGATCTGGTTTGGGAATTCAACACGCTTGATCCTTTTGTTCTCAGAATCAAATAGGAGATAATGAAGAAAGAGAGTGCATCATAGACAGGACCATATGTGCTAGCATGTTAGCATGGATGTTACAAAGTGAGATGCAGCACATGGTGCTCGCTGGATCCACAACCAGGGCAGGATTCTCAGTAGTAGTATTAGCCGGAAGAGAAAGGAGGACTCCTTGAGAGGCACTACTTTGGCAAATAATCTAATAAGGAACTGACAGTTTAGCACTTTATTAATTGTTTTACTGGCTACAAGTTTCGGGACAGTGGTGGTCCCTTTGACTGGCACTTAACAACATGTTAATGTTGTTAAGGGGGTTATCCTATGACTGATATAAAAATGAAATCAGACATCATATTGTACATGACAATCTAACAAAGCTAGAACCAGCACTGTACCTCACATGGATTCAGAGATCTCCCCATTCATTGCTCTGCTACATTTATATCAAGCTGACAGCTCAAGGGGAGTGTCTTTTCTGCTGCAGCTCAGGGGACATGTCAATTCTGCTGCAGCTCTCTCTCTCTATCACCACTCAGGAGGCAGTTTAAGGATGAAACTGAGCATGTGTGGCCATCTCAGTAAGTAGTGCCAAGAAATAAGAAAAAAACAAACAACAGGTAGCGCTATACAGATACATTTTATTGAATAACTCAGTGACTATAGTAAATTTTACTTTTTAATTACATGCAATTACAAAAGTATTCAGATCCAGGTGCTGGTTTAAAAACTGTAGAATTTTTTTCATGGGACAACTCCTTTAACCCCTTCACGGCGCTGGGGCGATGCGGGCACATGGCGCCCGCTCGCGGGTGCGGCGGGCATCATGGCCGGCAAGTCTCTGCTGTTTCTAACCTGGGTGAAAACCTGGAAACCTCAGAAAATGATGGAAACACCACGGAAATGGACAGGAAACAGCAGGGGCAGCATGTAGGGATGCCTCTGAGGCTCCCTAATTGCACCATATTTTCTAAATCTGGCCAATAGTCTGGGGATGACCCCAAGGCATTTTTCAGGGACATGGTAATGGTGACCCACTTAAAAATGCTGCCTGACAACCTGGCGGTGAACCCGTGATTGTCTGTCTTTCAATAAGATTGCAGTGTAAAGCATGGTGGTGAGCCTCAGTAATAAGACTGCAGTGTAAAGCATCGTGGTGAGCCTCAGTATGACTTTTTAGATGGAGAATGCATGTGGTCACGTACTCCCTGGAACCCCATAGTCACCCCTTCTCTGATGTGCTACCCCAGAACATTCTCTGACCCAATTCGCAAGACCTTTTGCTGTCTCCATGTGCTGACAGTGGGGATTTACCAGTGTTGTCTGAGGAGGTCGTGGACAATGGCGAGACACAGGTGTCGGGGGGTGAGGTAGTTGAAAGTGAAGCAAGTTACATTGGGGACTCCTTGGGGGGACTTTCTCATGATGGGACAGATTCAATTGTGTTTAGAAAGGCTGATGGGCTTCCGTCAGCACTGTGTGTATAGAACCCCATGGCCTTTCATAAAAATAGTCTGGCGATGACCCCAAGGCAATTTTCAGGGACACGGTAATGGTGACCCACTTAAAAATGCTGCCTGACAACCTGGCGGTGAACCCCTGATTGTCTGTCTTTCAATAAGATTGCAGTGTAAAGCATGGTGGTGAGCCTCAGTAATAAGATTGCAGTGTAAAGCATGGTGGTGAGCCTCAGTAATAAGATTGCAGTGTAAAGCATGGTGGTGAGCCTCAGTATGACTTTTTAGATGGAGATTGCATGTGGTCACGTACTCCCTGGAACCCCATAGTCACCCCTTCTCTGATGTGCTACCCCAGAACATTCTCTGCCCCATATCGCAAGACCTTTTGCTGTCTCCGTGTGCTGACAGTGGGGATTTACCAGTGTTGTCTGAGGAGGTGGTGGACAATGGCGAAACACAGGTTTCGGGGGGTGAGGTAGTTGTATGGGAAGCAAGTTACAGTGGGGACTCCTTGGGGGGACTTTCTCATGATGGGACAGATTCAACTTGGGTGGATCAGGCAGAGGAACAGATCAAATTTTTTTTTTTGTGTTTATTTAACTTTTATTTAGCACAAATAACCACAGAGATATTTATTCGTTCCCTTCGCTGCGCAGTCTGGCGTTGGGGTTCGTCACTTTGATGGCGAGCTGTGTCGCTCTCTCCACAATGGTCTTTCGGTTCTTTGAGGAGACGTTGTGGGCGATTTCTGCACAGAAGGACTTGTTGCTCATCAATAGAACCTCGAGCACTTTGACATTGTGGACCAGGAATTTGCGGAACCCTGTGGGCAGCATGTGTTTGGTCTTCTTGTTGCTACCGTATCCAATGTTGGGCAATATAGATACGCAGGTAATATTATTTTTCACACCTATCCCAAAAAACAAATTTACGCAGTTTGCACAAATAAAACTGGAATATGGAACTGGAGAGAGGGCCTGTAGGTGGACCTCCGGAAAAATTGTTTGGAGAGAGGGCCTGTAGGTGGACCTCCAGAAAAATTGTTTGGAGAGAGGGCCTGTAGGTGGACCTCCGGAAAAATTGTTTGGAGAGAGGGCCTGTAGGTGGACCTCCGGAAAAATTGTTTGAAGAGAGGGCCTGTAGGTGGACCTCCGGAAAAATTGTTTGAAGAGAGGACCTATAGGTGGACCTCCGGAAAAATTGTTTGAAGAGAGGAATTGTAGGGGGCCCTCCTGAAAAATTGTGGTAAAAGAGTGCCAGTTGGACCTCTGAAAAATGGCGTTTTTTTGGTCACCGTTAGGCAAAGACGATATGGAGTAGGAGGAGTAGAGAAGAGGAATCAGATACATAAGTAATGTTAATCTTTAGCTGCTTTCCCCCGGAGGAGATTTGAATTCCGGTGAAATCCAGGCTTTGTTCATTTTAATAAGCGTCAGCCTGTCAGCACTGTCAGTTGACAGGCGTGTACGCTTATCGGTGATGACGCCACCAGCTGCACTGAATACCCGCTCTGACAGCACGCTAGCGGCAGGGTAGGCCAGCACCTCCAAGGCGTACAGCGCCAGTTCAGGCCACATGTCCACCTTTGAAACCCAGTAGTTGTATGGAGCAGAGTGATCGCTATGGACGTTGGTATGGTCAGCTAGGTACTCCCTCACCATCTTTCTGTACAGCTCCCCCCTACTCTGCCTAGACTGGGGACAGGTGACAGTGTGTTGCTGGGGTGACATAAAACTGGCAAAGGCCTTGGAGAGCGTTCCCCTGCCAGTGCTAGACAAGCTGCCTGCTCGGCTCCTCTCCCCCGCTACTTGGCCCACAGAACCATGCCCTCTGCCGCTAGCGGCGTCAGATGGGAAGGATTGTTTCAGCTTGTGCACCAGGGCCTGTTGATATCTATTCACTCTCATACTCCTTTCCTCTGCAGGGATGAGAGTGGAAAGGTTCTGCTTGTACCGTGGGTCCAGGAGAGTGAACACCCAGTAATCGGTGTTTGAAAAAATGCTTCTAACACGAGGGTCACGGGATAGGCAGCCTAACATGAAGTCTGCCATGTGCGCCAGAGTCCCAACACGTAAGAATTCCCTCTCCTCACTGGCCTGACTCTCCATTTCCTCCTCCTCCTCCTCCAAGTCCTCCTCTTCAGCCCATACACGCTCAAGAGTTAAGGACTGAGCACTGGTACCCTCTTCTGTCTCGCCGACATTCTCCTCCTCTTCCTCCTCATCCCCCTCCTCCGATACGCGCTGAGAAACAGACCGGAGGGTGCTCTGGCTATCAAGCGACGTATCTTCCTCCACCGTCTCTTGTGACAAGCACAAAGCATCCGACTTGATGCTGAGCAGTGAGTTTTTCAACAGGCAAAGCAGCGGGATGGTGAGGCTGATAATGGCGGCATCGCCGCTGACCATCTGTGTTGACTCCTCAAAGTTGCTCAACACCTAGCAGATATCAGACATCCACGTCCACTCCTCATTGTAGACTTGAGGAATCTGACTGACCTGACTACCAGTTCTGGTGGAAGTTGACATCTGGCAGTCTACAATCGCTCTGCGCTGCTGGTAAACTCTGGATAACATGTTTAATGTCGAATTCCATCTGGTGGGCACGTCGCACAACAGTCGGTGAGCGGGCAGTTGTAGGCAGAGCTGCGCTGCCCTGAGAGTGGCAGCATCTGTGGTCGACTTGCGGATATGCGCACAGATGCGGCGCACCTTGGTGAGCAAATCAGACAGATTGGGGTATGTCTTGAGGAACCGCTGAACTATTAGATTGAACACGTGGGCCAGGCATAACACATGTGTCAGTCTGGCGAGTTGCAGAGCCACCACCAGGTTACGCCCGTTGTCACACACAACCATGCCTGGCTTGAGGTTCAGCGGTGCCAGCCACAGATCGGTCAGCGCCGTGATGCCCTGTAACAGCTCTTGGGCGGTGTGCCTTTTGTCACCTAAGCTCAGCAGTTTGAGCACCGCCTGCTGGCGCTTACCCACGGCACTGCTGCTGTGCCTAGAGCTACCGACTGAAGGCGCCGTGCCCACGGATGGTAATTCGGAGGAGGAGGTGGAGGAGGAGGGGTCGGAGGAGGAGGCATAGTACGTCTGAGAGACCGTGACCGAGGTAGGCCCCGCAATCCTCGGTGTGGGCAGTACATGAGCGGCCCCAGGGTCATTCTCGGTCCCAGCCTCCACCAAGTTAACCCGATGTGCCGTCAGTGAGATGTAGTGTTCCTGCCCGGCAGCACTTGTCCACGTGTCCGTGGTTAGGTGGACCTTCTCAGAAACAGCGTTGGTCAGGGCACGGAGGATGTTCTCTGACACGTGCTGGTGTAGGGCTGGGACGGCACATCGGGAAAAATAGTGGCGGCTGGGGACCGAATACCGAGGGGCAGCCACCGCCATGAGATTGCGAAAGGCTTCGGTCTCTACCAGCCTATAGGGCAGCATCTCCAGGCTCAGCAATTTGGAGATGTGGACGTTGAGGGCTTGGGCATGTGGGTGGGTGGAACTGTATTTCCTCTTGCGCTCCAGCGTCTGCTGTAAAGACAGCTGAACGCTGCGCTGGGACACATTGGTGGACACTGTGGAGGATCGTGGAGGTGAAGGTGTGGTTTTCCGGCGGGAGGCGCTCGTGCCGGGGTCCTGGGCAGGGGGTTGACTAGCAGAGGCAGCGAGTGACACAGAGGAAGGAGCAGTGGTGTGACCCGCAGGAGGTGGTGAACGGCCTTGGTTCCATTGAGTGGAGTGTTTAGCACTCATATGCCTGCGCATGCTGGTTGTGGTTAGGCTAGTAGTGGTGGCACCCCTGCTGATCCTGGTGTGGCACAGGTTGCACACCACAGTCCGTCGGTCATCCTCACTTTCTTTAAAGAACCTCCAGACTTGCGAACATCTAGGCCTCGCCACGGGAGCTTCACTACGTGAAACAGTTGCTGCTGATGCTCCAGCTCTGGCCCTGCTTCTCCCTCTGGCCACACCACTGCCTCTTCCAACCTGTTCTGGTGCAGCACTCGCCTCCGCCTCAGAAGCACTGTCTTCACTCGGCTTATCAACCCAGCTTGGGTCAGTCACCTCGTCATCCTCCGATTCCTCAGTCTGCTCCCCCCTCGGACTTCCTGCCCTGACAACAACTTCACCACTGTCTGACAACCGTGTCTCCTCATCGTCCGACACCTCTTTACAAACTTCTCCCACTAAGTCAACATTGTCATCATCATCATCATCATCATCACCCACAGACTGCGACAGTTGGAAAACTTGGGCATCGGGAACGAGGTCAGCAGCAACCTGAGAAGTGGTTTGTGACTCTGGGAAGGGTCCAGAAAACAGTTCCTCAGAGTATGCCGGATCGCATTCCAAATTTTCCTGGGAGGGGGCAGACTGGGGGGAAGGAGGTTGAGGTGGAGGAGCCAGAGGAGTGCTCCCTTGGGTAACGTGGGTGGACTGCGTGGAAGACTGACTGGTGGACAAATTACTTGAAGCATTATCCGCAATCCACGAGATCAGCTGTTCGCACTGTTGTGGTTTCAACAGTCCTCTACCACGTGTCCCTGTAAGTTGAGACATGAAGCTAGGGAGTGTAGCTCTGCGGCGTTCCCCTGCTCCCTCATCAGCAGGTACTGTCTCACCCTGCCCAGGACCACGGCCTCTGCCCCCTGCAGTAATTAAATGCCCACGCCCACGCCCTCGTCCACGACCCTTAGCCCTGGGGTTCAACATTTTCTGTATATAAGTGTATTATATAAAAAATAAAAGGGCCTGCTGTACTGAAACCCACAAACTTGTTCAGTCTGGTTTAATTAAGTGACGTACAGAAAGTGTCACCTGGACAGAAAATACGGATTGGAGTGAGTGTACTGAACTGTGACACACAGAATGGTTCCACGCAGCTGTGTGAAATGGATTTGTATCACTGAGCTAAAACAACTAAAAAACTATTCTTTTTATATATTTTTTTTGGAGTTTTGTTTTTTTGGGAACGTGACGTGCAGAAACTATCGTAGAGCTAACTGACACCCTACTGACGGTGGCTATTTAGACTGAGACCCAGACAAATGTCGCACAGAGATTTTTGGGATCAAGCTATATACGTGACAGGCAGCAAAAGACTTGGTTGTATTAAGTGACGTACAGAAAGTGTCACCTGGACAGAAAATACGGATTGGAGTGAGTGTACTGAACTGTGACACACAGAATGGTTCCACACTGCTGTGTGAAATGGATTTGTATCACTGAGATATAACATAAAAAAAAAAAGGGGTTATATATGGCGATAGCTGCACTACTAGTGCCAGCCAGCCAGCCAAGCCAGGAGACAAAAAAAAATGTCTTGTAGCCCTTAGAAGGGCTGTTGGGTTCTTTGTGGGTGATTCCTGCCTAACAGAGAACTAAATGCAGGCCCTAACACTTTCCCTGAAACGCAGCAGCTCTATCCCTAACGACATCCAGACAGCATCTGAGCCGAGCACCGCGGCCAGTCGGTAGTATATTCCAGGGTCACCTGATCAGGCCAGCCAACCCCTGCTATTGACATGTAAGGGCCCCACGTGATGCTGGGTGTACCGCAGAGTCTCCTGGCTTATGATTGGCTGAGTTTATAGGCGCCAAAAATGCACGATGTGGAAGTTGCCATTTCCTCGAGCATGGCGAGATACTCGTCCGAGCAGCGAGCACTTACGAGTACCCTAATACTCGAACGAGCACCAAGCTCGGACGAGTATGCTCGCTCATCTCTATACACCACAAAATGATCTAAAAGTGGGCATAGTTTGGTACTGTATGTTAATTCATTTAATACCGTATTTATCAATGCGTCTTTTTTATTTGTTTTGAAGTGGCAAGAAACGCGCAAACTCAGACAGTAAGAGCGGTGGCATAGGAAAAGTAGACTAGTATTTGTAGACAAACGTGTAAGCCTTAAAGATGTGCTAGATTTAACAAACAATGATGGCAACACTGACTTCAAAAAGCCCAGTCATGATACATTTCTCCATAGTCTGTGGCCATATAAAGTCTCCTTAGCGTAATGTAGTGAAATAAATTTCCCAACATGTTGGTTATAATTATACGTGTAAAATACTAAGTTTAGAGCAGGTTTTTCAATCTTTTTTTCTATTAAGGTCTCATCTGCATGTCACACCTGTAACATTTTTTTAATTATTTTTTTTTTACTTTGCAAGTCTGTAATTTGGGGTCTTGTGACAGACAAGTTAATACATCCAGACAGTGTTTTAACAAATTAGGACCAGATTTTCTAATCCTGTCTAAAATGTAGACTATGCAAACTACAGGCCCCTTTACATGGGGTGACAATTGGTTGTGGCAATTATTGAGAACTAATTGAGAATAAAGACAGTTCATTTACAATAGTTGCCTACTCTGTTGGCTCATGTAAATGGGGCCTTTAGACATGTAGTGTAAAGATCTGCCAGACTAATCAAAGTGGCTCAAACTGGATAAAAAATCTGGTGTGCCTTTAGACTGTCTAGTCTAACGTTATACCACCTATTAACAGGCTTACTTTACACCAGAATTGTGTGCTAACATTTTAGTGAAAAAAAGTGCTTCTTCAAACACACACCTTTCCTGGCAGGGTGCTGTGGATTATTGTTTTTTTTTTTTAACTGTAAATGTTTATAGAATATTTTTGCAAGGAAAACAGATACACAAATCATTGGAGTATGTAAAAAGTACAGGAACAAAGATAATGGAGTATATCTTATCCATACCAAATAAAAGGCACTAATGGATGAACAGAAAGTAAAATCTGAGGGTTCAAAGTACCTATTGCTAGTCAAACAAACAGAGAAAGGACCAGCTTGCCCAAAATGATATTCTGGTTGCACCGCACAGATTTTTCGTAGACAAAATCTTGGGAAAAAGGGGAATATATCCAGTGTGCATAAAAGTCCAAATTTATTGAAAACAAATTAAAAACATCCTCCTTGAGCAGGTAAGAACCTGGACCTACGAGCTCTGCCAAAACATGGCCTTAATCATTATTAGTTATATACATACAGTACAGACCAAAAGTTTGGACACACCTTCTCATTCAAAGAGTTTTCTGTATTTTCATGACTATGAAAATTGTAGATTCACACTGAAGGCATCAAAACTATGAATTAACACATGTGGAATTATATACTTAACAAAAAAGTGTGAAACAACTGAAAATATGTCTTATATTCTAGGTTCTTCAAAGTAGCCACCTTTTGCTTTGATTACTGCTTTGCACACTCTTGGCATTCTCTTGATGAGCTTCAAGAGGTAGTCACCTGAAATGGTTTTCACTTCACAGGTGTGCCCTGTCAGATTTAATAAGTGGGATTTCTTGCCTTACAAATGGGGTTGGGACCATGAGTTGTGTTGGGCAGAAGTCAGGTGGATACACAGCTGATAGTCCTACTGAATAGACTGTTAGAATTTGTATTATGGCAAGAAAAAAGCAGCTAAGTAAAGAAAAACGAGTGGCTATCATTACTTTAAGAAATGAAGGTCAGTCAGTCCGAAAAATTGGGAAAACTTTGAAAGTGTCAACAAGTGCAGTCGCAAAAACCATCAAGTGCTACAAAGAAACTGGCTGACATGAGGACCGCCCCAGGAAAGGAAGACCAAGAGTCACTTCTGCTGCGGAGGATAAGTTCATCCGAGTCACCAACCTCAGAAATGGCAGGTTAACAGCAGCTCAGATTAGAGACCAGGTCAATGCCACACAGAGTTCTAGCAGCAGACACATCTCTACAACAACTGTTAAGAGGAGACTGTGTGCAGTAGGCCTTCATGGTAAAATACCTGCTAGGAAACCACTGCTAAGGACAGGAAACAAGCAGAAGAGACTTGTTTGGGCTAAAGAACACAAGGAATGGACATTAGACCAGTGGAAATCTGTGCTTTGGTCTGATGAGTCCAAATTTGAGATCTTTGGTTCCAACCACCGTGTCTTTGTGCGACGCAGAAAAGGTGAACGGATGGACTCTACATGCCTAGTTCTCACCATGAAGCATGAAGGAGGAGGTGTGATGGTGTGGGGGTGCTTTACTGGTGACACTGTTGGGGATTTATTCAAAATTGAAGGCATACTGAACCAGCATGGCTACCACAGCATCTTGCAGCGGCATGGTATTCCATCCGGTTTGCGTTTAGTTGGACCATCATTTATTTATCAACAGGACAATGACCCCAAACACACCTCCAGGCTGTGTAAGGGCTATCTGATTAAGAAGGAGAGTGATGGGGTGCTACGCTAGATGACCTGGCCTCCACAGTCACCAGACCTGAACCCAATCGAGATGGTTTGGGGTGAGCTGAACCGCAGAGTGACGGCAAAAGGGCCAACAAGTGCTAAGCATCTCTGGGAACTCCTTCAAGACTGTTGGAATACCATTTCAGGTGACTACCTCTTGAAGCTAATCAAGAGAATGCCAAGAGTGTGAAAAGCAGTAATCAAAGCAAAAGGTGGCTACTTTGAAGAACCTAGAATATAAGACATATTTTCAGTTGTTTCACACTTTTTTGTTAAGTATATCATTCCACATGTGTTAATTCATAGTTTTGATGCCTTCAGTGTGAATCTACAATTTTCAAAGTCATGAAAATACAGAAAACTCTTTGAATGAGAAGGTGTGTCCAAACTTTTGGTCTGTACTGTGTATATATAAAGAGGCAGCACTCCAGTGGTAGTGAAGAAAAGTGGATTTCCTTTATTCAACCATTTTTCTTCACTACCACTGGAGTGCTACTTTTTAGAGTAGGAAGGGGACTCCCCTGTCTCGTTCCGTTCGAAAGCGGAAATGATGCCGAGGTGTAGTGGTGTAGCTTGACCATTGCAGAAGGGTTAGAGGTCAACAAATAAGTACCCAGGATGCCAAAGTCCTTAAGAGTTTCAAATGTAAAGGACTAATCCAGTCAAAGGCTTTTTCAGCATCTAACTTTAATAGAAGAGCAGGGGTTGCAGTTTTATTCCCCACCCTCAATCAAATTGACTATATGTCTCGTATTATTCCCTCTTTAACAAAAAAAAGATAATCTGCTAACACGGATAGAAAAATGCATTGTTTGTGATGAATTGTCTTTCAACTAGGCGTGTAATATCACTTGTTCAACAGTTACATTTTTGTACTACAATGCCTATGAAAAACACAGTCTGAGTTCTGATGCGCCCACTGACAGGGATAGAACAATGCAGTGTTTGCAGTGCATTGTCTTTCAACTAGGCAGTCAATAACACAGGTATAAAACTGAGTTTTTCTTGCCAGGGGGTTCTGTAATGTAGAACTACTAATCTTAGCTGCTGCAGCAGCAAGCAGCTTAAGCACAGTGTGACCAACCTATCACTCCTTCAAAGCTTTTCCTGCTGAAATTCGCTAAAATCTACACAATTATATCTTTGTATACACTGTCAGACACATTCATTTCTGGTCAGAAGCTGAACACAATATGGCGCTCCTTCTGGATCAGCATATGCACCTCCCTGCTTACTGCTCTCCTGAATGGCTAAGGCTGTCTTTTAAGCTTTCCCCTCTACATTCTCCCAGTGTTATTGGATCCTCCGTCTTCTTCCTCCCTTGTGGTTTTCCCTGCCAATATGAACAGTAAAATGGCGATGGTTGCTATTTTACATGATTCGTTTGAAGGGAATCACAAAAGCGTCAGATTCATTTGATGGATGAATCGATTTGTTCATCCTTAGAACAAAATTATCCACTGTTCGCTCAAGCTTAAAAGGTTTATGCAGGGTTTTTTGCAGGATTTTAGGAAACTAAGAGGACAACTACCAAAGCACTAACCAATGCCAATGTTTTCATAGTCATATCCTACCTGTCAATTGATGTACATATACCTATGTAAATGTTAATTTTTTGACCTGTGCTTGTTCATTAATCCCCCACCGATCCAGTGCCGCTGCTCCTGGAGTCCATGTGTAATACCTCAGAGTAGTATTACCATTCCTATACCCTGCTAGTGTCTCTGGTGGGCTAACCACTAATGTCATCTGTGTATTTATTCCAGGTCCTTTGTAACTGTGCATTTATTGTTCTGCTATGTAACTGTTATTTGTTGTATTACGTTATATGCCTTGTTCACCAGCAGATGGCAGCATAAATGGCAGAGAGATTTTTAGATAGAATGGAACTTACCATTCCATTCACCTCCCTTTTGGGCAGAAATGGGCCAGTCCTGTTTCCTACCAAGGGAGGGGCTGCAGGAAGGTTTCAGTCTGAGTTCAGGCCAGTCTAGAGTTGGAAGGACTCCTTACAGATTTATAGAGTATTGTGAGGGGGTCAACAGCCAAAGGCACCCCACTCCAGAGGTACTAGACCAGTCCAAAAGTCCAACTGAGCACAGCAGAGAGAGATAAAGCAGAATACTCAAGTTCGCCTGACAGTTTATGCCAAAACCTGCTGGAACCAAGAGAGAGCCTGAATATTGTCTGGATGCAAGTTTATTCAAGTAAAGTTGTTGAACTTTCACTAAGTCAACTTATTCTCCACCTACTACAATTCTCCCCCTTATTGGTACAGAGCCTAACCCTGGGGAACGACTGTATCCAGGTAGAAGCACCGTGACACACACAGAAAACTATTGGGGCCGCACCACACCACTCGGCATTCCTAAGAACCTGGGACATGTTCGGCCCTAGGAAGGAGTGGTCCTTCCTAGATGACATCATCTACATAATTCACATTGCCTGCTGTAGTCACATAAAAGATGTACATAACACAGTCACTGCAGGACCAGTGGGGACACCCAAAGTCCCTTGCCCTTACACAAGTTTCTCAAAATTCTAAAAGAATCCTAATTGGTTGCACCACCTTGTGATTTTACACAAAGCATTTTTGGAAGTAAGCTAAAGTTTTTGAGGCAGCTTTTGATGCATTTTTTTAACCAGAACCAGCAGTGGATCCAGTTGGAAGGATAAAATCCGGCCTTTATTTTTCCCATTCTTTTTTAATTTATTTCTGGCTTTGCTTCAAAAAACTGCATAAAAAATGGTGGCTTATTTCCAAAAACCCTGTGTGTAAAACCAGTGTTAAGAACAATATGTTCTAAGAACTGAACTTCACTATTTTATTTTTTAAGGCTCTGTGTAGATGATGATAGATTAATCTCATCAGCAGGGGTTCTTCACCTGTCAGGGGCAGCACCCACCTGAGGCTAGGTTGACAGGGTCGGACATTTAACCTGGGCCCTGAATATTTTCTGTCTGTGCCCTTGCTTTGCTAATCGGGGAAATTGTCAGGGCCAAGCTAAATGCCCAGCCCTGTCAATCTAGCAGCGGGTAAGTGCTTTGTTATCAGTGAGGACAACCCCCCAAGAGGTGAAGAAGCCGTGCTGATGAGACAAATAGATTTGTTAGAATTGATTAGCTCTTCTCTAACTCTCTGCCCACACAACAGATTAGCCGTAGATTTATGGTGTGAATCTGCACTGAAAATCTGCAACTAAGGTGCAGTACAATGCATGTGATTTGCCACAGCAATATCTGCATTGAAATCTGTTGCAACATCTATACATAACCCTTGTGTATTTTGCTTGTATTTTAAGACACTCCAAAGGGATAACATTGCATTGGAAAATAAAGAAGTCACCATTTGCTATTATCAAGGGACATTTTAGAAGAAAGGGTAAAAGCCATGGGTAGTGTTTTGGGACTCCTTTATCCCACTATCACAACTTTTTGCTTTATTAACACATGCAGTTTGTGGCACTTTCATGACTATCCTTTATACTTTAGTACATATTCATGACTTTCGTTAAAAAAAACTGCATCAAAACCATGCAGGAATTCGGTTCATATCTGGGGACTTGAAGATTTGAAACAGCAATGAAGCCCAAATGTGCAACTAGAATTCATCAAAAATTCTATTCTATCTATGCTTTGCTGAGTTTCTACATTATTTCTCCCCTAATTTTCTTTGAAAGAGGACATGTTACCTGTTGGAAAAAGTACAACAACCACTTTCCTTAAATGTTGCCTCTCCCATGAATGGCCTGCTGTGACTTTTTATGTCTAGGGTCACTCTTAATATGGCAACAGCTTTATTAATGACCTATATGCAAATAGTTCTGTGATGTGCCATGGGGGCTTTTACAGGGATTTCTCCCCTGAGATGACATTACTTCATTGCTGTGACACTGTCTCTTTAGTGCAGACAGCATGACTTTGTTGGTATACAGATCAGCAGGACTCATCAGTGGGCAGCAGAGCCTCTTCTGCTTTCCTCTGGTCCAAGTGAAGCCTGGTTAGCGTATGCAGAGAGCGTGGCTATGCGAGAGAGTGGAGCAGCGGAGGGCATAGACCGCTGACATTATAGTACCCCCCAAGCCTTACCAAATCCCTCCTCTTGTTTGGCCAAGAAAGTTGCAGGAATTTCTTTGGTAGAACAGAAGCATCAATTTTCTCAAAGGGCTCCCAAGATCTCTCCTGAGGACCAAAACCTTTCCAAGCCGTCTCTCTTCCTGTTCATGGCTGCTATGTCCATGGATTGTAATGACAATGGATAGACTGAAACACATGGTGGAGTAGTCCCAAGAATCAAGTCAATTCAGCAGTCATAACAATGAGGTGGCAGAGTCTCTGCTTATTTCTTATCAAAAACATCCATGTAACTGGAGGTAGGCCCTGTGAACCGTTGAATGTTGGAGCTCTAGCAAGCTGTACAGATGTCAGACAGTGAGAGTGACAGGCAGGACCCAAACATAGAATCTGCCCCAAGTTCCAGTCTAGGACAGCACAGTGCAAATTAAGTCAGGGCAGTCCCACCAGAAGAGGACTGGTGGCCAGAACCAGACTGGGATTACAAAGCAGCCCTGGCACACAAACCCCACATATGATATTGTCTAAAAATAGTGGTGCACAATGAATGCAGCAAATTTTGCTTAACTTGGTCATGCCCCTATGTAAACCATCAATGCAAAGAAGAAAAGTGCAAGGCAGAAATGCCTAACCACATGGTTATGGAACATACTTTACCCTCCCCAACAGTAACAAATACCATGACAAAGCTCAAAATACCTCCTCAGCAGCTTTTGACACCACCATGCAGCACAAAACACCTCCTAGCGCCATTGCCTCTTGACCACAATTTCTCCACTGGCAGCAGCATAATGCCCAGTTAAACCCTTCCTGAAGCAGCAATTTTCTATCATTTTTGTATTTTACTCCCTGCCTTCCCTGAGTCAAAACATTTTTATTTTTCAATTCACATGCAGGACAAGTTGTACTTTCTACTGACACTAATTAATATAGCTCGAAAAGAATTCTGAATGGAGTATATAGGTTTTGTATTTACAGTGTTCCTTATGTAGTGAAAATTGTGTTATGGGTCTGTATGATTACATGGGACAGTATGATTATAGTGATGCTTCATTTTTATAGTTTTTCTTGTTCTAAGAAAGCCAAAATAAATTGATGTACTTACTGTATATATAAAATAAAAACACCACAAAACTTGTTGTATCAGACCGCAATTTCACCCCAAAAACAAGGATGAATGGATGTACTTATAGATAAAATAAAAACACCCCATAAACCTGTTGTATCAGACCACAATATCACCCGAATAATGGATGAATGGATGTACTTATAGATAACAAAATAAAAAACGCCACAAAACTTGTTGTATCAGTCCGTATTTTCACCCCAGAATCAAGGATGAATTGATGTACTTATAAATTTAAAAAAAATTAAAAAAAAAAACAAAACTTGCAGCATCAGTCCGCAATTTCACACCAATTCGACAATTAGGGATTGAGAGATATACTTATGTATAATACACCTTGAGCAACCTAAAATCTGTAGTATCAGACAGCAATTTCACCCCAATAACAGAATCAAGGATGAATGGAATTACCGATGTATCAAAGAATGCAAACAACCTAAAATTATTAGTATTAGAGCACTTAGGATCTTCAATTAGTTCAGCAAGGTGTAATAGAATAGCTCCTATTACCCAGGCTGTACACTCTCCTATTGACCCCTGCTCTCTCCCTATAGTGTGGATAATGCCTCCCTATCCTTTCCCTACACTATGAATAATCTGTCCCTGAACTGCTCAATAGTCATTTTTTGTCAATAAAGTCTTTCCTGATCACTGTCCCTAGTGCCTGTCATGTCTCTCCCTGTACTAAGTTCACTGGAAAATGGCGGAGACCAGGTAGGCGTCTTTTTATAGGGCTGTGACATCACAGGGGCTGACTAGCTGCTGATTGACTGTCTACATGGCATTATGGGTCATCCCTCGTTCCAGGGCTTCTTATTTCCTTTTTCTAATATTTGCAGCAGCCATTTTAGAAAAAATATGATTCGTTGCCAGGAAACTCAAGGAAATTCGACTTCGGGACAAATCAAATTTTTCCTGAAATTTAGATCGAATTTCACTTTGTCAACTTCGATTCACTCATCTCTAGTCATCACAGCCAGATCCTGCACTCTCCTAACCTTGGAACTGCACTCTTATCAGTATTGTCCATATTATTATGTTCTACACCTAGCCTTAATCCTTAAGGTCCTTTTACACGGGCCGATTATCGGCCGAAAAATCGTTCCTAGGAACGCTAGTGCCGATAATCGGCCCGTGTAAAAGTGGCCCTAATCAGCCGACGAACGAGCAAAACGCTCGTTCGTCGGCTGATTGGATCTTTTGTAGAAACCAAAAGATCCAATCTGTCGGGCGCACATCGCCCTGTGTAAACAGGCGATGTGCGCCTGACAGTATGGAGCTTCCCGGCCGCACGAGCGATACAGCGATCACTCGTGCGGCCCGGCGCTCGATTCGTCGGGCCGTGTAAAGGCTCCCTGCCCGAGCGCCGATTTCGCTGATCGGCGCTCGGGCAGGGAGAATAATCGGCCCGTCTAAAAGGGCCTTTACACACACAAGAGAACACGCATACCATCTAGAAAATGTCCCAAAGCACCCCCCCCAAAAAAAAATTAAAAATGAACGCCTACCTAAATGCTACTTATCACCACCACCTATGTCAGATTCACATGACCTTGTCACATGATCAAACCCTCTCAGGAGTCCCTATATTCTAGGCTTTACTGTATTGATAGGTGATTAAGGACCTGTGATGACATCATCAAACGTCCTTGAGCACTCCTAACCTTGGAACTGCTCCCTTATCATGTGTTGTATTTGTACTCTTAGGTCTTGCAGTGCTCCTAACCTTGAAACTGCACTGATTATCAATGCAGTTCCTGTACTCTCAGGGTGTTAAGGGGGGTGGGCGGTTAAGCACTTGTGATGATGTCATATACTCAGAACTGCATTTATGCTGCAGGGTTTGCATCATGAGAGCAGTTCATGTTTATTCATGACACACTGGTCCACCAGGTATTTGGCCAGTAGGGCAGATTATCAGTCCGGGCCTGCAGGTGGACTGGGGCAAGACATAAAATGAGATCTGATCTGTGCAGTATTCCCACTTGAAGCTTCATAGGCACAATGATGTATTGTATGGATTCCTGGAGTACAGATGCTCCTATTCACATGATTCACCTGCATGGGTTCCTGATAGGAACCAGGGGGGATGATGCTAGGGGTCTTTGAAATGATGGTGCCAATCTGGCAGACTGTTCTTCTCGTATAGACATCCTGAGTCATTCCCTGAAGAGAAGATCTATGCACATGACCAAAGTAATTAGGTCATCCATTGGCTGGTGAAGATTAAGGTGTGCGTACTGGCCGTATGGGCAGAGAGGCCTAGCTACTGTAGCAATCCTCTGTCTGCAACAGAAGACTGAGCAGCAGACCTTGGTGGCAGGACCTGGTTCAAGGAAGCTGTGGTAGGACAATAGGTCTGAGCAAGCAGGGGAGTACAGAACAGGGTGAGAGGGGTGGCACCTATGCCCTCCCAGGGGAGCAAGACAGCCAGGGGCGTAGCTATAGGGGGTGCAGAGGTAGCAGTCGCTACCGGGCCCAGGAGCCTGAGGGGGCCCAAAGACCCTTGGACCACATAAGAAGACACACAGAGCACTGAGGGAAAGGGGGCCCAAGCTGAACTCTTGCACCAGGGCCCATGAGCCTTTATCTACGCCCCTGAAGACAGCAGTGGGCATGTACAACCAACATAACACCCTTGCCTGTTATTCTGCTGTACGATGACACAGGGATGTCACGTCACTGAGTAGGCCTACAGCAAACAGGATTAGATGCTGGTTGTACAGGAAAAGCCACTCCTACATACCAATCCACCATGTTTAAGCAGAACTCCAAAAACTTGGAAAACTTGGGGAGATTAACTTGAAAAAACAAGTTAATCTCCCCATTACACCAGGAGAAGAGATATATCATTGCAGTATATATGAAGACATCGGCAGGCACTGGCTGGCTGGCACTAAGTATGGGACATTGTCTGTTACTATATATGGGGACATTGGTTGACATTATGTTTGGGGGCACCAGCTGACATTACTTAAAGTGACACTGTCCTACTGGCACACATTATGTGGGGACATTGGTTAGAACCATGGACATGGCTGCTGACTGTACATGCAATGCAAAAGTTAGCATTATTGTAGGCAGCAGTAGATGAAGCTTATATGGTGGAACATGACAGGTATTGCTGGGTGTTCTGCTTCATGTATATTGATTAAAAAAAATCAGAAACCTTTGTGATGGTCTGGGCCAAATAAATAAGGAAGGGACATGAAGCATTACAGCAGAATAATGAATCATTAAATCTTTGACTGTTGCTGATAATTACTGTATGTCTGTCTTTAGTCTCGCAGTGATGATGCCTGCAGACCTTGTGAGTGGCACTGTTATTCAGTTACTGTACTAAGGTATTATTTCTATGTATTTACATGGAAGTATTTTTCAGACACTGTATGGTAGTGTTATTTAGATAATGTATGCTGGTATGCTTTGACCAGTCTATTAAGGTCTTATTCAGTCACTATATGACTAAAAGGAAATGAATAGCAGGTAAGCATCCCCTTTAGGGGTGGTTTGCAAGTAGACCTGACCCGAGGAGACCAGAACTGGATGGAAGTCAGTCCTGTTGTGATTAGAAAAGGGTCTATAGAGCAAGGGAGTAGAGGGAGCCTTCCTCACCACAAGCCTGTGACAGAGGTGAGCTTCTGCAGTGTAGAAGCCCATGATGTGGAGGATCTGCTGGAAAATCAGCATGGGAGAAGAGGGAGTCTCCCTTCTTGTAGGTGTGTCAACAAAGAGCATGGTTGCATATGAGACAGATGAAGCAAAGCCAGCTACAAGTGAGCCGATGTGGAGCTTTGGTGGAAATGGAGTCTCCATCATTTGCAAAATGCCAAGTGCAGGAATCTGGTTCAACTAGGAAGATGAAGCATTAGGAGAGTAGAGTTATTGCCTCTAAGAGCAAAGAGGAGCAAATGCCCTGACTTCAAAAAAGGATGTAAGCTGGAGGAGACCCTGACTTCGAGGTCCCTGCCCCAGGATCAGGAAAAGGGCCCCATTTGAGACTTCTGACAATGTATATGAACTGTATGTAGTTAAAGGACTGTGCCTCTATATAAGAACAATATGCTTAGTGTGGTGTGTTTTTAAGATACTGTAACTATGTGTTATGTATCCTCATATTGAGTAACCACCAATCCTGTGTGCATGTGAATATGTTTAAGCAGTACCCCAGACCTGGGGGGGTATCTACAATTATTGTTAATAGTTGTCTATTATGTATTGTATTTTTGTATGTTTGGCTTTAACTATCAGTTAATGGTGTGGACGGCAAAGGTTGGCAAGGAACAGGGCTAACCAGTCTGTTTCACCCTCTTGATAGTAGTGGGCTAGTCCTGCTTCCTGCCTGGAGGGGGAGTTCCTGTGTAATCTTAGAAAAAAGAGGAAGTACACTGCAGAGCTCCTGTTCCAAAAGAAGATTCTCAAGAGAGAACCAACCATTATCCTCAATTCAAGTCTTGAGACAGCAGAGTGAACTGCTAGAACCAGCATCAAAGACACTGCTGCAAAGTGAGGGATTACAGCCAGGAAACCCATCACCCAGAACATTACTAAGACAGTACCACCTAAGTGCTAAATTACAGCCATCAAACCTGCCTCTATAATTCTTAATGGTGCCAGAGAAGATCTGCAATTAAAGTCTGCTGCTACGGAAAGTATTTAAGCTTCTATGTTGCACTAGTAAAAAGACTTGGTTACATTTAATTTTGGCCTCATTCACTTCAGTACTACATTTCCACTTCACCAATCTCATGGGAGCAATGGCCTGAGGGAGTACACCGTGACACAACACTTAATCAGAGCCACTACCACTTCCATCCTCTACACCAGCTCCTCCAGGGCTCACTGCACTTATATGTATCGAATTCCATATACTAATCTTGAGCTGGGTTCACACACTGTAAAAACAATATGAAGTTGTAACATGCTAAATATATCCACCAAATATGCACAAAACCAGCAATGTAGTCTGCATTGTATCTGATTCATGGAACGATACCTCAAGGACTCCTTGTCCATGTCATGTGCATGAGGCCTTTATCACTACAGAGCAATTTAAAGGGAACCTCTTACCATGAAAATGTAGTGCTACCCAAATACCCGAAGGCAGCATGTTGTAGAGCAGGAGGAGCTAAGCAGATTGACATATAGTTTATTTGGAAATTAATTATTATAACTTGTAAAATATTAATAATCTTTCAGCTTTTTGAGCTTAGAAGTCATGGGGGTGGTCCTATTCTGTGATTGACAGCTAACTCTACATGACTGCATACAAAGATAGCTGTCAATCACTGACAGGACTGCCCACATGACTCCTAAGCTCAGAAAGTGCAGATATTTAAATGAATAAATTACAAGTTTTGCTGAATATTTTCCTACAAAGCTATATATCATTCTGCTCAGCTCCTCCTTCTCTTTAACATACTGCTGCAGACTGCACTGCATTTTCATGGTGACAAGTTCCATTTAATTTCATAAAGGCTTAACTAATACAGATCATCATTTATTAACAGATTAACCATCAAGCTGCAATCAATACCTCATTATGACAAAGTAGAAACAGAATTTTAGAAATTGTTGCACATTTATTAAAAAGGGGGAAAAAAATCACATGGACATAAGTATTCAGATCATCCCCTTTGCTATGACACTTGACATTTAGCTCTAGGTGCCTCCCATTTCTCTTGATCACCTTGATTGGAGTCCACATGTGGTAAATTCAGTTGATTGTACATGATTTTGAAAGACACCCCCCGGTCTATATATGGTCTCACAGCTAACAATGCATATCAGAGCAAAACTAAGCCATGAGGAGGAAGGAACTGCCTGTAGAGATCAGAGACAGGATTGTGTGGGGGTACAGATCTGGAGAAGGGTACTAAAAAATTCTGCTGCACTAAAAATTCCCACAGTGGCCTTCATAATTATAAAGGGGAAGAAGTTTAGAACAACCAGTACTCTTCCAAAATCTGGCCACACCACCAAACTAAGTAATCAGGGGTGAAGTGCCTTGGTAAGAGAGGTGGCCAAGAACCCAATGGTCACTGTTGGCTGAGCTCCAAAGATCTTGTGTGAAGATGGAAGAAACTTCTAGAAACTTCAAGGCCACAGCATAACAAAATGTTCATAAAGTAAAAGGGTCTGAAGATTTTCCAAATGCATTCTATACATATTATATACTGTAAATTTAGACAATCACTATATGTATTCATGTCTAATTATTAGGGATTTTCTCATTGCTTTGCCTGTGGACTGCAGCCACAGCTCGATAGTTAAAGTCAGTAGGAGCTACAAAAAAATTCCATGTAGCCTACTCCTAATTCAGGCTTTCCACATCATGGCCATGGGTGGTAGTGTACTGCCTGCCTGAGGGGAAAACATAGTGGTTTGCCATGAATTGCCATGGTTTTTCAGCGAACACAGGTAAAGCACGCATTTCTTATGTACTTCACTTGAACTTGCTAAGAAACAATAACAATTCATAGAAATTCACATAAATGATCTTATAACCGCAGCTCCTTCATTTGGTTTGCGTTTTCCGTAGCTGCTCTGCAGAATACACTGGAGAATGACAAGGCTTGCTGTATTTAACACATCATTGCACCTGTACATGGTACAAGGAGAACATCTAGCAGGGCCCAAGCTCACAGAGTGCATTACTAGAAGAATTGTTAGCTACAGTACTTACCAGTGAAGAGATCTGGCTTGCAGCATACTTTGTTCTGAAAGACAAAATAAAATATTAGATTTCCAGAGTCCAGTCATCGTGGGAAGCCTTGGAAAATTGCTGTTTTCTAGCTGCGACTTTCCACATGATTATAAAAGCAACAGGTGTCAGACTGTAAAGACTTGGAACTGATTATACAGTGACAAGCGGTGGCATTCCACCACTACCAGCCCTCCAAGACTGGAAGTCCATACAAATGACTTACAGATGATGACATTGCCCAAGAAGAAAGGTTAGGTTAAAGCTCAGAAATCTATACTTTTCAGTTGCCCATTCCTTTGAATCCCCCTAAAAGTCATGCAGCTTCTTACCCCTGCCATTTCTGGTCACGTTGATGTTCCAGTCTTGTTAATGATCACCCAGATTGAAGTGATGATCTATGGAAAAAAAAAACATGGAGACACAACAAGTTATTTCAGTAACCTTAAGTATAACAATGGGAACACAGATTCAGCTACGTCTTATATCGGATATAGTGACAAGTGTCATGTTGATGCTGAAATATGGAGGCAAATAGAAGTATTCTATTAAATCATATTCAGTGGGAGTAAATAAGGACATATGAAGAATCCCTCGACTCATCCATATAGTCAGAATCATTCCCAAGACTTATGTGCACAATCCTTCAATAGAAGCATCATTATCTTGTCTGGTGTCTCCTTCTTCTGTCTCTTGTGCTATTATCTCACTTTCTTGTATATATCTTATCCTCTTAGAATTCCCCCTTTTCCTCTCCACATTCAGTGTTACGTTCAGCCACCCTCATCCCCTTTCTGTCTGCTTCATTGCTTTTCAGTCACTGAAAAATCAGCGGAGATTTCTTGAGCGAATCCAAAAGGTGTCAGTCCTGCCCTGTTGCTTGCCCTCACAAGCAGCACTCCCCCTCCTACTCGAATCCCTTTGCCACCAGCCTCCTTTTCCCACCCCTGGAATCGAAGTAGTGTATCTTTGAGTGCGTTGAAATGTCTTCTTCCCATAGCAACAGCAGAGAATATGAGCTGAACAGTGGAGCAACACCTCCTCCTTCTCAATGAATCGCCCTCCCTCCATAAGAAAGGACCTCTCTCTCCTATCTATCTATCTATCTATCTATCTATCTATCTATCTATCTATCAACCTTTTTGTCCGTCTGTCTACCTATTTTCATTCTTCCTTTGCCTGTACCTGTGCACTGCAGCTATACAATAAACAGAAATACCGTGCATCCATTCTTACTCCTTTTCCTGCCTGTTGATTGTTTCTATGACTAACCCTCTCTGGTAATACGTGCTAAAGCTTTGCAGATCAAATATTGTCAACAAGCTCTTCTCTAGTCAACGTATGACAATAAAAAAAAAAGAGAGAGACAAAATACTCACCTCTAATGTACGACAGCCGGTGTGGTAACGTGGGTCATGTTACAGTTGTATTTTTTCTGACTACCCTCTGTGAGTACAGAGATCACAGTTACACAATTCTGCAGTCACATTTCCTGCCGATATTAGGAAATTCAACCCCTTACGTAGCACCATGTAAATACTGCAAATAAATCATATATACCAATAGATACATAATACAAGATAACGTAATCAGCTCACCCTCCGCTGCTCTGGAACCCCTGGAGTAAGGTAGGATACAGCTGCAACAAACTTCCAGGTTATGATTAAGGCGCTCACCCGAAACGCGTAAACTGGATTTACTGCACTGCTTATCAGACATTTCGCTATACATGTGAATGTTTTAATTCACCCCAGCATGCATTCATGTTGAAGTTATGCACCATTTATTTATTATGCTTTTAATTCTATCTACTGCACCTCTGGTTATGTACCATATGCCGTAATGTTCCGTTATTTTGTGGTGCACAGTAATGGCGGTTGTGCAGGGTCAGAGGTCACCATTTGGAACATGCTGACAAGTGTGGCGCCACACTGTTCCTTGAAGGTTTTAGAAGGAGCTGATTTGGACCCATTGTGGGTGGTATGTTATAGACAAAGTGTGCTGCAGAGGTTTCAGTAGACTGAGAAGGGAGTTGAGTCAGAGGAGCAGAGGGTATGAGTGGTGAACCAACAGCCGATCAGCGGGGGTGCCAGAAGTTTATCCCAGTTGATCTGATATTGGTGGCCTATCCTGAGGTTAGGTCATCAGTATTAAGCCACTGCACAACCCTTTTGAAGTTGCTGTTTTTCCTGCTGCAACCTGGGAGGAGCGGAGCAGAGGATGGGAGTGGTAGTGGCTCTGGCTGCAACAGCTATTCACATAAATCACAGTGGCAATCCTCACCCCAGTGATCCCTAGGGAAGTGATAGGAGGGTGCACCCTTTATTCCCTTGAATCACATCCTGATGTTTAGGCTCCTGCCTAATGGTAGTTGGGGTAACCTTGGTAGTATGTGTTTGGTGTGGGTGCCAGGCAGGAGATATAGGTGCCGTGGCCAGCAGGTGGTGCTGGAGTCATTAACCAGGCCAGTTATAGAACATAGACAAGTCTCTCTTTAAAGTGCAGAATAGGAGTTGTAGTACACCTAACAGTATCAAACACTAAACAATTCAGAGTGCAAATCTTCCCCAATAGCTATGTGTAACGGAGAGACACACAGGGATAAGGTGCGCCCTGACTTTCCCCACAATTGTCCCTGCCTACTTGCCTCACCCTAGGCTAAAGGTCCTAGGGGGACAACTGGACGACAATCCCTACTCTGTATAAGTGAGGGATAGGGGCTGGAGCTGAGGGATAAGCAGAATCGAGGTCGAGGTCACAAGCAAATAACTCACAGCACTGCAAAGAAAGGAACTTCAATAACAGGCAACTAGCCCTTGCAATTGCCATCTTTAAATAGCACACCCCTAGGTCATGTGACATGGCCAGCATCACATGACCTGTGATGCAAACAGGGCGTCGACCCATACTCAAAACAATAACAATTAGCCATGTGGTGTGGTCAGCACCACGTGGCTGCCCCCTAAGTAAATGCTAATTAGGTGAAACGCTGGCTGCCAGGCCAGTGCTTCACTCACTGCTCGTAATGCTAGGGGGCGTAGAAGACGCCGGCCGCACAAGATCCAGAAGTGTGTCAGATCCTCTGCACCTGATCACCATGGCGACGAGGACGCTCCCCGCGCTGCCTGCAGCAGAGGAGGCCGGCAGCGCCGCACGGAGGGAGCGCGCCGCTGGCCACTCGTTACAGTACCCCCCTCTTCACGAGGGGCCACTGGACCCTTATCGGAGGGAACCGGCTTCTCAGGATGCAACCGATGGAAAGCTCTAATGAGCCCATCGGCATGAATCCTGGTCAATGGCACCCAGCTTCTATCCTCTGGTCCGAATCCCCTCCAGTGTACCAAATATTGGAATGAGTTTCGGACCTTTCTGACATCCACAATATCCGAAATCTCATGTTCAGTCTGCCCATCCACCTCAATTGGAGGCGGAGGGTGTTCTTCAGGCAGTACCGGAGGAATGAACCTCTTAAGCAGGGACTTGTGGAATACATCATGAATTCGGAAAGACTCAGGCAGGCACAACTTAAAGGATACCGGATTAATCAGTTTAATTATTTCATATGGCCCTATAAAACGAGGTGCAAACTTTTAAGAAGCTACCTTAATACGTAGATTCCTTGTGGACAGCCACACCTTGTCCCCAACACTGAACTCAACCCCTTGAGAACGTCTCCTATCTGCTTTGGTTTTTTGAGTCTCTTGGGCTTTTGCTAGGTTCGTCTGAATACTAGCCCAAACTGTGCACAGTTCCTGAAACACCCCCTTAATCTCAGGTACAGTAGGATGCGATGGAGAGAAAGAACCAAAACAAGGATGAAAGCCCATATTGCAAAAAAAAATGAGAAACTCCAGAGGAAGAGTTAACACGGTTATTCAATGCAAATTCGGCCTGAGACAAAAATTTGACCCACAGATGCTGGTTCTCAGACACATAACACCTCAAGAATTGCTCAACAGATTGGTTAACCCGTTCGGTTTGCCCATTACTCTCTGGATGGAATGCAGATGAGAAAGACAAGGAAGTGCCTATCTTCTGACAGAAGGCCTTCCAAAATCTAGACACAAATTGCACCCCTCGGTCCGACACAATATTATCTGAAGCACCATGTAATCTGACAACGTGATCAATAAATATAGCAACCAGAGCCTTGGCTGACGGAAGTTTACACAAAGGGATAAGATGAGACATCTTACTAAAACGATCGACCACCACCAAAATAACAATTTTGCATTCAGAACATGGAAGATCCATGATAAAGTCCAAGGACAAGTGGGACCACGGTCTGTCCGGTACAGGCAGGGGATGCAACTCGCCCATAGGTCGTGTTCTGGGGTTTTAGATCGGGCACAAATGCTACAGGAGGACACAAATGCTTGGACATCCCTGGACAAGGAAGGCCACCAATAATTCCTGGCAACTATTTCTCTGGTGGCATTGATCCCAGGATGTCCACACAAGACAGAGTTGTGACACTCACCCAATAACCGAAGACGCAACGAAACAGGTACAAACAATTTGTCAGTGGGGGTACCATCTGGAGCGAGATGTTGACCCTCCAGGATTTCGTCGGCTAGGTCAGGTGATGAGGCAGCCACACAAATGCCAGCCGGTAGAATCGGTTGAGGGGGAGCCTGAGGTGGTTGGAATGCCTGGAAGCTATGAGACAAGGCGTCCGCTTTAGTATTCTTGCTTCCGGGCCTAAAAGTGACACAGAAATCAAATCAAGTGAAAAACAAGGCCCACCTTGCCTGTCTAGGATTCAATATTTTGGCGGATTCAAGAAACAACAGGTTCATATGGTCCATAAGTACTGTAATAAGGTGCAACGCCCCCTCCATGGCGCCACTCCTCAAATGCCCATTTAATGGCCAGTAACTCCCTATTACCTATATCATAATTCCTCTCTGCTTGTGAAAATTTCCGGGAGAAAAAGGCACATGGTCCGAGATTAGTGAGAGTGAAGGAGCCCTGAGACAACACAGCCCCCACACCGTCCTCAGATGCGTCAACCTCGACCACAAACGGTTTGTTCTGATCAGGCTGGATCAGAACCGGAGCGGCAGAAAAACACTCCTTAAGATCCTCAAACGCTTTCACAGCAGTAGGAGACCAGTTTATCACATCTGCTCCCTTACGAGTGAGATCGGTGACAGGCTTGATATTTACCGAAATATTTTTAATGAACTTTCGATAAAAATTGTCGAATCCCAAGAATCGTTGGAGCGCCTTTAGGGACGAAATTCGCACCCAATCACGGATAGCCTGCACCTTGGTGGGGTCCATCCTGAACGCACAGGGAGTCAAAATGTACCCCAAAAAGGCCACCTCCTGAACCCCAAAGGGGCACTTCTCACTTTTAACAAACAATTTGTTTTTGCGCAACACTTCGAGGACCTGCCTGAAGTGGCCTACATGAGATTCCCAATCAACAGAAAAGATGAGGATATCGTCGATATAGACAACCATAAATCTGCCAATGAAGGGTCTAAAGATGTCATTAACGACGTTTTGAAAGACCGCAGGGGCATTACTTAATCCAAAGGGCATTACTAGATACTCGTAGTGACCCTACGGAGTGTTAAAGGCAGTTTTCCACTCATCTCCTTCACGGATCCTGATCAAGTTGTAAGCCCCCTTAAGGCCCAACTTGGTGAACCAACAAGCCCCCTGAACCTGATTAAGTAAATCAGGAATGAGTGGCAAAGGGTACCTGTTCTTCACCGTAATCTTATTGAGTTCCCTATAATCAATACAGGGTCTTAGAACACCATCCTTTTTGCCCACAAAAAAGAATCCTGCCCCTATGGGGGAGACCGAAGGACGGATATGTCCTTTGGCCAGACTCTCCTTGAGATAATCCCTCATAGCCTGCCGCTCTGGTGTAGAGATTAAATATGCGACCCTTAGGGTACTTGGACCCCTCAATAATCTCAATAGTGCAGTCATACTGGCGATGAGGGGGAAGAAAATCTGTTTCAGACATAGTGAATATATCAACAAAATCCCCAATATACTCAGGTAGGCCTGTGGATTTGCTGGTAAGGCCTAACTGAAGAACAGATTTGCAACAATTATTACAACCAGGTCCCCACCTCTCCAATTCATCAGTCGACCAGTTAATTGTCGGGTTATGACTCTGTAACCAGGGTAACCCAAGCACCAGGTCGGCGGGCAAATTCTTCAAAACTAAAAAGGAACAGTTTTCAACGTAGTGGATACCCACAATAAGAGTAACCTCAGGAGTACCAAACTCAGCTCCACCACTGTTAAGGGGGGTGGAGTCTAATGCTATAATTGGAATGGTCTCCTTAAGGGGAATCAAAGGAATACCCAAATATTGAACAAATTAAAAATCAATAAAATTGCATGCAGACCCTGAGTCAATGAACGCCCATCCAGAACTTCTGGACTGACCAAAAGAAACAGTACAAGGTAACAACACTTTCCTCCTTACCACCGTAGGAAGTACTTTAACACTTGCGGCAGACCTCTTGGAAGGAGGACGTTTGGGACGTTGCTGCCGCCAATGGTCCTTGTCACCACAGTAGAAGCAGGCCCCCTGTTTACACCTCTGCTCCCTCAAGGTGGCTCCTAGTTGTATGGGTTCCTCCGGGGTCTTGCCAGGAGATGCAGTCTGGAAGGAATTATCCGGGGAACCGACCACAGTAAAGGGAGTCAAGCGTTCAGTCCGTCTCTCCCTAACACGTCTGTCTAGTCTAATGGCTAACGTCATTGTCTCGTCTAGGGACTCTGAGGTGGGGTAACTAACCAGGAGATCCTTAAGCTGATCAGAGAGCCCCCCCCTAAACTGGCTCTTCAATGCAGGATCATTCCAGTTGGACGAAATACACCATTTCCTAAATTCGGCACAGTAATCCTCCACTGGACGGTTACCCTGTCGTATGTTCTTCAACTGCGTCTCCGCTACCGCGGCTAGGTCGGGTTCCTCGTACAGGAGTCCTAGAGCCCAAAATATAGGCCTCCACCGACTGTAGACAAGGAGCATCACGGGGCAAGGAAAAAGCCCACTCCTGGGGGTCACCCTGCAGCAGGGAGATGATAATTTTAACTTGCTGCGGTTCAGGCCCCGAGGAGTTTGGGCGCAACTCAAAATAAAGCTTACAGCTTTCCTTAACCCCTTAAGGACCCTGCCATTTTTCACCATAAGGACCAGGTCATTTTTAGCAAATCTGACATGTCTCACTTTATGTGGTGATAACTTTAGAACGCTTTTACTTATCCAGGCCATTCTGAGATTGTTTTCTCGTCACATATTGTACTTCATGGCAGTGGTAAATTTGAGTCAAAATATTTCATTCTTATTTATAAAAAAATACCAAATTTATCAAAAATTTAGAAAAATTTCCAAATTTCCAAATGTCAATTTCTCTACTTTTAAAATACATAGTAATGCCTCCAAAAATAGTTATGACTTTACATTTCCCATGTGTCTACTTCAGGTTTGGATCACTTTGAAAATTACATTTTATTTTTTTGGGACGTTAGAAGGCTTAGAACTTTAGAAGCAAATCTTGAAATTTCTCACAAAATTTCCAAAACCCACTTTTTAAGGACCAGTTCAGGTTTGAAGTCACTTTGTGAGGCTTCCATCATAGAAACCACCCAAAAATGACCCCATTTTAGAAACTACACCCCTCAAGGTATTCAAAACTGATTTTACAAACGTTATTAACCCTTTAGGTGTTCCACAAGAATTAAAGGAAAATGTTGCCAAAATTTCCGAATTTCACTTTTTTGACAGATTTTCCATATGAATCATTTTATTCTGAGAATAACGCAAGGGTTAACTGCCAAACAAAACTCAGTAATTATTACCCTGATTCTGTAGTTTACAGAAATGCCCCATTTGTCATCGTAAACTGCTGTACAGGCACACGGCAGGGCGCAGAAGGAAAGGAACGCCAGGGCAGATTTCACTGGAAAAAGTTTAAGTTGCCATGTCACATTTGATGCACCCTAGAGTAGGAAACTCCAAAAAACTGACCCCATTTTGGAAACTACGGGATAAGTTGGCAGTTTTGTTAGTGCTATTTTAGGGTACATATGATTTTTGGTAGCTCTATATTACACTTTTTGTGAGGCAAGGTAACAAAAACTAGCAGTTTTGGCATTGTTTTTATTTTTTGTTATTTACAACATTCATCTGACAGGTTAGATCGTGTGATATTTTTATAGAGCAGGTCGTTACGGACGCGGCAATATCTAATGTGTATACTTTTTTTTATTTATTTAAGTTTTACACAATATTTTTGAAGCACAAAAAAAATCACATTTTTTACAGTGTTCACCTGAGGGGAGAGAACATGCTATAATTTGTAGAGCAGGTTTTTACGGACGTGGTGATACCTAACATGTATACTTATTTTTATTTATTTAAGTTTTACACAATAATATCCTTTTTGAAACAAAAAAAATCATGTTTTAGGGTCTCCATAGTCAGAGAGCTGTAGTTTTTTTATTTTTTGGGCGATTGTCTCGGGTAGGGGCTCATTTTTTTGCGGGATGAGATGACGGTTAGATTGGTACTATTTTTGGGGGCATACGCTTTTTTGATTGCTTGGTATTACATTTTTTGTGATGAAATGTGACAAAAAATGGCTTTTTTTAGACAGTTTTTATTTTTTATTTTTTACAGTGTTCACCTGAGGGGAGAGATCATGCTATATTTTTGTAGAGCAGGTTTTTACGGACGTGGCGATACCTAACATGTATACTTATTTTTATTTATTTAAGTTTTACACAATAATATCCTTTTTGAAACAAAAAAAATCATGTTTTAGGGTCTCCATAGTCAGAGAGCTGTAGTTTTTTTATTTTTTGGGCGATTGTCTCGGGTAGGGGCTCATTTTTTGCGGGATGAGATGATGGTTAGATTGGTACTATTTTTGGGGCATATGCTTTTTTGATCGCATGGTATTACATTTTTTGTAATGAAATGTGACAAAAAATGACTTTTTTTAGACAGTTTTTATTTTTTATTTTTTACAGTGTTGACCGGGCGGGCTGCATCATGTGATATTTTAATAAAGCAGGTTTTTACGGACGTGGCGATACCTAATATGTATATATATATATATTTTATTTTTTTTTCTATTTTTCTGTGTTTCTTTATGGGGAAGGGGCTTTTTTTTTATTGAAACTTTATTATTTTTTGTTAAAACACTTTTATTTAACTTTTTTTTAACATTTCACTTATGTCCCAGTAAGGGACTTTAACATTTCAGGGTCTGATCCCTGATTGAATGCAGCACAATACATCTGTATTGTGCTGCATTCAACTGTCAGCGTCTCACACTGTGAGACGCTGACCGTTGCCTAGGAGACCCAGCGCTGTGGCTGGGTCTCCTGGGCTTCCGTAGATGGGAGTCCTAATGCCTCTGGGCAAGGCATCGGGGCTTCCATCTCAGCCATCGGGCCCCCCCCACCGCCTCACGGAGACCCGATGGCTTTAAAAGCTGCCGCAATTACCTTGTATGCCGCGGTCAGCGTGACCGCGGCATACAAGGGGTTAATCTGACGGCATCGGTGTAATCACCGGTGCTGGCGGATACAGCAGATTGCGGCAGCGGGCAGCAGCAGCGCGTTAAGTAACGCCATAGGACGAGCATTCTCCTCCTAGGTCTTTAAGCTGTTAAAGGCGCGGAAAGCCCTACGATCCCCGGAAAAACGGTCGGGGAGCTTGACCTGAGGTTCCAAGGTGGTATTAGGAACCTCAGCAACAGCTGCAGGGGTGGCAAGCTGTTGCTCATGCTGCTGGAACCTTTCCGCCAAGTCCTGGATCATTTGTGCCATATTTTGGACTTGGTCAGTCAGTACTTGCAACTGCTCCATAAAATTTTTGGGCCTGTTATTCTGTAACGGAGAGACACATGGGGATAAGGTGCGCCCTGACTTTCCCCACAATTGTCCCTGCCTACTTGCCTCACCCTAGGCTAAAGGTCCTAGGGGGACAACTGGACGACAATCCCTACTCTGTATAAGTGAGGGATAGGGAAGGGAAGGAACAGAAGACAAACACAGGCACAAACAAACACAATACGAATAGTCAGCTAAGCAAAGTCAAATCGGGAGAGTACGTCAGGAGCCGAGGGATATGCAGAATCGAGGTCGAGGTCACAAGCAAATAACGCACAGCACTGCAAAGAAAGGAACTTCAATAACAGGCAACTAGCCCTGGCAATTGCCATCTTTTAATAGCCCGCCCCTAGGTCATGTGACGTGGCCAGCGTCACATGACCTGTGATGCAAACAGGGCGTCGACCCGTACTCAAAACAATAACAATTAGCCATGTGGTGTGGTCAGCACCACGTGGCTGCCCCCTAAGTAAATGCTAATTAGGTGAAACGCTGGCTGCCAGGCCAGTGCTTCACTCACTGCTCGTAATGCTAGGTGGCGGGGAAGACGCCGGCCGCACGAGATCCAGAAGTGCGCCGGGTCCTCTGCGCCTGATCACCATGGCGACGAGGACGCTCCCCGCGTCCCCTCGCCGCCTGCACCAGAGGAGGCCGGCGGCGTCGCACAGAGGGAGCGCGCCGCTGGTCACTCGTTACACTATGTATGGATATGAGCAATGATAGTACTCATAGGCAGTACTCTCTTTACCTTCTCTACCTTTTCTCTACCTTTCTAAAGTCTCTCTCTCTCTCTGCAGAATCTAAAGCTGGCAATAAGGTTCTTGCAAAAAATTGTCTGCAATGGCCAGGCTGAGGGGTACAGAATTAAGGAATGGCTAGTCGGGACTGGAAGGGTGTATTATCAATTTCCCTCTAACTGTATTAAAGTCTTTATGAGCCTTAAACAGCAAATACCTTACTGACTGAATCCAATGCTCAGCCATGCAGTTTCTGGACCTTTCTGGAGTAGAGATGGCTTTCTTAATACAAATATCTCAGAGACAGTGATTCTCTGGGACTTAGGCCTACTCTTCTGAGGAGTGACCAGATGTATCTCCTCTCTCTTTCTCAGTTAACATTAGACTCATACTAAACTAGGGTTGGTCCTAAGTCCATCTCCCAACTCCCACAAGGGTTGAGTCAGGGTTGTTAACCCTGACATATCCATACAAAACTCTGCATATTGCAATACATCATAACTGTAAATAACATTTAAATAACAAGAAACAATTTTGCAAGTATCCTATTCTGAGGTAATGAGCTACCACCCTTTGAGTATGTGCGTTGGTGTTCGACTATCACCCCACTGTCTACATCCCTGACCATTACATATGCACCATTTGGGTCACACGCTGAAAGTAGGCCCCTTGTCTACCCCATAAATCAGTCTAAGAAGTTGAATATGCCTGTCCTGATGGTGATACATTTCTTAAGTTTAGTAGTCCCTGGCATCTGCCAAAGTCTGCCTGGTGCAAATATCGGCACTGCCATTCAATTATATAAAACCGTCTTTCTAGCTGCATTGAAGTGCACAGAGATAAGCTGCGGTGTCTGATATTTGGGAATGTATGAATGTATGTGCTTTTGTGTTAGATATATGAAAGGCAAAATAACATTGACAAAAAATAATCCACTAAGAAGGAGTTGGTAGAATGGAATGAAACATTGTGTGAATGTAATGATAATATATGTGAATGTAAATGATTACAATATTAGAGCAAAAGGATACATTTATTGGGAAAACTTTACAATTGCAAGGAGGCTCTAGAGCCCTGTTAGACTACCTCTAGCCTGGATACGAGAGATTCGGTAGGGCATGAAGGCATACAGGTATTTATGGTATCCTGTGGTGCATTCGCCCACATATATTGCAACTGGGCCTGTAGATCCCAGCTGGTCCCATAAATGCTCAAGTGGTAATAAATCTGGTGATGGGCAGGCCAAAGAAGTGTTGCAATCTGGCGAAGACATTCCTGGGAAACACTTGCTGTGTGTAGGCAAGCATTATCCTGCCAAATATTGCCAGTTGGAAGCCCTGCCATGAGAGGCAACACATATGGTCGCAGGATGTCCTACACATATCACTGAGCTGTTATTATCCCTCGTATTACTACTAGGGGGTGAACGCCAGTTGTATGCGAATGCTCCCCAGATCAGCAGTTAGGCCAATGTGTCACTCCACAACTAAGGCAGGATTGAAGCGCCCAACATCCCAACATGAAGTCATCATACTCGAATCAGACCATTGAGGGATCGCAAACAGAAACTGCATTCATCGATAAAGATGATACGGTCCCCTATCTCCTGAGCAGAGACGGGGTATGTAATGAAGGTATCACCTATGTCTAGATGATAAACAATGAAACTGTGGGAGCTACTTGTGCTTGTCAGCAAATCACACAATCCTCTATACTTGTGGTCTGTCTGGGCTGTCCAGAGTCTGTTCGCCATGTGTGTGCATGCCCTCGCATAACCACTGCACCCAACACCTGCTAAAAGGTGGCTATAGGTGAGAACGGCCAAGTTTGTCAAAATGACCATCCTGTTTCTCTCAGACCAATAATTGCCCCCTCTCAAAAACTGTCAACTAAAGGCATGTCTAGCAGTCAACGACCTACCACTAAGAAGAACACTATCTAAAAATACCCTCTCAGAGCCTTTTTATAAGGCAGCGGGTGAACACTTTTACTCCCTCTTGTGGCAAAACCCAGTTTCTAATCAGACCATACCTTTAATCATTTACATATCAGCCTGAGACATAATTGCATGCCGAGTTTTGCAACAATCTGATATTTCCATCTGGATGTGTTACTTTTTTTTGTCAATAAGCGTACATCCACAGTCTATTCATTTCTCAACCCAAGTTATGCATTTATTCAATTGGAGCCAATTTTCAGAAATCCCTGTATATGCAGAAAATCACATCCAAAGCCCTTGTGACAGTCTCATTGTTAGCTATGGTTGCTATAATCCATAAAGCAGTATCTGTATGGTGGCAGCACATGGGTAACTGCGCTCTGTCCTTTCCTATGTTCCTTTGCTTCTCTACTTCTTGCCTCCCATGCAGTAGTGTAGCCCTGGAACCCTATGCTTGCATCTGCTGGATTCCAGGGGCAACATCACTCAGTGTCTTTTGGAGGTGCACATCTCTAACCCAGTCTCACCAGGGGGAAAGTGCACAGCAATACTCCAATAGAAGACAGCACTCTGTATTTTGAGTTTGCTTAAAAGGTATTTGTCAACAGATGCCTATGAAACTAGCTGACCTGTTGTATGTGCGCTTGGCAACTGAAGGCATCTGTGTAGGTCCTATGTTTATATGTGCCCGCATTGCTGAGAAAAATTACATTTCATTATGCAAATGAGACTCTAGGAGCAACGGGGACATTGCAGTTACACCTAGAGCTCCGCTTTCTCTGCAACTGCCGCACCCTCAGCACTTTGATTGAAAGCGCCAGTTGTGATAACGATTAGGCTGCCTGACCCTGTCAATCAAAATGGAGAGGGAGCTTCTATTCTACTGTCATGAACATTAAAGGGAGAGGCTAGAAAGAAGAATAAAATTGTGTACAATAGGGAAAGGCAGGGGAAGCTATCAGCCAGGGAGTGAGAAGTGAGTAGCCGAGGCTGAGTGTCTCGCAGTACATTCTAGCTGAATTTACTGCCTTATAACACAGCAGCAGCTACCTGTATGGACATTTATATAGAAATACATTTTTTTGGACGTGCATGTGTGTGTGTTTGTGTGTGTGTGTGGGGGGGGGGATAAGCTAAAAACTGTTTAACATGACCCATCCAGAGGATAGCATTTGAAATCTGTTAATCTGTTAAAGGATAATCACAGGTTATGACTCCACCTCCTTTCTTATCGCTCTGTCCCCTTACTTCCTGACGTGCGTATATACCAACGTTAAGGGGGTAATTTATCAAACTGGTGTAACGTAGAACTGGTTTTGTTGCCCATAGCATCTAATCAGATTCCACCTTCATTTTCCAAACGAGCTGTCCAAAGTGAAATATGGAATCTGATTGGTTGCTATGGGCAACTAAACCAGTTCTACTTTACACCAGTTCGATAAATGACCCCCTAACACTGTAATCATGTATTTATTGCACACTACTTAGTCTACCATTACAATTTTTGTATCTATCTATCTATCTATCTATCTATCTATCTATCTAATGAAATAAAAAATAGATGTAAGCGGCACCGCTGTAGTAGAAGTAATATGGTGTGCCAGCGGCTGTGGAGGCGATCCAGCTTCCAAAATAATTAAGAAACAATAAATTCCACGGCACTTCCAAAGTTGTGATCAACGTAGGTGTTCTTTATTCACCAGAGCGACGTTTCAGTCCTCTTTCTGGGACTTTTCTCAGAAAGAGAAAAGTCCCAGAAAGAGGACTGAAACGTCGCTCTGGTGAATAAAGAACACCTACGTTGATCACAACTTTGGAAGTGCCGTGGAATTTATTGTTTCTTATCTATCTATCTATCTATCTAATATGCGGCTGCCCCTCCCCGAACTAGCACTAACTCTCCCTACTGTAAGGGGGAAAACGAGAGAATGAGGCGGCGAAAGGGTTGCAGGGCTTATTGCAGGGCAATGGTGAAGTAGGTATGGAAATGGTTAATATAATGCTTACTGTAGGGAAATTAGGCAAGGAAAGGGTTAATTTGCTAGGGCAGTGAATGTAATGGAAGGGTTATTTGCAGGGCTGTAAAGGATTCAATGAGGGTAACTAGGAAAGGGTTAATTGTCTCCAAATGTGTCAGGGAAAGGATTAATGCATAATGCTCGTTGTCTATGGATATTTAGCCAGTTCCAAGGATTCCAAGGGTTAATGCTCATTGTACAGGGGTTAATGCTTGTCTGAGGGGATGATTCTTACTTCTTGCTCGTTGCAGGGGATGACTCTCGCTTCTCTCAGGTGCGGTCGCTCCGTTCAACAGGTGGCAGCACATCTCCCGCGCTGCATTATGCAGTGCAAAGAATGTCTGGTGTCCTGTTGGGTGGGGCTTGGCGCATGTCAGAAGGTCTCCTTTGATCCTCTGCCTTTGAAGTGCCCATAGCTGGACTCATCTGTCCAGTTGCTTGGGCGGCTTCCCTCCCCAGGACTGAGCTCATGTGTGCCTGCGTATATATATATATATATATATATATATATATATATATATACCTATATCTGGCCATTTCCCTCCAGAGCAGTGGTTCTCAACTCCAGTCCTCAGGACCCACCTGCCAGTCAGGTTTTCAGGATTTCCTTAGTTTAGACCAGCTGATATAATTAGCGTCCATCCATCAGGACTTACCACAGGTATTCATTCTGTGGGATATTCCTAAATCCTGACTGGCAGGTGGGTCCCGAGGACTGGAGTTGAGAACCACTGCTCCAGAGGGAGCATTATACTAAGTGGGGGACTACAGGTGGGAGAACATTATATACAAAACCTCTAAGGATGCATTATATATACAATATATATTATCTATACAACTGCTCAAAAAAATAAAGGGAACACTAAAATACCACAGCCTAGATATCACATAAAAAATGATCAATGTAAATCAAAATTAATATCCCATGGAGGTCTGGATTTGGAATGATAATCAAAATCAAAGTGAAACGAGACATGATGTCCCAGATATCCTCGATTGGATTCAGGTCTGGGGAACGGGCAGGCCAGTCCATGGCATCAATGCCTTCATCATGCATAAACTGCTGACACACTTCAGCCACATGAGGCCTAGTATTGTCATGCATCAAAAGGAACCCAGGGCCCACTGCACCTGCATTTGGTCTCACAACGTGTCTGAGGATCTTATCCCGGTATCTAATGGCAGTCGGGGTACCTTTGGCTAGCACATGTCGGGCTATGCCCTCCTATGGCTTCCTCCATGTGTCCTGGTGTACTGGCCTGTCTCCTGGTGTCTGCTCCATGCTCTGGACACAGTGCTAACAGACACAGCTAACCTTCTTGACAAAGCAGCATTGATGTGCCATCCTGGATGAGCTGCACTACCTGAGCAACTTCTGTGGGTTGTAGACACCGCCTCATGCTACCACTAGGGGTGAGAGAAATGACAAAATGCAAAAGTGACCAAAACAACAGCCAAAAAGGATGAGAACAGCGAAATGGTCTGTGGTCACCACCTGCAGAACCACTCCTTTATAGGGGTTGTCTTGCTAATTGAATATCATTTCTACCTGTTGTCTGCTCAATTTGCACAACAACAGGAGAAATTGATTCATAATCAGTGTTGCTTTTAGGTTGATTTTACAGAAGTGTGAATGACTTGGAGTTACATTGTGTTATTTGAGTGTTCCGTATTGGTGCATCTCCACACAGTTCAAATGTAATATTTTGGGATGATTTGGGAGAGCAGCATATATGTGGCTTACAATACACAGTTTTGTGGATGATAATATCTGTGAATGATAACTTGACATACTAAGCAGAAATCTCCATCTGTGCATCTCCGCACAGTTCAAATTTTTTTTTTATTTTTTTGTTAAAGTTTTGGAAAACAGCATATAAGTGTATTACAATATGCAGGTTCGTGGACAATAATATCAATGAGTGATAATGTGAAATTTTAGCCATAAATCCATGTTGGTGCATCTCCACATAGTTCAAATTTTTTATTTTTTTTTGCTTGAAGTTTGGGAAAACAAGATGTACATTTCTTACAATACGCAGAGTAGTGGAGAATATTATCTGTAAGTGATAATGTGACATACTAGGTTGAAATCTCTGTGTATGCATATCCACACAATTCAATTTTTTTTTTTTGCTGAACTTTGGGAAAACAACATACACGTGTCTTACAATATGCAGGTTGGCGGACGATAATATCAGTGAGTGATAACGTGAAATATTAGGCATAAATCCATGTTGTTGCATCTCCATACAGTTCAAATTCAATATTTTTGGGGGTTGAATTTTGGAAAAACAGCATATGTGTTTCTTACAATACAAAAGACAGCACATAGTTTATATCTCTGATAAGATAATATACTAGGCAGAAATCCATTAGATTTGCAAACCGTTCCTTACTTTGTGTGACTGAATACTAAGGATGAGCGAACCAGTTCGGACCGAGATGAATATGGTGCAAACTATGCTATTTTTCAGACAGCAAACAAACCTAAATGTTTCCAGGTTCGTTTAGGACAAATCCACTAAAACAACGCATAGCGCCATTTTAGGCCAAATGGTGGGAAAAAAGCACTAGACAGGAAGAATGGTTCTCGTATGACTCTGAGAGGAGGGGGGGAGGAAGGGGGGGTTGATTGGCTCCCAGGCTGACAGACAGCCTGGATGAGCCAATAAATGCTGCAGCAGGCAGGGAGGTGCCCTAGCAGAAAGAGCAGAGCGTCATTGTGCTGGGCTGTGAATGAGGATGGTTGTGTGTGACGGTATCTGCCAGGAAAGTGATCTTAGGGAGTCAGGGACCGTTAGAAATCAATCAAGCTTATTGCTAGGGAGAATTAAGGGAAAGGCTAGGATTCCAAAAAAGAACTGTGTGTGTTATGTACAATAGAGAGAACTAGGGCAGCTGACAGATGGGGTAAGAGGAGACAGGACCTGTGGCTAGCTGTGTCTGCTATCAGAAGTGCAGGTGCACCTCAAAAGCAGCTGCCTGCAAGCAAATACTTTTTTTCCCCATTTTCACATAAAATCTTTTTTCTTTGTGGGGTTCAATCTACCTGTGCATGCTAAGTTAAAATTGAGTGTCAAGCCTCTATTTACGTAATTGTTTTTAAGGGGGGGTTAGATTTCCTTTCTTTAAGCAGCATAAATGTACGTTATTAATTACTGCATCAATACTGACATTTTCTCACAGTCCAGGCAGATTGATTCCAGTTAACAGACCTCTCCGTGCTGCTGGTGCCCCATCTTGCCACTGTTGCTGTCTGCCTAACTACCATTATCAGGGTTGCCAACCAGAGTTTCTCATTTTTCTGGACAACTTATCCCAAAATCAAAGACGGCCAACATTTTTTACGGACAAATTGGAAAACCATAATGAATGATGAAGATTGTAAGTAATACATGTCTATAGCTAGATATACTGATAATAACTCATTACCATCATTTACTGTGAGCTCTAAAATAATGATAATTATCACCAAAATAATCTAGTCAAGTACCAGCAGCATCAAAAAAATCACGGACACGTCAATTTTTTTTCATGGACACAGAAAAAAAGTCACCTATTTTTACGGACTGTCCAGAAATTTCTGGACGGTTGGCAACCCTGACCATTATGTTCTGTATGGCTGCTGCATGCTGCGGCATGCATCATGCCACTAATCATGCCACATGTAAACTTATCAGTTTACATGTAATTCAGTTTCCACATGATTGAAATTTTTTTTTTTTTTGGGGGGGGGTGTCAATGTTCATTATTTTGCATTAATACTTTTCTCGCAGCTTAGGCAGGCTGATTCCAGATTAGAGATGAGCGAATCATTGAAAAAATTATTCGCCGAACAGTCTCCGAAGTTTTCCTAAGATTCGTATATTCGACGAATAGATTCGTTGTATTTGCGTACAAAATATACGTTATTATGTGCTATTAGCGAACATTTGCGCACTAATAACGAACGCACAGTTAAAAAATGTACGCAACTTCTTAGAAGACGTACGCATGAGCGTACAAATAGCTTACGAATCCTCAGCGAACTATTGTGTACGCGATTACGTAATACGCAGGCACGTACAACGAGAGGCCGCGGGGTGCACTCCTCAGAGGCAGAGGGAATATTCGAAAATGGCATCCAGACGATCATCATCATTTAGCTCTGCTGCACAGCTGAAATAGATAGTCCGGCTGATGGACCGCCAGGATTACAATTTACGATGACACACACCGCCACCCAAACCAGCATAAAAAGTAGGTGATCCAACAGGTGATCCGAGGCTTGCGTCATAGTTTTGACACCTTGCGGACCCCGGGCCAGATCCAGTGTAAATGGTCAGGTCTGAAATTGCCCTCAGAGGCAGTATGTATATTAGAGGTAGAACAAATAAGGTGCTGTCTATCCGGCTATGGGCATAGTACAATCATCCACAATACTATAAAGTGAATATGAGGACCCATTGCGGTACCTGTAAAGAAATACACACAATGGGCAACATACTTGAAAATGTTGCTGAAAGGTAAAAACATTAGTGCAAACAATCCAGTGCAAACAATATAGTGCAAATACATTATATGTATAATGTAAACATTTTAAATATCACCTACCTAGTCTGGTCACGGACACGTTTAAGTCTCCTTTCTTCTTTCTGACGCTTGTCATGGAACTGGAGCAGAGTCCCAAACTCAGTTGCAATTTGTAATCCACATAGGTAAAATTGTAATCCAAATGGTAAAAAAATAGCAGCAAAGGTTCCTTAAAAAAACATCTTTCAAGGGGCTTCCCAGTAACCTGAAAAGGGGGAAAAAATGGATGAGGCGCACGTCTGCGCAACTTGGTTAAAGCAGCCTCGGGGACCATAGAATTTTGACGAAGGGAGTAGTCCTTCCGCGGCGGAGCGGGAACTCCTGCCGCCTCCGCCGTGTCAGCCAGCGGAGTGAACACCTCAGCGGGCACCTCAACCAACTTCTTAGGCTGCCGGACATATTGAGAGACGTAGATCTCCTCCAGTTCCTTCTCCTCATAGGGGTCGGTGCCCCACACCATGCCTCCCCAGTCAGGACCTCGCTGTGTCGCCATCTTAATTTCCTGAGTTGCCTCGTCTTCCTCGCATGCTGGAGAAGGGGGCGGGGCTGCCAGGGAGGAGTCTGCATCGCAAATCAATTGAATTCGTACGCAACAGCGTATAGAGTAACTTATACGTAGCAATAGTGTATAATTTATAGGACAAACTACGTAGTGAATGCGTAGAAAGCCCGAAGCGAAGCACCTAATATTCGGATTCGCTTCACAGCTAAAAAATCCCAAGATTCGATACGAATCAACGAATCGACGAATCGATTGACTCATCTCTATTCCAGATGAATAAATGTCGCCTCACTGGCTCATCTCGCCACTGTTGTTGCCTATCTGTCTGCCTACCATCACGTCCTGTACGGCTGCATGATGCAGCCTGCATCATCACACTAATGGATTAATCGTCCGTTTACGTGTGTTCACTTTCCACACACTTGAAATGTAAAATTTTTGGGGGGAATTCAATTTCATACGTACCATATGTATGTGATTGCTGCATCAATTTCGACATTTTCTCACAGCTCAGGCTGATTTTGATGAACAGACCTTGCCTTGCTGCCAGTTCCCAACTTGCCAGTGTTGCTGTCTGCCTACCATGCGTACAGAATGAAATCTCAATCATCAGTTTACGTGAATTCAGTTTCCATACAGTTGAAATTTAAAAAAAAATCTTTGAAGGGAGGGTACATTACTTTAAGCAAGATACATACATGATTACTGCATCAATAGCAATATTTTCTCACATCTCAGGCTGATTCTTGTTGAATAGACCTTGCTTCACTGACGGTGCCCCACTTTGTCGCTGTTGCTATCTGTCTGCCTACCATCATGTTGTGTAAGGCTGCTGCTGAGCATGATCATCTTTGATGATGTGATGTTCAGTGAACATTTGGTGTTAGACGCCTATAGGTACTTGTTTAAGGTGCCCAGTAGCATGCTGAAAACAGTTCAACAATTTTGATCTTCTGCCCTTCAGTTACAATGCTCTACTTCACCCCAGTTTAAGCTTTCCATCTGGTACTTATGCAGTTAGTTGATGGCATCTCCAGTTCCAGTGAGCCACCTTAATTTGCAGCAGCTTTTGCCTTCTTAGGCCCACACTGGCCTTTTCATGGGTGTCTCACACTGATCTTCAAGTGATTTGGAATGCATTGAGATGTTAAGTATCATTCACACTGCCACCACTCACGCCATAAGTCTAGTTTTAGTAGAGAGATTGTTTTTAACAATATACTGCTTTTATATATGTGATATGCAATGATCAATATTAAAATTAGTTCTACCACTATGATGATAATGATTCGGTGAATGAAAAAATTCAACACAGCTGATGCTGAGGACTTGGCCCAAACAATGTCTCCCACAAAGTCAACTAGGAGTCTCTACTTAGAAGATCAATTATTTGGGTTGTGTCATGTTGGACATTAAATTGAACAGTTTCCACCCCTGTGGTTGCTTCTCTAAATGGATTGCTGTATTAAAAACAACAAACAAATAAATATCTAAAATGTTTTGTCATCCCCATGTTCCCACAGTACTATCTACTTATAACCACACCGTTATACCCTTCTTCCTCTATTGTATAGGCCTTGTTGTCCAGTTCCACTGTTTCACCCAAGTGTATCCAATAAACACGCTCCTCTGTATCAGAGTAACATGGCAATCTTACTTCCATCCCTATATCCCAAACCACAGAAGTTGAAATATTGTGAAATCGTGTTTCCTACACCTCCCCTGTTATCCCAGAGTCCAAAGCAATTTCCTTGGACATTATAGATATTTGTACTTGTAGTTTACATTGGTCCATTGATTTGTCCATGTATTGTTGTTGAATGTTCTGTGCTGATGTTAGAGTAAAAGGATATCCATGATCCCCAGTGAAAATAAGGAATATAAACAGCTGTGTACAAAGAATCACTGAAATCCCGGACCATTTCTTTTCTTGAGGTTCCATATGTGAAGAGAGAACATATGAATACATTTTCTTCTTTCAATATCTGCAATAGATAAAAGGCAGTAATCAGTCCTCATAGTTTAATATCACCCTTAAAATAATCTCTAAAAAAATAGTCTACAAACTACTTCAATATACATGTCTATTACACTTACTCTATTTACACATGGCCTGTTTGTACTCACTGTTCCCATCTGATTTGAATCAGATATACAGATGGTCCTACTTTGTCTTTGACCAAGAATAGACCCTCCCAGCTATTCTTTGGAAATTTTCTCTGATGATCTTTGCCTTGTTTTTGCACTTATTTACCGACTTACTATTGCATCAAATCAACCTTGCTGTCAAAATCCTACTCTTAGGGCTCATGCACACAAGCGTGTGCAGTCAGTGCCCGTGCTGTGGACCGTAATTTGCGGTCCACAATGCACGGGCACTGACAGTGGGGCCGCTGGATTCAGATCGCGGACCCTTTCATTTGAATGGGGTCCGCGATCCGCATCCGACGGTCTGCACCGCAAAATAGTAGTGCTTGCGCTAGTTTTTTGCGGTGCGGAGGCACGGCCAGAAACACCACGGAAGCACACCGTAGTGCTTCCGTGGTGTTCCGATCCGTGCCTCCGTTCTGCATCTCCCGGATTGCGGACCCATTGAAGTGAATGAGTCCGCGATCCGTGATGCGAGCTGCACATGGCCGGTGCCCGTGTATTGCGGACCCAGTGTATGCGGGCCGCAATAAGGGCCGGCACCGGCCGTATGCATGAGGCCTTAAGCCTCATTCACACGTCAGTGTTTCACGGATGTGTGCTGTATGTGTTCTCCACGGACAGAACACGTCCCCATTCATTTTAATGTGTGTGTTCAGACATCAGTGTTATATCACGGTCCGTGGGTCAGTGTTTTCAGCACGGATGCATGTCCTATCTTGATCCGTGTTCCCAGATCCCTCATGCCCATTATAGTCTATGGGTCCGTGAAAACCACGGATGCAACACGGATGCCATCCGTGTCATCCGTGTTTCATGGATCATTAAGAAGAGATGCTTTGAAAATTATTTTTCAGCTGTTCAGTGTCAGTGAAACACGGATGCAACATGGACAGCAAAACACGGACCCACGGACCCAACACGGATCCTTCACGGACAGCTTCACGGATGCCTCACTGACCACCTGCTCACGGATTTGAGTACGGGCACGGACGTGTGAATGAGGCTTTACGCTTATTCTTAGCAACAGTTTGAGCTTCTGTATGTGCTGTTTGTCCTTGAACTGTTTTCAACCAATTTTGCAAATGCTGAACCCATTCTTCAGATGCTAATGCTAAGCATGTGTTAGTGTCTAAAGGCAGGTTTAGGCCCCTTTCACACGAGCAAGTTTTCCGCGCGGGTGCAATGCGTGACGTGAATGCATAGCACCCGCACTGAATCCTGACCCATTCATTTCTATGGGTCTGTGTACATGAGCGTTTTTTTTCACGCATCAGTTCTGCGTTGCGTGAAAAACGCAGCATGTTCTATATTCTTTGTTTTTCACGCAGCCCTGGCTCCATAGAAGTGAATGGGGCTTCAGTGAAAAACGCATTGCATCCTGAAGCAAGTGCGGGTGCAATGCATTTTTCACTGATGGTTGCTAAGAGATGTTGTTTGTAAACCTTCAGTTTTTTATCACGCGCGTGAAAAAAGCATCAAAACGCATCGCACCCGCGCGGAAAAAACTGAACAACTGAACGCAATCGCAGACAAAACTGACTGAACTTGCTTGCAAAATCATTAGGTGAAGGAGACTGCTGCATTTAAATGCAGCAATCACATTCACAGTATGAGGACAAGGGAACATTATCTCGTCTCCATACACAATCATTAATTCTGAGCAGCAGATCGCTGTTTAGACAGCACAATCTGCTGCCCAGAAATGATTGATTGTGTGTACATGACTGACGGGATCACCCGATGAATGAGCGTTTCGCTAGCTCATCAAGTGATTATTGATCAGGTGATCAACACGCGCCGGAAGGGTGCTTCCAGGATAGAGAGCACCATCATGGCGGATTCGCGCCCACACAAGCAGAAACACAAGTGATCCATATTCTGGCACGTATCATAGCAACTTCATATTACCTCCATCCACTCTGTCCTAATATCCCGCACATGTGCATACCAAACATGGAGGAGGTAATTGAAGGATGGCTGGCAGATACATGGCCTGAGTTCTCAGAAGGAAGCATGTGGCCCAAATATGGAATAGGCCACGTATTTCTGTGATATATATCACAAGATAGGAGTTTTATGTGTGACCTCGGCTGGAGAGGACACTAGCCTTTTCCTGACTCCTCCAACGGTTCTGGTCTATAAAAGATTTAATGTATGACCCTAATGCTATCTTCAAGTTTAGAAAGGGGTCTTTGATCTCCATCTTACTAATTTTATGGTTACAATCGCCTGACCAATTAGCATGCGGGGAGGTACTGGAATTCACTGTAATGCCGTAGCCATCTTGGCTACTGGCATTACAGTGATTGGCTGGCTGGGAACGCGTCATCGGGTGCTATATAGTACCCTGTGACATGTGACCGGCTCAGACCGAGTTAGGGAGAGCTGCTGCAAGGAGGGACAGATAGTGTAGGGAGAGAAGAATGCTAGGCAGGGATAGTATTTCTTTTGAAAAGACCCAAAAGCCCTTTTAAGGGGTCTTTTTTTTAAGGGGTTAAAAATTGCGCAAGGTGGCCTGACATTAACGCCACCTACGAAGCTGGTGCATGGTGTATTACTCGCTGTATACTATATACCTGACATCCTTTGCTATTTTTTCTGCTGTTAATTAAGTCCGCAGTACCTCTTTGCGTCTGCTGTATAACATTTGCGCAAGGAGGCACATATAGTGTAGGGATAGGATTTGGCTAGGCAGGGCTAGTAGTTCTGTTCAAAATACACAAAAGTCCATTGTTATATCTGGCTGCATTTTTTTTTATTTTTATTTTGGGGCAAAAAGAACGCAAGTGTGCCTGACGCTAACACCATGTGCACAGCATGTGCTTTGGAACCGTTCTGTAGTCTATATACCTGACATCCGTTGCTATTTTTCCTATCGTTAATTAAGGCCGCAGTACCTCTCTTGCATCTGCTGTATAACATTTGCGCAAGGAGGCACATATAGTGTAGGGATAGGATTTGGCTAGGCAGGGCTAGTAGTTCTGTTCAAAATACACAAAAGTCCATTATTATATCTGGCTGCATTTTTTTTTTCTTTTGGGGCAAAAAGAACGCAAGTGTGCCTGACGCTAACACCACGTGCACAGCGTGTGCATTAGAACCTTTCTGTAGTCTATATACCTGACATCCGTTGCTATTTTTTCTACCGTTAATTAAGGCCGCAGTGCCTCTTTTGCGTCTGCTGTATAACATTTGCACAAGAGGGACATATCCTCACCCTGATCCTCCTTCCTCCCACCATGCAGAGTCTGGGCACAGAAGTAATCCCACATTCAGATATTCCGAGAAGCTTTTTTCCTCACTGTTCCTTGACTTGGGCCTCGCCAAGGCTGCTTGAAGTGGGACATGAGGAGATATTGTGCCCTGATTCCCAAACTATTGAGCATCCACAGTCTGAAGAAGATGACGGTGGGGAACGGCAACTAGCGACTCACGAGGTGCATGATGATGATGAGACACAGTTGCCAATAAGTCAAGGGCAACTAGTGCCTCAAGAGGTTGATGATGAGGAGGAGACGCAGTTAAGTCAGGTTCTTGTTAGGTCACCATGTCAGGAGGAGGACCAGAGTGAGGAAGTGGAAGAGGAGGTGGTGGACGATGAAATTGCTGACCCAACCTGGGAAGGTGATAAGCCGAGCGAGGACAGCAGTACAGAGGGGGAGGGATCCTCAACACCGCAACAGGCTGGAAGAGGGAGTGGGGTGGCAAAGGGAGAAGGCAGGCCACACCAACCAGGCCCTCAACTGTTCCCAGAAGCAGCCCCTTGCACCAATCTCCCTTGCCAAGGGTTAGGTGTTCTGCATTCTGGTGTTTTTTTGAGGAAAGTGCTGACGATAAACGGATTGTAATTTGCAACCTGTGCCATACCAAGATGAGCAGGGGCGTAAACACCAGCAACCTGACCACCACCAGCATGATCCGTCACATGGCAGCAAAGCACCCTAAAAGGTGGGCCGAACGCTTGGGTCCACGATCTGTGTCTGCAGGTCACACCACTGCCTCCTCTTCCCCTTTGTTACCTGCTGTCCAAGATGCAGGCCCAGATGCCTCCCGCCCTGCACCTGGACCTTCGCAAGAACCATCAGCCAGCACGTCCACTTCAGTGTCCCAGCACAGCGTTCAAATGTCCTTACCCCAGGCATTTGAACGCAAGCGCAAATAGCCTGCCACCCACCCACAGGCCATAGCTCTAAACGCGCAACTTTCCAAATTGCTGGCCCTGGAAATGTTGCCTGATGGCAGCGACTGTCCCTCAATACGCAGTCCCCAGCCGCCACTATTTTTCCCGGTTTGCCGTCCCTGCCTTACACCAGCATGTGTCCAGAAACATAACCCGTGCCCTGACCAATGCAGATACTGGCAAGGTCCACTTAACAACTGACACACGGACAAGCGCTTCTGGCCAGGGACGCTACATTTCCCTGACAGCACACTGGGTGAATGTTGTGGAGGCTGGGAGCGAGTCGTACCCTGGGATGGCACAGGTGCTACCCACGCCAAGGATTGCGGGCCCTACTTCCATCCGGATTTCCACCACCCAGGGCCGCTTCTGCCATGAGGCGAGATGAGGATCTCGCCTCAGGCAGCAGTTTTATGTAGGTCTGAGGGGCGGCATCCACACAGCAGTTAAACACTGCTGGTGGATGCGCTGCGCTCCCTATCAGCTTCTTGTGTCCCCCTCAGACCTCAGATCAGCTTCTTGTGCCCCCCTCAGACCTCAGATCAGCCCACCCAGCCACTTAAAAAAAACATACTTACCTGTCCTGCCTGCCGCTGCCCTCAGGTTCCGCGCTCCACTGTCTTCCCTTCCGGAGCGCACTATGACCTGATGCAGCGTCGGGTTATAGTGCGTGCCGGAAGGGAAGACACTGGAGCACGGGAGCTGAGGGCAGAGGCAGTGCAGGGCATGTGAGTATGTTTTTTTTAAGTGGCTGGGTGGGCTGATCTGAGGTCTGAGGGGGGCACAAGACGCTAATCTGAGGTCTGAGGGGGGTACAAGGAAGGCACAAGACGCTGATCTGAGGTCTGATGGGGGCACAAGACGCTGATCTGAGGTCTGATGGCGGCAAGGGAAGGGGGCGCCATTTCATTTTTCGCCTCAGGCAGCAGAAAAGCTAGAAGCGGCCCTGCCACCACCACCTACCTAGGGCTACAACCCCTCCTTCTCTTCCTCCACCTCCTCCTCTACTTCCCATGCAGAATTGCCATCTTGCAGCACCAGTCAGACTTCAGTCAGTAGCTGGAAGCAGTGTAGCACAGCAGTTGGGAAGTGGCAACAGGCTGTGCTGAAGCTTATTTGCCTAGGTTACAAACAGCACACCACCGCAGAGCTGTGGCATGGCATAAGGGACCAGGCTGAGCTGTGGCTCTCGCCAGTCAACCTACAGCCAGGCATGGTTGTATCCGATAATGGCCGCAACTTGGTGGCGGCTTTGGAGCTGGCCAACCTCACACACATACCATGCCTGGCCCATGTATTTAACTTTGTGGTTCAGCAGTTTCTGAACACCTACCCCAATTTGCCTCAGCTACTGGTGAAGGTGCGTCACCTGTGTGCCCATTTCCGCAAGTCACCTACAGCTTCAGCCAGCCTGGCAACTCTGCAGCAGCGCTGTATAACATTTGCGTAAGGAGGCACATATAGTGTAGGGATAGGATTTGGCTAGGCAGGGCTAGTAGTTCTGTTCAAAATACACAAAAGTCCATTATTATATCTGGCTGCAATTTTTTTTTCTTTTGGGGCAAAAAGAACGCAAGTGTGCCTGACGCTAACACCACGTGCACAGCGTGTGCATTAGAACCTTTCTGTAGTCTATATACCTGACACCCGTTGCTATTTTTTCTACCGTTAATTAAGGCCGCAGTGCCTCTTTTGCGTCTGCTGTATAACATTTGCACAAGAGGGACATATCCTCACCCTGATCCTCCTTCCTCCCACCATGCAGAGTCTGGGCAAAGAAGTAATCCCACATTCGGATATTCCGAGAAGCTTTTTTCCTCACTGTTCCTTGACTTGGGCCTCGCCAAGGCTGCTTGAAGTGGGACATGAGGAGATATTGTGCCCTGATTCCCAAACTATTGAGCATCCACAGTCTGAAGAAGATGACGGTGGGGAACGGCAACTAGCGTCTCACGAGGTGCATGATGATGATGAGACACAGTTGCCAATAAGTCAAGGGCAACTAGTGCCTCAAGAGGTTGATGATGAGGAGGAGACGCAGTTAAGTCAGGTTCTTGTTAGGTCACCATGTCAGGAGGAGGACCAGAGTGAGGAAGTGGAAGAGGAGGTGGTGGACGATGAAATTGCTGACCCAACCTGGGAAGGTGGTAAGCCGAGTGAGGACAGCAGTACAGAGGGGGAGGGATCCTCAACACCGCAACAGGCTGGAAGAGGGAGTGGGGTGGCAAAGGGAGAAGGCAGGCCACACCAACCAGGCCCGCAACTGTTCCCAGAAGCAGCCCCTTGCACCAATCTCCCTTGCCAAGGGTTAGGTGTTCTGCATTCTGGTGTTTTTTTGAGGAAAGTGCTGACGATAAACGGATTGTAATTTGCAACCTGTGCCATACCAAGATGAGCAGGGGTGTAAACACCAGCAACCTGACCACCACCAGCATGATCCGCCACATGGCAGCAAAGCACCCTAAAAGGTGGGCCGAACGCTTGGGTCCACGATCTGTGTCTGCAGGTCACACCACTGCCTCCTCTTCCCCTTTGTTACCTGCTGTCCAAGACGCAGGCCCAGATGCCTCCCGCCCTGCACCTGGACCTTCGCAAGAACCATCAGCCAGCACGTCCACTTCAGTGTCCCAGCACAGCGTTCAAATGTCCTTACCCCAGGCATTTGAACGCAAGCGCAAATAGCCTGCCACCCACCCACAGGCCATAGCTCTAAACGCGCAACTTTCCAAATTGCTGGCCCTGGAAATGTTGCCTGATGGCAGCGACTGTCCCTCAATACGCAGTCCCCAGCCGCCACTATTTTTCCCGGTTTGCCGTCCCCGCCTTACACCAGCATGTGTCCAGAAACATAACCCGTGGCCCTGACCAATGCAGTTACTGGCAAGGTCCACTTAACAACTGACACATGGACAAGCGCTTCTGGCCAGGGACGCTACATTTCCCTGACAGCACACTGGGTGAATGTTGTGGAGGCTGGGAGCGAGTCGTACCCTGGGATGGCACAGGTGCTACCCACGCCAAGGATTGCGGGCCCTACTTCCATCCGGATTTCCACCACCCAGGGCCGCTTCTGCCATGAGGCGAGATGAGGATCTCGCCTCAGGCAGCAGTTTTATGTAGGTCTGAGGGGTGGCATCCACACAGCAGTTAAACACTGCTGGTGGATGCGCTGCGCTCCCTATCAGCTTCTTGTGTCCCCCTCAGACCTCAGATCAGCTTCTTGTGCCCCCCTCAGACCTCAGATCAGCCCACCCAGCCATTTAAAAAAAACATACCTGTCCTGCCTGCCGCTGCCCTCAGGTTCCGCGCTCCACTGTCTTCCCTTCCGGAGCGCACTATGACCTGACGCAGCGTTGGGTTATAGTGCATGCCGGAAGGGAAGAAACTGGAGCGCGGGAGCTGAGGGCAGAGGCAGCGCAGGGCATGTGAGTATGTTTTTTTAAGTGGCTGGGTGGGCTGATCTGAGGTCTGAGGGGGGCACAAGACGCTAATCTGAGGTCTGAGGGGGGTACAAGGAAGGCACAAGACGCTGATCTGAGGTCTGATGGGGGCACAAGACGCTGATCTGAGGTCTGATGGGGGCAAGGGAAGGGGGCGCCATTTCATTTTTCGCCTCAGGCAGCAGAAAAGCTAGAAGTGGCCCTGCCACCACCACCTACCTAGGGCTACAACCCCTCCTTCTCTTCCTCCCACCTCCTCCTCTACTTCCCATGCAGAATTGCCATCTTGCAGCACCAGTCAGACTTCAGTCAGTAGCTGGAAGCAGTGTAGCACAGCAGTCGGGAAGTGGCAACAGGCTGTGCTGAAGCTTATTTGCCTAGGTGACAAACAGCACACCACCGCAGAGCTGTGGCAGGGCATAAGGGACCAGGCTGAGCTGTGGCTCTCGCCAGTCAACCTACAGCCAGGCATGGTTGTATCCGATAATGGCCGCAACTTGGTGGCGGCTTTGGAGCTGGCCAACCTCACACACAGACCATGCCTGGCCCATGTATTTAACTTTGTGGTTCAGCAGTTTCTGAACACCTACCCCAATTTGCCTCAGCTACTGGTGAAGGTGCGTCACCTGTGTGCCCATTTCCGCAAGTCACCTACAGCTTCAGCCAGCCTGGCAACTCTGCAGCAGCGCTTGCGCTTGCCAGCTCACCGACTGCTGTGTGACCTGAGCACGCGCTGGAACTGCACCTTCCACATGTTGTGCAGGCCTTGTGAGCAGCAGAGGGCAGTAGTAGAATACCAGCTGCAACACGGTTGGCGCCTTTCCAGTCAGCTTCCGCTCTTCACAAGCGACAAGTGGGCATTGATGTCTGACCTTTGTGAGATTTTACGCAACTTTGATGAATCTACACAGATGGTGAGCGGTGATAATGCAATTATCAGCGTAACCATCCCACTTCTGTGTCTACTAAAAAGCTCACTGTTCACAATAAAGGCCGACGCTCTGCGTGTGGAAGAGGTAGAAATGGGGGAAGACCCTACACAGGGTGATAGCCAGACCACCCTCGGTTCGTCTTCTCAGCGTGAATTGGAGGAGGAGGAGGAGCAGGAGACGGTTGCCACCGCTACACAGGGTAGCCATAGCACATTTACACCATCTCTTCGGCGTGGATGGGCCGAAGAGGAGGAAGAGGACGAGGACGATATTGAGAGTCATCATCCTGGTGGGGAGAGCAAAGCCTTGTCTGTTGGGACTCTGGCACACATGGCTGACTTCATGCTATGCTGCCTTTCCCGTGACCCTTGTGTTATACGCATATTAGCCAACACCGATTACTGGTTGTTCACCCTTCTCAACCCCCGCTACAAAGAGAACTTCTCATCTCTCATTCCTGTGGTGGAGAGGACAAGTAAAATGTTGCAATACCAGAAGGTCCTTGTCGAAAAATTGCTCCAAAAATTTGGCGGCAGAGTACGTAGTTCCTTGGCCACCCGAGGAGGGAAGACGAGGGGAACACACAGCAGTTCCAACAAAGGCAGGGCGACACTCTCCAAGGCCTGGGACAGATTTATGACACCCCGCCAGCACCCTCACCCTGATGAGCGGCCTAGTGTCACAAGGAGGGAAAAGTTTTGGAAGATGTTAAAGGAGTACCTAGCTGATCGTGTCAACGTCCTCAGCGATCCCTCTGTGCCGTATAATTATTGGGTGTCTAAGCTGGACACGTAGCACGAACTGGCGCACTATGCCTTGGAGGTGCTGGCCTGCCCTGCCGTCAGCGTTTTGTCTGAGCGGGTATTTAGTGCCGCTGAGGGTATAATTACTGATAAGTGCATCTGCCTGTCAACTGAAAATGCTGACAGGTTGACGCTTATCAAAATGAACAAGGCCTGGATTGCCTCTGACTTCTCTACTCCACCAGAGGAAAGCGGCTTAACATGAAGGAACCTTAAATGTGGCTTTTAGGGTGTATTGAATACACTATATTCCCATGTACCCCTTCCTCTTCTCATCCTCTTCCTCCTCATCCTCCATCATATGAAACTGATTATGAGGCTGCCCTTGAAGTTCACCAGCTGGCCCTGCACCGCAATTTTTTAGACGGTCAGCTCACCAGCAGGCCCTCAACCATAATGTTTTAGACGGTCAGCTAAGCGGCATGTCACCCATAATGTTTTAGACGGTCAGCTCAGCAGCATGTCACCCATAATTTTTTATATGGTCAGCTAAGCAGCATGTCACCCATAATTTTTTATACGGTCAGCTCAGCAGCATGTCACCCAGAATTTTTTAGACACTCAGCTCAGCAGCATGTCAACCATAATGTTTTAGACGGTCAGCTAAGCGGCATGTTACCAATAATTTTTTATACGGTCAGCTAAGCAGCATGTTACCCATAATGTTTTAGATGGTCAGCTCAACAGCATGTCACCCATAATTTTTTATACAGTCAGCTCAGCAGCATGTCACCCATAATTTTTTATACGGTCAGCTCAGCAACATGTCACCCATAATTTTTTAGACGCTCAGCTCAGCAGCATGTCACCCAGAATTTTTTAGACACTCAGCTCAGCAGCATGTCAACCATAATGTTTTAGACGGTCAGCTAAGCGGCATGTTACCTATAATGTTTTAGACGGTCAGCTCAGCAGCATGTTACCAATAATTTTTTAAACGGTCAGCTAAGCAGCAGGTTACCCATAATGTTTTAGATGGTCAGCTCAGCAGCATGTCACCCATAATTTTTTATACGGTCAGCTCAGCAGCATGTCACCCATAATTTTTTATACGGTCAGCTCAGCAACATGTCACCCATAATTTTTTAGACGCTCAGCTCAGCAGCATGTCACACAGAATATTTTAGATGATCAGCTCAGCAGCATGTCAACCATCATTTTTTAGATGGTTGGCTCAGCAGCAGCACGTCACCCCTATTGTTTTTGAGTGTCAGCAGCAGGCCATCAATCATCATTTTTAAAGCGTGTGTCTGATGCCCTCCTTTATGTGTAATAAAGGGGGTATTGGAGTGCATGTTCCTTGTAATTTTTGGCAGCCCTATCACTTTGTGCATAGGCTTTATGAGTGTAGGAGTCCCATGTCATGAACAATTGTACCACAATGTGAATGAGGCCCTCCTTTATGTGATATACAGGTTGTATCGGAGTGCCTCTTTCTTGTAATTTTTGGCAGCACTTGCGCTTTACGTACAAGTAAATATATATTTCCTAACAATATTTCCTCTAAAATTGATGATATCTTCTGTTTTTGGGGGTATTATTGTCATTCTGTAAAAGTGGCGTAATAGTCGGACATCATCGTTAATAGCAGCGACTTCGGTGTCCAAGATGCATCCAGACATCCTCCCCATGCTCTTCCCTAACCATTTCTGTGGTGTTTCAACCATTTTCTCACGTTTCCCTATGAACCAGGGGGTGCCTGATGTTCTCCCATTGACTTCCATTATACTCGGGTGAGCACTCGAGCACCACCTAGTGTTCAGCCAGAGCACCCGAGCACCACGGTGCTCGATCATCACTAGTGGGTTTACATTTATATGTTTTCCTTCTGATCCCTAAACCTAGTACTGAAGTATCTGTCAATTAAGTCACATTTCTAGAGCAATGTTGTGCTTACTGAGTGGCATTAAGAGTATTGTGGTGTCATCGTAGTACGATCTCTTGACCTGACAACAAATACTTCATGCACTGTATAGTCCAGTAGGACGCAAGTGCAACTTTTTCACAAACACCAAATATCAATGCAGTCGATTCCAGCTTGCAACTCAAATAGGTAATTGGCTGGAGTCGACCTCCAACTTCCTGTGCTATCGAGGATGCAATAGCTATATCTGACATGTCAGAGTACACAGTGAATGGTTTTTCTAAACTTGGTATCCCTAGGATAGGTTCACAAGCCAACTTCTGGAACGCTTGTGTATGTGTATCTGTCCACTCAACGTGTCTTTGCTTCAATAACTCATGCAATGGATCTGTCAGTTCTGCATACTTAGGAATTAATTATCTACAGAACCCTATCAAACCTAGACACTTTTGTAAAGCCTTGACATCAGTAGGTCTAGGCACATTGAGAATGTTTCTGACTGTCTTCTGTTACTGGTCTCCCCTACGGACCAAGAAACTCAACACACTGTCTGACTAAGGCTTCATTCACACGTCCGTATGTCATTGCGGATCTGCAAAACACGGACACCGCATTTTGCAGACCGCACATGGCCGGCTCTATAATAGAAATGCCTTTTCTTGTCTGTGAATGCGGACAAGAATAGGACATGTTCTATTCTTTTGCAGGGCCGCGGACCGGAAGTGCGGATGCGGACGGCACACTGTGTGCCGTCCACATCTTTTGCGGCCCCATTGAAAATGAATGGGTCCGCAACCGTTCCGCAAAATTGCGGAACGGATGCGGACACATTATCAGTATGTGTGAAAGGAGCCTAAATGATATTTGTCTGGATTTAACTTCAATCCGTGCTTCTGCAAAGCCTCAATGACCCTTTTCAACACAGTAATGTTTTCTTCTTTTGTTGTAGTTGCAATCAGAATGTCATCTACATAAAAGATAACTTTGTTCTGCATCATTTTGTGGAATATTGCTGGGCTATCGGAATAACCCTGAGGTAACATAGCCCAACAATATTGCTTCCCATTAAATGAAAAAGCAATTCTGTATTGGCATTCTGGGTCCAGGTTGAATGCTCCACAATCCATTGGCTACATCTAGAGTTGAGAGAACGTGCTCGTAACGAGCACTGTACTGCTCGGATCCCCTGCGCTCGCATGGGCGCAGGCATCCGGATCCGTCCTCCTCACCCGAGAGCAGGGGATCCGAGCAGTACAGTGCTCGTTACGAGCAAGTTCGCTCAACTCTAGCTACATCCAAAACACTGTACCATTTCATTTCTGGAGTTAGTTTTCCAATCAACTCTGGATATGATGCAACTGTAGGTGTTGTCATTTATTTAGTTTTCTGTAGTCTATTGATAAATTACATCAGTGGCGTAACTACAACTGACTGGGCCCCACAGCAGATTTTTGAATGGCCCCCCCACCCCCAACAACTTCACACACCGCAACTCACGTGCAACCCCTAATCCTGTGGCTAGTCAATATTGAGCTCTCAGACCAGGCCCAACAGCCGCTCTGTCCTTTTCCTATAGTGTCACTGTATATAATGTCATTGTATAATACTGTTGAGGGGGCCCTGACAATAAAATCTTTTAGTCTTCCTCCTGAGGGGGCCCCTTGGGGTTTGGGCTCCAAAGCAGCTGTTTCCCTTGCTTCCCCTATAGCTACGCCCCTGAATGATATGTCTCTTTGTGTTTAAGAATGGGCCATCTTGGGCCAGTACCTGCAATTTGGCATTCCCGGATTAATCCCCACCCTAGCAATTCCTGAATGATAGTCAAATCCTTCTCTGCCTCCTTTGGAATTGGATATAGTTTCACATAAGGATAGTTTGCACCATCTAAAGTTACAAATCTGTTTTTGTTCTACATCTAAGCTATCTTTCGCCCAGACTGTCCAAATTTGGTCCTACCAATCTTCTGTCCCAGAAGGTGCAGCTGGTACTGTTTTCTTTTTAATCCCTTTCACCCTTCCTCTGTCCACACTGTCCTCTACTATCTGCACTTCTGGTGCTGGTATACTGGGCCAGAGTTTTTTATTGATCAAATCAACAGTGTATTCTAACGTCCTAATATCAGGTACTCCTAACAGTGGTATGACATCTGCCTTTAAGTGCACCTCTGTCTCAAGTTCTCTGGTTCCTATCCTGATTTTCCTTTTCTCAATAAAAACATCTGTTGGTGACCCTGTCAAACTCACTATTTTAAAACAAGCAAAATTGTTTATAATTGAGAATCCAGGCATCAATGTTGTCCCTGTTAAAGCATTAATTTTCTCCCCATCTACCCACACATCACATGTAGGTATCCCCCACTGATCCAAATGCAGAGGCACACTTGCATCAATGTTGGAAGAGGAGAAAACACATCTTCAGTCAATTTTAACACCAGAGAATTGATCCCTTTTCATTTTAAACAATTCAGCACAGAGTTAATTTAGCTTCTTTCAGTTGTTCTCGGAGTGCATTAACTGTCTCTTGCAATTTATCAATTTCTTGCGTTATCTGCCTAAATTCACACCTTGTCCTCTACCACTGCCTTTCTTTCTATCCTTAAAATTGTTTTTTCCTTCTACTCTGTGTTTTACCACTAGCGATTTTTTGTCTATCCCCTCTCCAAATCTTCCTCTGCTGCTCATGTAATTCACACACAGGTGCCACCTTTCTGACAGTCCAATTATAACAACTGAATCCATTTATCATACTCCATGTCCTTCTGCACTGTGAGCCTCATGCACATTGCTACTTCCTGTGGTACCAAAGACAAAATCAGTTCTCTGCACTCTTTCTCTTCCTCTAGACATAGCTTTACTTGCTCTCTCCTGTATGGATCTAGTGCACCTTTATCCGGTGTAGCTAAGAAATGTATTATTATTCTTGTTCCACTGGTTATAGACTTGTGTGGCAATATTGATACCATCCTATATGCAGGGGCATAGCAAGGAGGGGTGTCAGCTGAGGCACATGCACCAAGCACAGAGGCTTGGGGGCGCACCTGGGCAGTTCAATGATTTACTGCTTCAACTTTCCACTGATCTCCAGCACTCCCCAGCAGGCCACACAGCTGTGCTGCTGGGCTGTGTAGGAGGAGCTGCAAGGGAGCCACAAGAAGGACATAACTACTGCACGGGGGTACAAGGAGGACATAACTACTGTGAAGGGGCCACAAGATAGACATAACTACAGTGAGAGGGACAGAAGGAAGACATAAATAATGTGAAGGGGCCACAAGTAGGACATAACTACAATGAGGGAGCACAAGGAGGACATAACTACTGTGATGGGCACAATGTGGGTATAACTACTGTGATGGACACAATGTGGGGATAACTACTGTAAGGGACATAATGTGGGCATAACTACTGTGAAGGAGGCACAATGTGGGCATAACTACTGTGAAGGAGGCACAATGTGGATATTACTTCTGTGAAGGGCACAATGTGGGCATAACTACTGTGAAAGAAGCACAATGTGGCCATTAGTACTATGAGGGGCACAATGTAGGTATAACTACTGTGAGGGGCACAATGTAGGCATAACTACTATGAAGGAGTCATAATATGGGCATAACTACTGTGAGGGGCACAATGTGGATATTACTACTTTGAAGGGCATAATATGTGCATAACAACTGTGAAGGAGGCACAATGTGGGCATTAGTACTGTGTTCTAGCACCAAGGGGAAAGCAATGACCTAGATTACCCTGTTACACATTGGGATGGCTCGGTCTTACAGGGCCAGCACAGCGCCTCCTGCTGGGGAATTTCACAGGGGCACTTACCATCCCTTCCGTATGTGATTATTCTTTTTGCTTTTTTACCACAGGAACCTTGATCCGAATCATCACGAAGAAACGCCAGAGACACCATGCATGTGGTAGGACCAATTGGTTCTTTCATTTATCTCAAGGTGTATTGGTACTGCCATGTACCTTATAATAGATTTGCAGTGTTAGAGTCGTGGCTTAGTATAAACCTGTAATATTATTACACTCCAGAAATACATCCAGGCCCCTCTTGAACTCTTTTAGTGAACTTACCATCACCACTTCCTCAGGCAGAGAGTTCCATAGTCTCACTGCTCTTACCATAAAGAATCCTCTTCTATGTTTGTGTACAAACCTTCTTTCCTCCAGGCGCAGAGGATGTCCCCTCGTCACAGTCACAGTCCTGGGGATAAATAGATAATGGGAGAGATCTCTGTACTGACCCCTGACATATTTATACATAGTTATTAGATCTCCCCTCAGTCGTCTTTTTTCTAAAGTGAATAACCCTAATTTTGATAATCTTTCTGGGTACTGTAGTCCACCCATTCCAGTTATTACTTTAGTTGCCCTCCTCTGAACCCTCTCCAGCTCTGCTATGTCTGCCTTGTTCACAGGAGCCCAGAACTGTACACAGTACTCCATGTGAAGTTTGACTAGTGATTTGTAAAGTGGCAGGACTATGTTCTCATCACGGGCATCTATGCCTCTTTTGATGCAACCCATTATCTTATTGGCCTTGGCAGCAGCTGTCTGACACTGGTTTCTACAGCTTAGTTTGCTGTTCACTAAAATTCCTAGGTCCTTTTCCATGACAGAGTTACCCAATGTTTTACCATTCATATGTACTGGTGACTTGCATTATTCCTTCCCATATGCATATTCTTACATTTGTCAGTGTTAAAACTCATCTGCCACTTCTCTGCCCAAGCCTCCAGTCTATCCAGATCCATCTGTAGCAGTGTACTGTCCTCTTCTGTGTTAATTACTTTACACAGTTTAGTGTCATCTGCAAAAATTGATATTTTACTGTCCACTGTAACTAGTGGGGTACTACAGGGGTCAGTATTGGGCCCTATTCTCTTCAATATATTTATTAATGAAGAGAATAGGGCCCAATACTGACCCCTGTAGTACCCCACTAGTTACAGTGACCCAATCTGAGTATGTACCATTAATAACCACCCTCTGTTTTCTATCAATGAGCCAGTTACTTACCCACATACAGACATTTTCTCCCAGGCCAAGCATTCTCATTTTATATACTAACATTTTATGTGGTACCGTGTCAAATGCTTTGGAGAAGTCCAGATATACGTCATCCATTGATTCGCCGCGGTCCAGTCTGCAACTTACCTCCTCACAGAAACTGATTAAATTGGTTTGACATGACTGATCCCTCATGAAGCCATGCTGATATGGAGTTATTTGCTTATTTTCATTGAGGTACTCCAAGATAGCATCTCTTAGAAAACCCTCAAACAGTTTACCCACGACAGATGTTAAACTTACCGGCCCTATAGTTTCCAGGCTCTGGTTTTGGACCCTTTTTGAATATTGACACCACATTTGCTATGCGCCAATCCTGTGGAACACTCCCTGTCAGTATAGAGTCCTTAAATATCAGAAATAAGGGTCTGGCGATGACATTATTTAATTCTCTTAGGATACACTTTTAAAGGGGAATTTACTTTTATATTCTGCATTTCATCTGACAGTTTATTTTCCTTAGTGAATACAGTGGAGAAAAAGATATTAGTAGCTTTGCGTTCTCCTCATCGCTCTCTGCAACTCCCCCCTCATTATTCTGTAAGGGGCCGACACCTTAAGGTTTATACTTTTTACCATTTATATAATTGAAGAACATTTTAGTGTTAGTTTTTGTCAGGGTCAGCAGATGAGCAGGACGCTGTGCTGCCGCTGTTACCGTTCAGACGCTCCAAACCCCATTCTGGCCTCCGCCAGTCATTGCTAGGGACGTGGCAGGTTGCTACTTGTCTCGCGTTCTTGATTACTTGCCTTGTACTCTGAGCACTCGCAGGGTTAAATCAGCTATGTTGTTTGCTCTGGTCCTCCTCGGGTGTGGTCCTTGATTGACAGACTTCCAACCTCTATCAGGCTCTGGGGGTGGGAGTCCTGTCTGTATAAAACTTCCTGGCTTACTGCCTCTCATTGCCAGTTCTACTTGGTCTTTCTGCCAGCACCTGTGTATCTCCAGTGTCTGCTACCTGATCATCCGACCCTGCAATTGTGTACTGACTTCGCCTCCGGATCTGACTCTGTACTTCGTTGCCTCTCCAGTGTTCCTGACCTCGGCTCGTATTTACTGCGCTCTGTATTTGCTTGTACTAGTTTACCCCTCGTGCTTGACCGCTAACTGTCTGACTTAGTTTGGGGTGTTAGCCTTGTGTTGCCATTCCAGTTTCCCTAGCAGCTCAGGGATTGTCGCCCAGTTGTCCCCCTTGGACCTTAGTCTTGGGTGTGGCAAGTAGGTAGGGACAGGGGTTGCGGGTGAGATAGGGTTCTCCATTCTCCCTGACCCCAGACCTCCCTGACAGAAGAACTGGCCAATAAGAAGACTCCACCTGTTATCCGCCCAGCTACTCTCCTAGCTCCCATGGATCCAGTAGCGGCTCTGGCGGCCCAGGTGCAGTCCTTGGCCAAGGTAGTCTCGGTCCTATCCGATCAGGTTTGCAAGCAGGATCAGGTCCTGGCCTCAGCTCTGGTTCCACCGCCTGATCCGCCATCTCCAGCCCCGGTATTAGTCCGCTCTGAACCTCGAGTGACTATGCCCGATCTATTTTCAGGGGATAGGGGGCAGTTCTTCTCTTTTCGAGAAGGCTGCAAACTGTACTTTGAATTATGTCCTCTTACGTCTGGATCTGAATTTCAAAGAGTAGGTCTTGTCATCTCCAGACTCCGAGGTGAACCCCAGAGATGGGCCTTCTCCTTATCTCCTGACGCCCCTGAGAGACAGTCAGTTGGTCTATTTTTTACAGCCCTGGGATTAATCTATGATGAGCCAGATAGAACGACCCAGGCAGTATCTCAATTACTGTCTCTCAAACAGGGAAGATTGCCAGCCGAAGATTATTGTTTCCGTTTCAGACAGCACTGTACGGACTCTCAGTGGAATGATCCAGCCCTAAAAGATCATTTCCTTGCGGGTCTGTCTGACTCCTTAAAAGAACTACTCATAGGTCAGCCCGAACCTCAGTCTCTTGAGCAAGCCATGGCTCTTGCGGTCCGGGCTGACCGGCGTCTACGGGCACGACGTTCCGATAGATCCTCCAGGTCCCTTCTGTCAACACCGACGTCCTCTGTTCAGGTACTCCCTGTTGATTTCTCTACTGAGGAACATATGGAGCTTGGAGTCATGACTCCGGAGCAACGCAGAGAATATCGTTTCAGAAATCATTTGTGTTTTTACTGCGGAGACAAGAGCCACCAACTTGCCAACTGCCCTAAGAAGGCACGTTCGGGAAACTCCCGCTCCTAGGAAACTTACGGGAGGGTTCCCTAGGAGCACAGGTTCTCCCAATATCCAATAAGAAGTTACTCCTGCCCTTTGAACTACAACTAGGATCTTGGGCCTATAAGGGTCAGGCATTTGTTGATTCTGGGGCAGCAGCTAATTTTATTAATGCCTCTGTGATTTCTAATCTTCCTAAACCGTTGGTCTCTCTGTTCCCCAGTATCTATGTATCTAGTGTTGACTCTACCCCCTTATTGGCTGGGGTAGTCAAATACAAGACTCCACAATTTAAGTTATTGGTCGGTTCTCTTCACACGGAAGAGATTTGTTTTTTGGTCATGAATGATCTGTCTGTAGATCTAATTTTGGGTCTGCCCTGGTTGGAACAGCATAATCCAGTGATTGACTGGTGCACGTCTGACCTAATTAAATGGGGTCCTCACTGCACCAGTCATCTGGCCTCCATTTGTACACACTCATCCTTATCAGTTAATCCGACCTTGCCTGAGTTGTTTTCTGATTATGCTGATGTCTTTTCCAAATCCTTGGCTGAGACTCTTCCTCCACATCGGGAGGAGGGGGACTGCAAGATTGATCTTATACCTGGAGCTAAACTTCCAAGGGGTAGAATTTTCAACCTCACTCTTCCTGAAAGAGAGTCTCTGAAAGAATACATACAGAGCAGCCTAGCCATAGGTCACATCCGCCCTTCTGAATCTCCTGTTGGGGCGGGGGGTTTTTTTGTGGAAAAAAAGGACGGGGGACTCCGTCCCTGTATTGACTACAGGAATTTAAATCAGATCATGGTAAAAAATCAGTATCCCTTGCCTTTAATCCCTGACCTCCTGAACCAGACTACTGGCTCCGCCTGGTATACTAAGTTGGATCTCCGTGGGGCATACAACCTCATTAGAATCAGACAAGGAGACGAATGGAAAACTGCCTTTAACACTCCGCTGGGGCATTTTGAGTACCTAGTTATGCCTTTTGGTCTCTGTAATGCCCCAGCGGTTTTCCAGGGGTTTATGAATAATATTTTTCAGGACATTTTGGGACTTTTTGTCATAGTTTACCTTGCTGATATTCTGATATTCTCCCCTGATTGGAACTCTCACGTAGGTCATGTACGTACGGTCTTGCAAAGGCTTAGAGATAATAAATTGTTCGCTAAACTTGAGAAATGTCTATTTGCAGTCCAAAAGGTTTCCTTCCTGGGTTATGTGTTAACTCCTCTGGACATCCAGATGGACCCTGCTAAGGTTTCGGCCATTTCTGAGTGGGTCCGCCCCACTAGTCTCAAGTCACTTCAGCGCTTCCTGGGATTCGCTAACTACTATCGTAAGTTTATTCATAATTTTTCTGTGATAGCAAAGCCCCTTACTGATCTTACTAAAAAGGGAGCTGATGTTGTGACTTGGGATCCTTCGGCGGAAGAAGCCTTTAAAATTTTGAAATCTGCCTTCATAAAGACTCCAGTGTTAATTCAGCCTAATCTCCTTAAACCGTTCATTGTAGAGGTGGATGCTTCTGAGCACAGGGTAGGGGCAGTTCTATCTCAGGGTTCTTCCACCTTTACAAATTTGAGACCGTGTGCTTTCTTTTCCAAGAAGTTCAGCGCTGCTGAAAGAAATTACGACATTGGCAACAGGGAGTTTTTAGCCATTAAATTAGCACTGGAGGAATGGAGACATTTCCTGGAGAGGGCAAAATTTCAGTTTTCTGTACTTATGGATCACAAAAATTTGGTATATTTAGCTAATGCTAAGCGTTTAAATGCCCGTCAGGCCAGAATGGCCTTGTTCTTTTCCCGTTTTAATTTGTTGTTACGTATCGTCCAGGTTCCAAGAATGTTAAGGCGGACGCTCTCTCCCGCAGTTTTGGGGTAGCCGACTTCTTGGAATCTGAGCCAGAAAATATTTTGTCCCCGGGTGTAGTACTTGCTGCGGTCTCTTCCAACCTGGTATCTCAAATCCGTGCCAGTCAGCCTTCGGCACCCAAAGACCTTCCGGAAGGCAAATTATTCGTACCATTACATTTACGCCTTAAAGTGTTGGAAGAGGCCCACAGTACATCCCTGGCCGGTCATCCCGGCATCAGAGGCACTAAAGAGTTATTGTCTCGAAATTATTGGTGGCCCCGATGGGCTAAAGATGTGTCTTCATTTGTGTTGGCCTGTCATGTCTGTGCCCGGGGGAAATGCCCTAGAGTACTACCTGAGGGCCCATTATGTCCTCTACCTATACCCAGCAAACCATGGACTCATATTTCCATGGATTTCATAACCGATCTGCCAGCTTCCATGGGTAACACGGTAGTATGGGTAGTAGTGGACAGGTTTTCTAAAATGGCTCATTTCGTTCCTCTGAAAAAATTACCTAATGCCAAGACTCTGTCCACTCTCTTTATTGATCATATAGTCCGTCTTCATGGGATTCCTGAAAATATCGTATCTGATCGTGGGGCTCAGTTTATTGCTAGATTCTGGCGAGAATTTTGTGCTAGGTTACAGGTCTCATTGTCGTTTTCTTCCGGTTTCCACCCTGAGACTAATGTCAGACAGAAAGGTTAAATCAAGAGTTGGTTCAATATCTCCGTCTGTTCGTCTCAGATCAGCAACATCGGTGGTCTGAATTTTTGTCTCTGGCTGAATTCTCGATTAACAACCATGTTAATTCCTCTATTAAATGTTCGCCTTTTTTTTGTAATTTTGGGTTTAATCCTTGTTTATGCCTCTCTGTCTCTGGTTCCTCTGTTAATCCACAGGTTAATTCTACTCACCAGTCACTGTGCACAGTGTGGGACCAGATTCAAAAGAATCTCCAGGTTTCCCAGAATTCCATGGTCCGTGCTGCTAATCGCAGAAAAATTCGGTCTCCTCCCTATGTACCAGGTGATAAGGTTTGGTTGTCTACAAAAAATCTGAGATTGAAGGTGCCTTCCATGAAACTAGCACCACGTTTTATTGGACCTTTTAAGATAACTCATGTAATTAATCCTGTATCTTATAGGCTGTCGTTGCCCGATTCCCTAAAGGTTCACAATGTGTTTCATAAAAATTTGTTGAAAAGGTTTACTACTGCGGTTATTCCTTCTAAAGACCCTCCCTCGACTTGTGTGGTACAAGGAGAAGTGGAATATGTAGTTAATAAGATTCTTGATTCTAGGCGAGTGAGGGGGTCATTGCAATACTTGGTGGATTGGAAGGGTTTCGGGCCAGAGGAGAGAACATGGGTGCCAGCCCATCGGGTGCATGCTCCTCGCCTGGTCAACCGGTTTCATAGGTCTTTTCCATCCAGACCGGCTCCTAGTTGTAAGGGTCCGGTGGCCCCTCTTGGAAGAAGGGGTACTGTCAGGGTCAGCAGATGAGCAGGTCGCTGTGCGTTCAGACGCTCCAAACCCCATTCTGGCCTCCGCCAGTCATTGCTAGGGACGTGGCAGGTTGCTACTTGTCTCAAGTCCTTGATTACTTGCCTTGTACTCTGAGCACTCGCAGGGTTAAGTCAGCTATGTTGTTTGCTCTGGTCCTCCTCGGGTGTGGTCCTTGATTGACAGACTTCCAACCCCTATCAGGCTCTGGGGGTGGGAGTCCTGTCTGTATAAAACTTCCTGGCTTACTGCCTCTCATTGCCAGTTCTACTTGGTCTTTCTGCCAGCACCTGTGTATCTCCAGTGTCTGCTACCTGATCATCCGACCCTGCAATTGTGTACTGACTTCGCCTCCGGATCTGACTCTGTACTTCGTTGCCTCTCCAGTGTTCCTGACCTCGGCTCGTATTTACTGCGCTCTGTATTTGCTTGTACTAGTTTACCCCTCGTGCTTGACCGCTGACTGTCTGACTTAGTTTGGGGTGTTAGCCTTGTGTTGCCATTCCAGTTTCCCTAGCAGCTCAGGGATTGTCGCCCAGTTGTCCCCCTTGGACCTTAGTCTTGGGTGTGGCAAGTAGGTAGGGACAGGGGTTGCGAGTGAGATAGGGTTCTCCATTCTCCCTGACCCCAGACCTCCCTGACAGTTTTACTCTCTTTGGCGATTAATCTCTCGGTCTCTAGTTTGGCTGTTTTTATTTGTCTTTTACATATTCTATTTTTCCCTTATAGTTTTTCAATGCTTCCTCGCTCCTCTCCTGTTTTAGTGATTTAAATGCTTTCTGTTTGTCATTTATTGCTTTCTTTATAGTTCTATTTATTCACATTGTTTTTTTCTTGTTCCTTAACCTTTTCTTCCCATAAGGTATGTACCTCTCACAATTAGATATTAGGATGCTTTTAAAAATATCCCATTTTGTGGCTGTATTTTTATTTTTGAGGACTTTGTCCCAGTTAGTTAGGCCTATGGCCTCTCTTAGTTGGCTAAATTTAGCTTTTTCGAAGTTTGGTATTTTTCTTCCTCCCTGAAGAAATGCTCTTTTAAATGACAATTGGAAGGTTATTATTTTATGGTCACTATTTCCCAGGTGTCCCCCAACCTGCACATCTGTTGTTCTGTCAGGTCTATTGGTTAATACTAAGTCCAGTATGGCTCTCCCTCTAGTCGGGTCCTGAACCAGTTGGGAAAGGTAATTGTCTTTGGTTATTGCCAAGAACCTGTTTCCTTTATGAGATATACAGGTTTCAGTTTCCCAGTCTATATCTGGGTAGTTGAAGTCCCCCATAATAACGACCTCATTATGATTTGCCGCCTCGTCTATTTCATTTAGAAGTAGATTTTCTGTGGACTCTGGTATATTAGGTGGTTTATAATAAACTCCTATTAGTATTTTATTATTGTTTTTGGCTCCATTTATTTCTACCCACAGTGACTCCACATCTTCATGTCCCTCACTTATTTCCCAGAGTGTGGGCTTTAGACAGGATTTTACATAAAGGCAGACCCCTCCCCCTCTACGGTTTTGGTGATCCTTTCCAAACAGACTGTAGCCCTGTATGTTAACTGCCCAGTCATAGGTATCATCCAGCCATGTCTCAGTTACTCCCACTATGTCATAGTCCTCCTCACACATCACTAATTCCAGTTCACCAATTTTATTAGTTAGGCTTCTGGCATTAGTGTACATACAGTTAAATGGTTTATGTATATTTTTTCCCTACACCTTTCCTTCTGCACTGTTCTAGTTCCTCCTTCCATTCCTCCCCCAGTTCCATTACCTTGCCCCAGGTAATCTGCACTATCTTCCCTGCACTATCTTCCCCATCTATAATGTAGTTACCCTCCCCCCCAGTCCCTAGTTTAAACACTCCTCCAGCCTTCTAGCCATCTTCTCCCCCAAAACAGCTGCCCCTTCCCCATTGAGGTGCAGCCCATCCCTACGGTAGAGCCTGTAGCCGACAGAGAAGTCGGCCCAGTTCTCCAAGAACCCAAATCCCTCCTTCCTACACCAGTTCTTGGGCCACTTGTTTACCTCCCTAATCTCCTGCTGCCTTTCTTGTGTGGCTCGTGGTACAGGCAGTATTTCGGAAAACACTACATTTGAGGTCCTTGCCCTAAGCTTATGCCCTAAATCCCTAAAATCATTTTTAAGGACGCTCCACCTACCTCTAACTTTGTCATTGGTTCCGATATGGACCATGACTGCTGGATCTTCTCCAGCCCCTCCCATTAATCTGTCAACCTGATCCGCGATGTGCCAAACTCGAGCGCCAGGAAGGCTACACACCATTCGATGATCCCGGTCTTTGTGACAGATTGCCCTCTCTGTACCCCTAATAATTGAATCTCCCACTACCAGCACCTGTCTGGCCTGCCCTGCTCTCCTGGTCCCCTGCTTACTGGAGCTGACATTCCCCTGACTGGCAGAGGAAGTGTCCGGCTGCAGCAGTGCCATCCCTGAAGTGGCATCCCCTCATCTGCCAAACTTCTTGGGGTGTGTCAGATCAGGGCTAGCCTCCCTGGCACTTTTCCCTTTACCCCGCTTTCTAACTGTTACCCAGCTAGCTACCTCACTTTCCTGAGCCTCCTCACTACCGCCCTCCCCCAAATCTACCCCGTAGAGTGCTTGCTCAGTGAGCAGCAAACTCTTCCAAATTGTCAGCGCTTCACAGTGTTGAAATCCGCCCGGTTAGATACACGATGTGCGATTCCAAATGGGCAATTTGCTCACATTTTGAACAAATATATGCACCCTTAAACGGCTGTTCCAGGACTGCATACATCAGACAAGATATGCACTGGAATGCTCTGTCAATAATGGAAGACATACTAATGGGGATTACACAAAAAAAAGAGAAAAAAAAAATACAATACACTGATATGAAACTCATATCAACTCTTAAACCATCCAAGGTGCCATCATCCACATCTTTCCTGGAAAATGGACCACCATAGTTAGCAACCAACTTATGCATGAAATCAGCAAAAACATTAGGACCCCAGCCCTCAACTACAACTTGATTTAGCAATTTCCTTTAGTTGCGACCCTTGGTTAACTGCCTTAAATCTTTTAAAGACATTTATATTTACCATATTCCGTTTTTCCTTTTCAGACTGCGAGAAGGACAGAAAAATAGCGTCTCTAGAAGGTCCTCTTTCTAGATGAAATCTTTACCATTCCAATGATTCCTTATTGGAGACCCCGAAGCCGTGGAGTCTCACTTGTAGATGACCACTTTTCTGGGATACTACAGTGATTCTGTGTTTTCCTTGATACTTCTGTGTTGAAGCTGGTACTTCTTCCCAGATCAATCGAACAAACAAGCCGTCTAGATGTCAGAGTTGTGGGTTATATGTCACAGAGTCTGAAGGCTTGACAATAAAGGTCCAAGCAGGACTCCTGCAGGTTTCCGTTTATTACTGTGATACACATGGTTACCACTAGAGGAATTTTGCAACCAAATATATATATAGTGGTCTTATATATACATAGTGGTCTTATATAACACCCATACCTGTTTATAAACCCCTGCAATTGTCTGAATAGCAATAGCTGTGTTTTATGACCCCTTCACTCAACCATTATTCCAAATCACACACTTGTCCTGACAGTGGAAATCTTTGTAACATTCCTTCTAAATGTCTGGAATGTTGATTCCAGAAACCTCCCAGTCGACCATAAGCCTCTAGAACATCTATTTATTACATAACACTGATTTTGAATTGTATTCCACTTCTCTCTCCTACATCTGAACACTGCCGTATCCCATTATAGTTAATAAGGTCTGTTGGGTGGTGGTAGTTCCAGTTATGTGCAGGATCTGGCAGTTCGGTATTTTCGCTGTTCTATTACTAGCACAGAGCAGAACAAATGAAATCAGTAATAGTGATGTGAACATAGCCTTATCTGCATTGTAGGAAGCTCTGGTTTCCTCTCAGTTATTCCTTTCTACACTCAAAAAAGAAAGTAATTACTAAAATTTGTGATCGGTACAAATAGCCTTGTGATTCATCTGCTGGTAAGTGATGATAATGTCAGTCCATTTCTCTTAAATTAAAGGTGACAATGTTAGCTAAATGCTCATTTAGCTGACAATTCTTCCTCCTGACCTCCATACATATGCATGCTTGGCCGAGAATGCATATGGGCTCATTTTTGAACAGGCGAATTAATCATTGCCAGAGACCTCCATCAGCGACTTGCAATTCAACATGCCCATTCCTTCTTTCCCCTGACATCTGCCACTGGGGGAGAACTGGGACCCTGACATATTAGATGGTCAGCTGGTCCCACTGAAAATAGTGAGTTGGGCCAACATTTGTCTGATGTGTATGGCCACTTTAAGTGACAGAGTAGCATTGTAAAGACAGCAGAAAATAGGACAGGACCATGAAGTGGAGCAGTTCTGAAATGGAATATGAAACAACTTTCCAGGGACTGTGGGACAGCCTCTGAAATTCAGGACTGTGCTGCAGGATCCAGGACAGTTGGGAGGTATGGATAAGACCTATATTATATACTATGGAAAGTGTTGTTTACATACGTCTATATACTACAGCTTTTACTACTTCTACCTCAGTATACTTGTAGCATGTATTCTGCACCCTGTGTTTGTACAGATGGAGCAGTATATACATCTAGGGTGACAGCAAATTGTTGGTTCGATGAAGGGCTCTGTGGGCTTCCTACTGTATTTGTGATTTGGATTGAGGTATTCTAAGGGCATGTGTTAAATAAAGAGGCAGGCAATGTGTCGTAAAAAAAATCTTCGACTATGATTTTTGCCTCTGTTGTCCAAAAAAAGTGTTGGCAAGGTTTTGGTAAGTATTAAAGGGGTTCTCTGGGATTTACATATTGATGACCTATTCTCAGTAATGGTCATCAATATGAGATTGGCAGGGGTCGCACTCCCGGCACCCCCATCGATCAGCTGTTTGAGAAGGCCGCAGCACTCCTGTGATCAGTGATAGACCATCAGTATGTAAATCCCAGAAAATCCCTTTAGGCCCTGTTCACACGATTTTATAGCTGCCGTGCCCATGTTGCGGACCGCAAACAGCTTCACACGCTCAGTGTCAGTGTTTTGCAGACGCACTGTTTGCGGTCCATACATGGGCACAGCAGCCATATGGTCATGTGAATGGGGCCTTAACCTAACAATCTTCCTTCCACAGGGCAATTGAAAGAACAGCTTTTAATAATAGCTCAGAGAACCCCTTTAATTCCATATCACATAATTCATAAATCTTCTTTATTAATATTAATCCAGGTGCTGATAGCGTGCCACATGGACATGACATCACTCATTGTTTTTCATATAAATAATAATGCCACCACAAATTAGTGTATACAGCACTATTATTCTTCTGTCTGTGTACAACTGTGACAATTTAAATTTGTGTCCAGGTGCAAACAATCCAGTGCAAACAATATAGTGCAAATACATTATAGGTATAATGTAAACATTTTAAATATCACCTACCTAGTATACTCACGGACACGTTTAAGTCTCTTTTCTTCTGACGCTTGTCATACAACTGGAACAGAGTCCCAAACTCAGTTGCAATTTGTAATCCACATAGGTAAAATTGTAATCCAAATGGGTAAAAAAATAGCAGCAAAGGTTCCTTAAAAAACCCTCTTTCAAGGGGCTCCCCAATAACCTGAAAAGGGGGAAAAAAGGGATGAGGCGCACGTATGCGCAACTTGAATAAAACTTTTTTTTTTGATGGGGGGAGTCCTGACAATCCATGTCCATCTGGGTGAGGACAAACGCAGGGCAACAAAAGTAAAAACAAACGCCAACTAGTGCTCAACCTTCAGGTTAAGTCCCATAAAAGCTGCAGGATCCGATTCCTTACTTAAGGGCCAGCAGGTCCTCTTCACTGCTGCTGGAGCTAAAAGACATGAGAGGGCGCTCCTGCCTCATGAAAGCGACACTGGCTGCGACAGCAGACCACCACCGACCTCTCAGGGATGGTTTTAGTAGGGCCATGGCAACTTGGGCCTTGCCCATTACCTTGTAGTGGCCAGATCCTCCCGCCGGCATACCAAGGTGACAGAATCTCCGGCTGTAAGGGCTCTGGTAACGGTCTTCCGCGAGCGGTGGACTGTGCGGCCTGCACCTGCCATGGCAGTTGGTATTGTACCACCGATGGCTGGTACACAAAACTGTTGGTGGTCATCTGTCCCACATGAAGGATCGGCGGTGGTGACAAATCTGGTATCAGGGGTTCCAGCTGAGCTTGTGATTTCTCCTCAGATTGCAGAGTACCATCATTGGTCTCATGGGAACACCAAGCCTCTTCTGCGGCCTGGGCCTCCTCAGTCCAGTCTTCCGGGGGCGCTGCAGGAGTAGCTGGTCCCTTAAGGAGTTTCACCCCAGTAGCAAAGGGGCCTTGGAGGCTCTTCATGGGGGTATACTCCACGTAATCCCCTGCATGGAGATTGTGGCGGACGGGCGGAAGATACAGCCGCTTTACAGAACGGCGGTTTACGTATAATTCTTCCGCCGTCTCCTCATTGCCGATAAAACCTACTCCCCGTTCCACACTGAACCAAATAACGGTACCCCTTTGGCGCTCCAGCTTGGGGTCACCGGACCGTGGGTGCTCCCAAACCTGCACAACCCACTCCTCTACCAACTTTTTGTATTCCCAGAGGGTCAAGGCGTTCCGGGTGACAGCCTCGGGGACCATTGAATTTTGCCGAAGGGAGTAGTCCTTCCGCGGCGGAGCGGGAACTCCTGCCGCCTCCGCCGTGTCAGCCAGCGGAGTGAACACCTCAGCGGGCACCTCAACCGACTTCTTAGGCTGCCGGACATATTGAGAGACGTAGATCTCCCCCGGCTCCTTCTCCTCATAGGGGTCGGTGCCCCACACCATGCCTCCCCAGTCAGGACCTCGCTGTGTCACCATCTTAGTTTCCTGAGTTGCTTTGTCTTCCTCGCGCGCTAGAGAAGGGGGTGGAGGTACCAGCTTTCCGGAGCAGAAGTGTTAATTCCTGCCATGCAGGGTAGCCCCCTGAAGGATCGCTGCATTGATATAACAAGTATATTAAGAAGTATATCCAGAGCCCAGACTAGTTTTAAAGAGGATTGACATAGAGGAAAGTATAATTGAAAGCACACTGTGTTCTAAAGAGGAATTCTTGCAGCAGCTATACTCATTGCCTACTGAAAGTAATTGTAAACCGTATTTCAAGAAAGATTATCTCAAGGCAAAAGTAAAGCCATTTGTTATTTATACAAAGCTACCTCCTCTCTTCACTTGTACTACAAACTTTGTCATACCTCCCAACTTTGCAAAGAGACAAAGAGGGACATATTGTGCGGCGCGCGTAGCAAATTTTTTCAGCACTAGGCCACGCACCTAACTCCACCCACTATAAGCTAATCTCAGCCAGTCCCCTTACTGCACAGGGATAATAAACACAGTGATGTCACCGTACAGGGATAATAAACACAGTGATGTCACCGTACAGGGATGATAAACACAGTGATGTCACCGTACAGGGATAATAAACACAGTGATGTCACAGTACAGGGATAATAAACACAGTGATGTCACAGTACAGGGATAATAAACACAGTGATGTCACAGTACAGGGATAATAAACACAGTGATATCCCCTCACAGAAAGTTAAAAAAATAAATAAAAACCTTATACTTACCTTTTTCCTAGCAGAAAACTCACCAGCAGGAGTTCTTCGTCACTTGTCTAGAGGGGGAGGAGCCTATGCTGACTGACGGCTGGCCTTGTCTCCCGCACAGACATGAGGCAGAAGGTACGGAGAGAGCTGCAGGGGGGGACGGGGGGAGGATGGAAGAAGCAGGCAGCCGATTCCAGCTATCTGCTTCTTCTTGCAACAGGCAACTGTCTCTGCGTCCTATGGACGCAGAGACAGCTGCCAGAGACCGGGACACACTTTCCCTGTACCGGGACAGCCACTGCAATCCGGGACTGTCCTGCTGGATCCGGGACGGTTGGGAGGTATGCTTTGTGTCTACCTAAGACACTGGCGTCACGACTATCCAGGACCCTGCCGACAGACACCTTAAAATATCCAAAATCATCAAGGGCCCCTCGCCTCACCATCCGGCAGTGTTCCTATGGACCAGAGGTGCCCCGGAGGAAAAGATGTCCTTCCTCCCACACAACTGCACACCGGCCCAGGAGTCGCCAAACTGCGAGTAGTCTTACCACCGGCACCATTAGACACTGTGACATATCCCCAAGGCTCACGCATGCCCCTGCGGTCTGGCGCGCTGCACTAATAGCATGCCACTGCTTACTGGTAAAGACATCAAAGAGATGACATCACTCATTGTGTTGCATATATCTTACTGCTTATAGTGCCAGCCACATTTTATATATTGTGTCAAAGGTAGCCAACAATAACATCAGAAACAAGAACAATAGAGTGCAATTTTAGTAGATAGATAGATAGATAGATAGATAGATGCAGTGACAGGCCTCATATATGAAGGAAGGTATGTGTCTCCTAGAATGATGCATTAAAGAGGCTCTGTCACTAGTTTCTAACCTATGTATTAAAATACATAGGTATATAGGTGCATTAAACACAATCCCAGACATACCTTTATAGCAGAGATCATTGCAGCGGTTCTTGAGGACAGTGATCTTTTAAAAATATGCTAATTAGCCTTCGGAGCACCGGGAGGCGTGCTCTTCACTTCCGAGCACTGCATCTTCACCGCCCTCCCGGGTCCGAGGCACGCTCTCCAGCCTGTAATCAAGCCCCTGGAGTAAATGATAGACAGCGCTAGACCGTTTGGTCTAGCGCTGAAATCCCGCGCCTGCGCATTAGAGCTGTCCCCGGCGCATGCGCAACAGCGCTTGCAGTGCCGAACACTGCAAGCACTTTCTTTCCTCTGCGCATGCGCCGTCACTTCGCTGAACCCGGAAGTGACAGCGCGTGCGCAGAGGAAATGCCACATGCCACATGCCACATGACTCAGCACTAGCCATTTGGTCACCAGCAGCTGGCCAAAGTTGTCACTCTGCTCTGGTAGGTAATGGATTATTGTTAGGCCCCATTCACACGTCCGTATGTGTGCACATCCTGGAAAACGGTCAGTTTTTTGCGGATCCGTTGTTTTCTGTTTTTCCAGGACATCCGTTCCGCCTTTCCGTAAAAAACGGAAAGGATGTATTCATATGTCATCCGTGAATAACATCTTTTTTTTTTCACCCCTCCTGGAACGGAATCCGCAAATACGGATGACATGCGGATGTCTTTCCGCATGTCTTCCGCATTTTTTGCGGATCTATAGACTTTCATTGTGCTACGGACCGCAATTCGGAAGAAAAGTACGACAGGAGGATTTCTGTTTGCAGATCCGCAAAACGGAACGGAACAGATTAACGGATGCGGACAACATACGGTGCAATGTCCACAGATTATCAGGGCCCATTGAAATGAATGGATCCGCAAAATATCCACAAAAACCGTCCGCAATTGCGGAACGGATGCGGATAGATTGCGGATGTTTTAAACGGATGTGTGAATGGGGCCTTAGTGTTGAGCGAATGAAAGTATCTGAAGTGGACTTTGATCTGAATTTCAGGGAAAATTTGATTTGCCACAAAGCCGAATTTCCTTGTGCTTCGTGGTAACAAATGAATATTCCCTAAAATGGGGGGAAATAACCTTCAAACTCACCTCATCCATTTGATTGCATAGAGGCCACTCTTGCCTTCTTGATTGAAGAACCACCCAAAATCGAGCGTGGTGTGACTTATGGCGTCACCACTCTGGGAGGCGTGACAACGTAATCACGCACAGATCGGAATTTTGTGCTGGATCTTCAATCAAGATGGCTGCGGGGGCCTCTATGTAATCAAATGGATGAGGTGAGTATTTATTTTTTTTTCTCACTGGATTAACCCCTAAAAGCCACAATGTGCATCTCAGATGTTGCGATCAGGGACGGGGGCAGCGCAATTGTCGTTCCCTGTCATTGTGCCTGTTCAATACAAAGAAATTACAAAGTAATTCATCAAAAAGTTAAATTCTTTGTAAAATTCAGCAAAGCAGCCGAATCGAATTTTCAAGAACTTCACTCATCTCTAATTATTGTTGTGGACAGGGGCTGACTGGCCATAGACACTACAAGGCTGCCCAAGCCCTTCTCTCTGCCGCCTGCCGGATACATAATGAGCTCTCAACTGTAATTAATGCTGCAAGGATAAGGCATTCGTGTACCTGGCCAGCAACTGCACCTGCCCTCCTGAATTCATCTGCTTTGGGATGCATCTCAACTCCTAAGCCCCCTGCTCTATATCTCAATCAGAGACAACTGGAGGAGCAGGACAGAAAATGGCAGCTATTGATGGCTACCACAGAAGGACAGAATTTGGGACAGTACATTGTGCTGCACTGTGGTATATGGTTCTGCTGGGACTGTATTTTGCGCTATTGTATTGCTGACTTTGCTGCCCCACCTTCTGTCAATTTCAACCCGCTTACAGAGGGGGCCACTTTTAGTTTTTTTTTTTTTTTTTTTTACAGGGACACTTTAAGCTCCCAGTCTACCTCTGGTTGTGGAGGAAGCCAATGACATAGTGGACTGGACTGCTTAGGCTACTTTCACACTAGCGTTTACAAATTCCGGTATTGAGCTCCGTCATAGGGGCTCAATACCGGAATAAAATGATTCAGTTTTGTCCCCATTCATTGTCAATGGGGACAAAACTGAACTGAAGAGAACGGAATGCTCCAAAATACATTCCATTCAGTTCTCTTCAGTATACTGACCAGAGAGCAAACCGCAACATGCTGGGGTTTGCTCTCCGGTCTGGGCATCCGCACCAAGACAGATCCGGAATGACCCCCAATGCAAGTCAATGAGGACGGATCCGTTTGATGTGACAGAATAGTAAACGGATCCGTCCTCCATTGACTTTCAATGGGGGTCATTCCGGATCCATCACCTGCACTTTTCCCCACAGCTCCCTCCTCCCTCCAGCAGAGGGCGCTGTGGGGAATGTGGGGATGTGGTGGCACATAGTGTGCGGAAAGCTGCAGTTGGTGGAGGACACTGCTTGACTGAAAGGAAGCGCCCATAAGAGTCTGGAGTGGGCTGAATGCGTCTCAAGCTGCTCCTCTGTTGCCGAGTACGAGACGGCAAAGAGCAAGGTAATGCTGACTTGTGTGACAGTATGACTGTGTCTGACACGTGTGGGGCCGGAGCGTGGTTCCAGCCCCACACGTGCACCTGCGGCAGCACGGATCTGGCGGGACCCTTAGTGTGAAAGTGGCCTTAGTCATAATGTCAGTCGCAGCAGGGCGATGTTATCTGAGACATCTTAACTTTGAGCAAGTCTTCTGCTCCTCCTCATTTACGGTTGCAGCCCAATAGAAGCATTTTCTTTCCATCATCTTTGTCTTCACTGACCCCTCCTAGTTAGGCGCCTTCTTTTCTCCTAAGAGACATAACCTAGGTGCTAAGAAAGATATTCAAGAAAGTGTTCCTGAGTTTTATTGTGTTGATGAGTTTATTTATTTTACTCACTTATATAACACCAAAATATTCTGCAGCGCTTTACAGACATTATCATCGCTCAGTGGGGCTCACAATCTAAGGCCTCATGCACACGAACGTGTGCCGGCCGTGGCCGTGCTGCGGGCCGCATACGGCGGGTCCGCAATAAACGGGCACCGGCCGTGTGCAGCCCCCATCACGGATCGCGGACCCATTCACTTCAATGAGGTCTGTTGCCAAGTGCCGAAAGGCATGGATCGGAACACCACAGAAGCACTACGGTGTGCTTCCGTGGTGTTTCTGGCCGTGCCTCCGCACCGCAAAAAAGCAGAGCAAGCACTACTTTTTTGCGGTGCGGACCCTCGGATTCAAGCCTAGAACTACAGCTCTGAAGGCACCTGTGCTAGCCACTGAGCCACTATACTGCGGGGATTGTGGGGATGTGGTGGCACATAGTGTGCGGAAAGCTGCAGTTGGTGGAGGACACTGCTTGACTGAAAGGAGCGCCCATAAGAGTCTGGAGTGGGCTCAATGCGTCTCAAGCTGCTCCTCTGTTGCCGAGTCTTTCAGCAATTTTTCAAAACTAGAAACTGATGCTATTATTTTTAATAAAAAACGGGGTGGATCCTAGAGAGATTATAAAGCACAGCTGTATGCTTCTTTTTTAAAATGGTTGTCCACTCCTTGATGGCTTATCCTCAGGATAGGTCATCAATATCTGTTCGGTGTGAGTCCAACACCCCACACCCATGTATAGTTGATGGAGCTGGTTACTGCAGTGCTGTTTCCACTGAAGTGAATGGGAACTGCTACTGCACAACGGATGGATTTGTGTTATTCCTGGCGTCTGAGCTACTTTGAAACAGCTGATTGGCATGGGTGCGGGGTCTTGGATCCCCATGGATCAGATATTGATGGCCTATCCTGAGGATAGACCATCAATAGTAAAGGAGTGGACAACCCCTCTAAGATCAAGTCCTGCTCTTGGCAAAATAAATCAAAATCTACACAGTTTCAAGTGATCTTCGAGAATAAGATGTCATATGTGTGTTCATGAGGAATAATGCTATTTCTGGCCATTATGTAAATTGTGCTCTGCATTTTCACTACTTTTCCTCTGCAGGCTTCATCTCTAATTGGCAGCTTTCTCAGACCTAGTACGTTAAGACTAGTTGCTATCATGTCTCCCGTACACAGCAGGTACAGAGAAGAGAAGATCTTCCTCCCCTGTCTCTCTCAGTGTACTTATTAACCCAACATTGGGGTGAGGTAGAACACTTCCTAGATGCTGCATCTCTCTCTGTGCCCATCTCCTTCCAGCTGCTTCCTTCTCCCACTTCACTCTATAGATCCTGTAAGGTCAAAGAGAACAAGTGGATCATAACTGGGGAAAAAGGTACTTTCTTTGGTAATGTATTACAAAGTTTCTTATATTTCTTTGTATCTATATATGGAATCTGCGGAATAGATAACCATTGGCTAGAACTATGCACAACTATGTGTGACAATATGGATCTGTCAAAAGATGAAACAACCTTCAAATATACTTCTAGTTGTCATGTAGCTGGATGATAAGATATATACGGCTTTGTTAAAATGACATATTCTGGGGGGTGGCTATATATTTTATCTATAATTGGTTGTCTGCTATTGTATATCATATTTGTATAATTATAGTGCTTCTTTGTCTTTGTATAGACAATATCGCAGTAGCTCTCTATTACCTTGATTGTGTCTAAAAGTGAAGTGATATCATTCATGGTAATAGGTAGGTTCCATAGGCAGGGCTTATGTAGATTTTCTCTCATAGACTTCTGCATTATGAAAAGTCCATAGGAAAGCAGTTATGATGCATTGACAACAGCTTATTCTGCCCACAATGAATAATTTAAGCTAGTTTTGTATGTTTTTATATTGGTTTTTGTTCTTTACACACACACGCACTGTATTCTCCTTACAGCACTCCATTTACCCACGCAGGATGTTATTGTCCCATTTGCATTTTACTAGATAGAAATAATCCCATTTCCAATATATACAATACATTTTCAAACCTACGACAGCCTGCGACCTGTGATTTAATATGTAGCCCACATACAAAGCATTCTCTGCTTTCATAATAATAAGCAATGACACACACCGAGGAAGGTGCTGTAGCTGTGGTGACGAAGCAATGACTCACTCTTCACGGACACAACCATTCACACATTTTTGATCTCGTATGTCAACCTCTGCATTTTTGCATAACAGTACAGAAAAATGATCACATTTTCTTATTAAAAAAACATCTCTATATTCTTATGAGCTGCTGCATGATATAAACAAGCGCAGATGGCAAACAAAATAATGCAGCATGTGCCAGAGAAAAAGCGTCAGGAGCAACTTCCATACTGCAGAAAATCTCCTTAGACAAAGCCTGCCCACACGTATGGTGGCACAGCTAGATGGGGAAGGAATTTACAAGTGCAAAGCCACTGCTATAGTGTGACTCATTATAACACAAGCTAGAGGAACACATATATCTCACTGCAGTGACACAGCCTTTAGATGCAGAATACAGCAAACAGCCAGGAGCAACAAGCCTGTTTCTTACGTGGTCCTATGACACAGAGAAGAGCTGGTGACCTTCAGAACTGACACGTCTAGGCCTTGAGCTGCAGGGGCATCCAATGTTCAGTGCACTAAATCATCAATACATGCACTTCAGTCAGAGGCGTAGCTAGAGGTTCAGCACAGAGGGGGGGGGCGAAACATACTTGAGTGGGCCCCCCACTTAGTGGCTTCCCAAATGCACGTTTCCAACTTCACAGGCACATATTACTAGTTGTGGTTATAATATTGTATTAGAAAGATGACTGTATAAACTGCTAGATCATCTATGCTGTTAAGTACAGTACAATAGACTTTCTACATACCCTAGTGTAAATACTCTACCATATAATGCAGTAAAATATAGGAGTAATAGGAGTAAAAAAACAAGGGGACTCCTATGTTAAAGGAAACCTGTCCCCAGGTTTTACATCACTAAACTAACAGTCCCCTGCCCCCATCAGACCTCAGATCAGCGTATTGTGCCTCCATCAGACCTCAGATCAGCGTATTGTGCCCCATCAGACCTCAGATCAGCAGAATGTGCCCCCATCAGACCTCAGATCAGCGTATTGTGCCCCATCAGACCTCAGATCAGCGTATTGTGCCCCCATCAGACCTCAGATCAGCCTACTGTGCCCCCATCAGACCTCAGATCAGCCTACTGTGCCCCCATCAGACCTCAGATCAGCCTACTGTGCCCCCATTAGACCTCAGATCAGCCTACTGTGCCCCATCAGACCTCAGATCAGCGTATTGTGCCCCATCAGACCTCAGTTCAGCGTACTGTGCCCCATCAGACCTCACATCAGCCTACTGTGCCCCATCAGACCCCAGATCAGCCTACTGTGCCCCATCAGACCTCAGATCAGCCTACTGTGCCCCCATCAGACCTCAGATCAGCGTATTGTGCCCCATAAGACCCCAGATCAGCATATTGTGCCCCCATCAGACCTCACATCAGCCTACTGTGCCCCATCAGACCTCACATCAGCGTATTGTGCCCCATCAGACCTCAGATCAGCGTATTGTGCCCCCATCAGACCTTAGGTCAGCAGAATGTGCCCCATCAGACCCTCAGATCAGCGTATTGTGCCCCCATCAGACCTCAGATCAGCGTATTGTGCCCCATCAAGACCTCAGATCAGCGTATTGTACCCCCATCAGACCTCAGATCAGCAAATGTGCCCCCATTAGTCCTCACATCAGCCTATTGTGCCCCCATCAGACCTCAGATCAGCGTATTGTGCCCCATCAGACCTCAGATCAGCAGAATGTGCCCCCATCAGACCTCACATCAGCCTACTGTGCCCCATCAGACCTCAGATCAGCGTATTGTACCCCATCAGATCTCAGATCAGCAGAATGTGCCCCCATTAGTCCTCCCATCACCCTACTCGGGCCCCCATCAGACTCAGATCAGCGTATTGTTCCTCCATCAAACCTCAGATCAGCGTATTGTGCCCCCATCAGACCTCAGATCAGCAGATTGTGCCCCCATCAGACCTCAGCGTATTGCCACTCAAAATGCAGTGCCCCCATGTGCCCCCATCAGACTTCAACAGCAGCCAGATCAGCGATAGCGTGCCCATCAGACTCAGATCAGCGTATTGTGCCCCCATCAGACCCAGATCAGCGCCACTGTGCCCCCATCAGACCAGCAGAATCAGATCAGCGTCAGATATTTGTGCCCCATCAGACCTCAGATCAGCGTATTGTGCCCCCATCAGACCTCAGATCAGCAGAATGTGCCCCATCAGACCTCAGATCAGCGTATTGTGCCCCCATCAGACCTCAGACATAGTATCTGTGCCCCATCAGACTCCAGATCAGCCTACTGTGCCCCCATCCATCAGATCCGCAGATCAGACCAGTACTTGTGCCCCCCATCAGACCTCAATTCAGCGTATTGTGGCCCCATCAGACCTCAGATCAGCGTATTGTGCCCCAATCAGACCTCAGATCAGCAAATGTAACCCATCAAGCGTAGTGCCCCATCACACATCAGCCTACGTGCCCCATCAGACCTCCAGATCAGCGTATGTGCCCCATCAGACCTCAGATCAGCGTATGTGCCCCATCAGACCTCAGATCAGCGTATTGTGCCCCCATCAGACCTCAGATCAGCGTATTGTGCCCCATCAGACCTCAGATCAGCGTATTGTGCACCCCATCAGACCTCAGATCAGATCACGTATTGTGCCCCATCAGACCTCAATCAGCGTATTGTGCCCCATCAAACCTCAGATCAGCGTATTGTGCCCCCATCAGACCTCAGATCAGCAGATGTGCCCCATCAGACCTACAGATCAGCGATGTGCCCCATCAGACCTCAGATCAGCGTATTGTGCCCCCATCAGACCTCAGATCAGCGTATTGTGCCCCCATCAGCCTCAGAGCACCTACTGTGCCCCCATCAGACTCAGATCAGCGTATTGTGCCCCATCAGACCTCAGATCAGCGTAAGCCCCCATGTCCCTCAGATCCTCAGCAGTTCAGTATGTGCCCATCAGACCTCAGATCAGCAGTATTGGCCCCATCAGACCTCAGATCAGCGTATTGTTGCCCCATCAGACCTCAGATCAGACGATTGCCCCATCAGATCCTCAGATCAGCAGAATGTGCCCCCATCAGTCCTCACAGATCAGACTACTCAGTCAGGCCCCATCAGACCTCAGATCAGCGTATTGTGCCCCACATCAGACTCAGATCAGCAATTGTGCCCATCAGACCCAGATCAGTGTATTGCCCCATCAGACCTCAGATCAGCGTTTTGTGCCCATCAGACCTAGATCAGCGTATGTGCCCCATCAGACTCAGATCAGCGTATTGTGCCCCATCAGACCTCAGATCAGCGAATCCCCCATAGTCCTCACCACCATCCCCTCAGACCTCAGATCAGCGTATTGTGCCCCAGAGACCTCAAGATCAGCGTATTGTGCCCCCATTAGACCTCAGATCAGCTATGTGCCTCAGACCTCAGTCAGATCAGCAGAATTGTGCCCCCCATTAGTCCTCACATCACACTACTGTGCCCCATCAGACCTCAGATCAGCGTATTGTGCCTCCATCAGACCTCAGATCAGCGTATTGTGCCCCCATCCAGACCTCCAGATCAGCGTATTGTGCCTCCATCAGACCTTAAGATCAGCAGAATGTGCCCCATCAGACCTAGATCAGCGTATTGTGCCCCACATCAGACCTCAGATCAGCGTATTGTGCCCCATCAGACCTCAGATCAGTGATTGTGCCCCCATCAGACCTCAGATCAGCGTATTGTACCCCATCAGACCTCAGATCAGCAGAATGTGCCCCCATTATCCTCACATCAGCCTACTGTGCCCATCAGACCTCAGATCAGCCGTATTGTGCCCCATCAGACCTCAGATCAGCGAATGTGCCCCCATTGTACACCTCACACCACCTACATGTGCCCCCCATCAGACCTCAGATCAGCGTATTGTGCCCCATCAGACCTCAGATCAGTGTATATGTGCCCCCATCAGACCTCAGATCAGCGTATTGTGCCCACCATCAGACCTCAGATCAGCGTATTGTGCCCCCATCAGACTCCAGATCGCCTACTGTGCCCCCATCAGACCTCGATCAGCCTACTGTGCCCCCCATCAGACCTCAGATCAGCGTATTGTGCCCCATAAGACCCCAGATCAGCATATTGTGCCCCCATCAGACCTCACATCAGCCTACTGTGCCCCATCAGACCTCACATCAGCGTATTGTGCACCATCAGACCTCAGATCAGTGTATTGTGCCCCATCAGACCTCAGATCAGCGTATTGTGCCCCATCAAACCTCAGATCAGCGTATTGTGCCCCATCAGACCTCAGATCAGCGTATTGTACCCCCATCAGACCTCAGATCAGCAGAATGTACCCGCATTAGTCCTCACATCAGCCTACTGTGCCCCATCAGACCTCAGATCAGCGTATTGTACCCCCATCAGACCTCAGATCAGCAGAATGTGCCCCCATTAGTACTCACACCACCCTACTGTGCCCCCATCAGACCTCAGATCAGCGTATTGTGCCCCATCAGACCTCAGATCAGCGTATTGTACCCCCATCAGACCTCAGATCAGCAGAATGTGCCCCCATTAGTCCTCACATCACCCTACTGTGCCCCCATCAGACCTCAGATCAGCGTATTGTGCCTCCATCAGACCTCAGATCAGCGTATTGTGCCCCCATCAGACCTCAGATCAGCGTATTGTGCCCCCATCAGACCTCAGATCAGCAGAATGTGCCCCCATCAGACCTCAGATCAGCATATTGTGCCCCATCAGACCTCAGATCAGTGTATTGTGCCCCCATCAGACTTCAGATCAGCGTATTGTGCCCCCATCAGACCTCAGATCAGCGTATTGTGCCCCCATCAGACCTCAGATAAGCGTATTGTGCCCCATCAGACCTCAGATCAGTGTATTGTGCCCCCATCAGACCTCAGATAAGCGTATTGTGCCCCCATCAGACCTCACATCAGCCTACTGTGCCCCATCAGACCTCAGATCAGCGTATTGTACCCCCATCAGACCTCAGATCAGCAGAATGTGCCCCCATTAGTCCTCACATCACACTACTGTGCCCCCATCAGACCTCAGATCAGCGTATTGTGCCCCCATCAGACCTCAGATCAGCGTATTGTGCCCCCATCAGACCTTAGATCAGCAGAATGTGCCCCATCAGACCTCAGATCAGCGTATTGTGCCCCCATCAGACCTCAGATCAGCGTATTGTGCCCCATCAGACCTCAGATCAGTGTATTGTGCCCCCATCAGACCTCAGATCAGCAGAATGTGCCCCCATTAGTCCTCACATCACACTACTGTGCCCCCATCAGACCTCAGATCAGCGTATGTGCCTCCATCAGACCTCAGATCAGCGTATTGTGCCCCCATCAGACCTCAGATCAGCGTATTGTGCCTCCATCAGACCTAAGATCAGCAGAATGTGCCCCCATCAGACCTCAGATCAGCGTATTGTGCCCCATCAGACCTCAGATCAGCGTATTGTGCCCATCAGACCTCAGATCAGTGTATTGTGCCCCATCAGACCTCAGATCAGCGTATTGTACCCCCATCAGACCTCAGATCAGCAGAATGTGCCCCATTAGTCCTCACATCAGCCTACTGTGCCCCCATCCAGACTCAATCAGCGTATTGTGCCCTATCAGACCTCATATCAGCGTATTGTACCCCCATCAGACCTCAGATCAGCAGAATGTGCCCCCATCAGACCTCAGATCAGCGTATTGTGCCCCATCAGACCTCAGATCAGTGTATTGTGCCCCCATCAGACCTCAGATCAGCGTATTGTGCCCCCATCAGACCTCAGATCAGCGTATTGTGCCCCCATCAGACCTCAGATCTGTGTATTGTGCCCCCATCAGACCTCAGATCAGTGTATTGTGCCCCATCAGACCTCAGATCAGTGTATTGTGCCCCCATCAGACCTCAGATCAGTGTATTGTACCCCCATTAGACCTCAGATCAGCAGAATGTGCCCCCATTAGTCCTCACACCACCCTACTGTGCCCCCATCAGACCTCAGATCAGCGTATGTGCCCCATCAGACCTCAGATCAGCGTATTGTACCCCCATCAGACCTCAGATCAGCAGAATGTGCCCCCATTAGTCCTCACATCACCCTACTGTGCCTCCATCAGACCTCAGATCAGCGTATTGTGCCCCCATCAGACCTCAGATCAGCGTATTGTGCCCCCATCAGACCTCAGATCAGCGTATTGTGCCCCCATCAGACCTCAGATCAGCAGAATGTGCCCCCATCAGACCTCAGATCAGCAGAATGTGCCCCCATTAGTCCTCACATCACCCTACTGTGCCCCCATCAGACCTCAGATCAGCAGAATGTGCCCCCATTAGTCCTCACATCACCCTACTGTGCCCCCATCAGACCTCAGATCAGCGTTATTGTGCCTCCATCAGACCTCAGATCAGCGTATTGTGCCCCCATCAGACCTCAGATCAGCGTATTGTGCCCCCATCAGACCTCAGATCAGCAGAATGTGCCCCCATCAGACCTCAGATCAGCGTATTGTGCCCCATCAGACCTCAGATCAGTGTATTGTGCCCCCATCAGACCTCAGATCAGCGTATTGTGCCCCCATCAGACCTCAGATCAGCGTATTGTGCCCCCATCAGACCTCAGATCAGCAGAATGTGCCCCCATCAGACCTCAGATCAGCGTATTGTGCCCCATCAGACCTCAGATCAGTGTATTGTGCTCCCATCAGACCTCAGATCAGTGTATTGTGCTCCCATCAGACCTCAGATCAGCGTATTGTGCCCCCATCAGACCTCACATCAGCCTACTGTGCCCCATCAGACCTCAGATCAGCGTATTGTACCCCCATCAGACCTCAGATCAGCAGAATGTGCCCCCATTAGTCCTCACATCACACTACTGTGCCCCATCAGACCTCAGATCAGCGTATTGTGCCTCCATCAGACCTCAGATTCAGCGTATTGTGCCCCCATCAGACCTCAGATCAGCGTATTGTGCCTCTATCAGACCTAAGATCAGCAGAATGTGCCCCCATCAGACCTCAGATCAGCGTATTGTGCCCCATCAGACCTCAGATCAGCGTATTGTGCCCATCAGACCTCAGATCAGTGTATTGTGCCCCATCAGACCTCAGATCAGCGTATTGTACCCCCATCAGACCTCAGATCAGCAGAATGTGCCCCCATTAGTCCTCACATCAGCCTACTGTGCCCCCATCAGACCTCAGATCAGCGTATTGTGCCCTATCAGACCTCATATCAGCGTATTGTACCCCCATCAGACCTCAGATCAGCAGAATGTGCCCCCATCAGACCTCAGATCAGCGTATTGTGCCCCATCACACCTCAGATCAGTGTATTGTGCCCCCATCAGACCTCAGATCAGCGTATTGTGCCCCCATCAGACCTCAGATCAGCGTATTATGCCCCCATCAGACCTCAGATCAGTGTATTGTGCCCCCATCAGACCTCAGATCAGTGTACTGTGCCCCCATCAGACCTCAGATCAGTGTATTGTGCCCCCATCAGACCTCAGATCAGTGTATTGTACCCCCATTAGACCTCAGATCAGCAGAATGTGCCCCCATTAGTCCTCACACCACCCTACTGTGCCCCCATCAGATCTCAGATCAGCGTATTGTGCCCCATCAGACCTCAGATCAGCGTATTGTACCCCCATCAGACCTCAGATCAGCAGAATGTGCCCCCATTAGTCCTCACATCACCCTACTGTGCCTCCATCAGACCTCAGATCAGCGTATTGTGCCCCCATCAGACCTCAGATCAGCGTATTGTGCCCCCATCAGACCTCAGATCAGCGTATTGTGCCCCCATCAGACCTCAGATCAGCAGAATGTGCCCCCATCAGACCTCAGATCAGCGTATTGTGCCCCATCAGACCTCAGATCAGTGTATTGTGCCCCCATCAGACCTCAGATCAGCGTATTGTGCCCCCATCAGACCTCAGATCAGCGTATTGTGCCCCCATCAGACCTCAGATAAGCGTATTGTGCCCCATCAGACCTCAGATCAGTGTATTGTGCCCCCATCAGACCTTAGATCAGCGTATTGTGCCCCCATCAGACTTCACATCAGCCTACTGTGCCCCATCAGACCTCAGATCAGCGTATTGTACCCCCATCAGACCTCAGATCAGCAGAATGTGCCCCCATTAGTCCTCACATCACACTACTGTGCCCCCATCAGACCTCAGATCAGCGTATTGTGCCCCCATCAGACCTCAGATCAGCGTATTGTGCCCCCATCAGACCTTAGATCAGCAGAATGTGCCCCATCAGACCTCAGATCAGCGTATTGTGCCCCCATCAGACCTCAGATCAGCGTATTGTGCCCCATCAGACCTCAGATCAGTGTATTGTGCCCCCATCAGACCTCAGATCAGCGTATTGTGCCCCCATCAGATCTCACATCAGCCTACTGTGCCCCATCAGACCTCAGATCAGCGTATTATGCCCCATCAGACCTCAGATCAGCGTATTGTACCCCCATCAGATCTCAGATCAGCAGAATGTGCCCGCATCAGTCCTCACATCACCCTACTGTGCCCCCATCAGACCTCAGATCAGCGTATTGTGCCTCCATCAGACCTCAGATCAGCGTATTGTGCCCCCATCAGACCTCAGATCAGCGTATTGTGCCCCCATCAGACCTCAGATTAGTGTATTGTGCCCTAATCAGACCTCACATCACCCTACTGTGCCCCCATCAGACCTCAGATCAGAGTATTGTGCCCTAATCAGACCTCACATCACCCTACTGTGCCCCCATCAGATCTCAGATCAGTGTATTTTGCCTCCATCAGACCTCACATCACCCTACTGTGCCCCCATCAGACCTCAGATCAGCGTATTGTGCCCCCATCAGACCTCAGATCAGCCCACTCAGCCACATAAGATTAAAATAAAAAAACCTCTCTTACCTGTTCCACGCTTCAAATCTCGCGCCTGCGACGTGCGGAATAAAATCGGCGCAGGCGCAGTGAGTGGCGCTGGCTGCCGGGCTCCTGGCTACCTCACTGCGCATCAGCCGGGTGTACTCTGACGTCATCGGCGCAGGCGCAGTGAGGTAGCCAGGAGCCCAGCGGCCAGCGCCACTCACTGCGCCTGTGCCGATTTTATTCCGCACGGCGCAGGCGCGAGATTTGAAGCGAGGACAGGGCCGGCAGAAGATCGAACAAGCTGCCTGGCCCTGTCAATCAAGACAAGGAAGGCGTGACAGCAGGTGGGCAAATGGAGCTTACTAGGTGCAGGGTAACCGCCCCTTGCACCTAGTAAGCCTAATTTGCATAAAATAAAAGTGCTTTTTTTTATCAAAAACGGGGGCACCAATAAAAAAATTAATACCAGATTGGGCATCAGGTGACATTTGCACATTGCAAATGTCATCCTGTTTAATATGCCCAGATCTGGTGACAGAAACCCTTTAATGGTCCAGAGCTACAGTGTGACCTAGCTTTGTGTTCTGTTGTGTTTTTATTTGAGCCACAAACTCAGACTTGTTCTTATGCACTTTTAATGGACTTATAAAATGTTTTATCTAGTTAAATAGCTACCCCTGCCTCAAAGACTGTCACTCGGGACTTTACTAACAGAACACCTGCTATTGTGGTAGTTAGAGTCCTAGGTTGTATGTATATTGTACATACGCCCTTAACCTTTTTCTCTCCACATCATAGTGAAGGAAGGGAGCCAGCATTGATCTGTGTCTTTGGGAGCATCCAAAGATGGATCTGAGTATAATCCGAGGACAGCATGTTTCCAACTGGAGTGGTATCCTCGCTGCTGTGTGTTGGTATTGTGTAATGTATGTGCAGAATAGTCCTGCTTAAGTTAGCCAGGGCCAGAGTAAGTCTGGCCCAGCCCTCTCTGGGGCTAAGGGTGGGTGGGGGGCTAGTCCTTCCCCCTGGCTCCAGTGTATTCTAGTGTGTATTTGGGGTGGGTAGCAGCAAGGACGAGTCCTAGAGGAGAGGGAGTAGTCTGCTGTGCTCCTTTCCCCAGGCATGAAGCTAAATACCCCAGTGACTAACAGATCTCTGTGTGTCCTTCGCCACTCCTTGAAAAACTAAATAAAAAGCTACAGTGGCTTTAGTCATCAAGGCGAACAGTGTCAACATAACAGGCCTCGTAACAGTGAGGGGAAAATGAGGTAAAGACATCTTTCACACTTAGAATTCATTGTGCGGGGAAAATGGGACATCCTTCAGATTGTAGGTTTTCTGTGGAGGGAAAGGGGGTGAAGTCACCCTCCATGCTTCTGTTACGATTTTGGACAATTGTAAATACAGAAGTATCAAGTGAATGCCTTATATATGTTTGGGATTTAACTTGCAAATTCAAATATTGACAGACTGTAGCAAAAAATGAAACCAGATGGCTTTATCTTTCATATTTAGTCTAGTTACTCAAACCAGATTGTGTATAGCAGCATCATCAGGAGGAACCCCAGGTGTAAGCCGAGGGTGGATTGCTATTCACCATGGGGTTGTGCAATACCTCAGAATAGGAGCATTACTATTATTCCACTATTTACTGTGTTTCTTATGATTTGGATATAACCCTGTTGTAATGACATTTTATATATCTGGTTTATCAGCAGGTTGAGTATGGCTGGCAGTGCTCTGCACCAGGAATGGAACCATTCCATTCCTCCCCATCTGGTAGAAGTAGCTTAGTCTGACTTCCTGCCAAGGAGAGTCTGCGGAGTCCAACGATGGAGAGTGAGGGGGAATGTGATTTATTTCAGCTCCTCTGGGCCAAGAGGACCCCAGACACAGCTCAACTGTGAGGTCAACTTCTCCAGGCAGTCTGCAGGATCCTAGGTCACAGAAGGTTATCAAGCTCCAGCGTATTAGATAGCAGAGTGATTAAGCATCCGAGCTATCAAGACTCTGCTGCAAAAGTGGTGGGAAACAAGCTAAGACACCATCACAAGAGTCAGAACAGACTAGCCAGAGGTCTGTCTAAAAGAGACTGAAAAGGGGTCAACACTCTCATCGTCAAGCCATTATCATGCCAATGTTCAGCATCAAGTCAGCCTTCCACCATACCTTCCTCCACTGGTGCGAGAAACACAATTTGCACTAAAGCCTGCTGAACCCATCTGTATTCTCAAATTCAAGTTGCACTTAGTAAAAGAACTTGGTCTCCTGGACACCGTTGAGGTGTCACCATGTGTTACTGCTCTCCAGAGGAGATGGTAAGGCATGGTGCACCCCAATGGGAAATAACCCCAAAGAGGCAGGGTTTGCAGTAAACAAGTGTGCTTCTTCACTGGAGGAACTCAAACTGAAAACAAGTGCTCAAGGAATTGAGTTGGTTTATCCGGTGTCCTGCCTTGCAGAAGAAGGTTCTATGGTGATGAAAGGCCTGAGCTAGGTGACTCTCTCTCAGAAGGCAGGTTCCCTGGCCAAAGTGCTGGTGACCCAGTGCCTGTGGCTCAGTCGTCCAGCTGGCCCTCTGGTCAAAGGGCTGGTGACCCAGGGTCTGTGGCAGAGTATCCATGTCTCAGTGTCTTGTTCTGGTCACTTGTGCAGTCTGGCAAAGTATCTTCTACTAAACACTAGTCTCTATCTGCAGGCAAATCGAGGCTCTAACTGCTCTCCTGATATACAGCTTCTAGTGGAAGGGGTGGGGTAGGGTGGAGAAGCATAGCCTAAACAGAAACAATGTTGCAATTAATTTCAGTTTCAATACAAGTCTATATGAATGAATAAGCAGTTTTTCCAGACATAAAGAAGTCTTCAGATGTAAACAACCGACAAAAACAGAGTCAAAAGGTCAGTGTGTCTGTTTTTCTCCCTCCAAAACTTTGCATAGTCCCTTATGGTAATTGTGGGAGATTTCTAACTTCTCAGTGCATATATAGAAAGTCCACAAAGTCTCTCAGTATTAAGTCTCTCAGCTGGCTCTGTTTTAACCCTTTCCACAGTGCAGTGCATATATAGTGTAACAGCAGTGCAAATGAACAGGATATATTACAATAAATATATAAAATGCAGTTTGACAATATAAAACAGTATATGTGTAAACAACAGTGTAAAATATAGTGCAAGGTAACCCATCCAAGTGCACTGAAGCAGTCAGTTTATGGCTTTTCGTAGTAGTAATAGGGGCAAATGTCCACAAATAACCATAGTCCATAGTACCCTTGCTCCAGAGGAGCACAAATCCCAGGATACCCTGATAGGCTTCAATAGACAAGAACATAGAAGATACTGAATCAGTAAACACATGCACAAAACATGTGCTATTCTCAGCAACCAGAGAAGCAAAAGGCCTAGATAAGCAATCAACAGTTCCACCCTAAATTAACCAGCAAACTCCTACATACACTTGATCCGGGCAATCAGTACATACTCTGATAATATTATACGTGGAGATGTACCAACAATACTACATAACCACCAGCAACTCAATATAAATGTTCTCCAAACACCAATATCCATATAAATGCTTTATTAATTATACATTAAATACGAAAATGATAAAAACATATTAAATTAAGTGGCAGGGGGTACCACAGGATGAGGGACAAAAAAGGGGACGTGGCGGGAGTCATCCAACCAGTGCACGGCACACATAAGCTACTGCATACATAATGAAAAATATAAATTGGTGCTAAAACTACCAACACTATCCAAACATGTGTACCTGGCCAAAAACATGGCCCGTAAGGTTGGTATTTAGGTAGCAAACCATACCACAAAAAAAAAAAAAACAGTGCTCGTTACGAGCACGTTCACTCATCTCTACTGCTAGTAAATAAGCGAGTATGAGACAACAGGGAAATCCCTGTAACTCATAACAGTATGGAACTGGGACTATGGAGAGTGCAACGAGCATGCTGTGTGAGGGGTTCAAATAAGGAGGATTGAAGCAGAAAGACTGGAGTGGTGTCCAGTGGGGAGCAGTGATGATATTGAGCTACCAGCATTTCTCCATAGGTAAATAGTCTACCAGTAAAGAAGCAGGATGGCTGGTTCTTCATAACACCATGGGGGTGAGCTCTGATGAGCAATGGTGATATTAAGCTACCACTTGTTTGCATATTCATTTGCAGCCTTATCTGCTGATATTGCCATCCAAGATGTGATTCCAGGTGGTACAAAGCTTTGTGGGGGTTCTGCAGGTAGTCTACTACTGTCTGTTGACCAGCTCCTGTATCAGCAGCCTCAAATCCTTTCTGTGGGGCTGCACTGATGCTAATGAAAATAAGAATATAAAAGAAAACTAAAAGGAAAAAAGAACTTTTTTCTATGTTTTTAGGTTTATTTCTTTTTTTTTGTTGGTATTAATTTTCTTAAATTCAGCTTAGTTCAAGTGACCAGGTCCTCAAGACAGATAACTAGCTTGTCTCCTAAGAACATCAAAACTAATGTCTTTAATGATATTGTACAGTACCTTGTCTTAGAAAGTAACCCATAAATAAAACATCATATAGACTGTCAAGGTTGGGGTACACAGAAAAGGGAGATGTAATCCCTGAGCTCTCCCCAACCCCTGTCCCTGCCTAATTGCCTCCGTGTCCTAGGCGACACGGCGACAACCACGAGGACTGCAATTACTCTTGACTAAGGTGCAGGGAAAAGGGAAAACAAACAGAGACGAACACAACACAGAAGAATCGTCAGCTAGCCGTGTCAGAAAACCAGAGATAACGTCAGTACAAAATCAGAAGACGGTAGAGTAGTCATGTACGAGCCAAGGGTCAAATAAGCAGTAGAATACACACAATACAACGCACAAGCAGGAATAGCAAGGATTTGCAAAAACCGGCAAGGAGCAGAGAAAAAGGCAGGTATTTATGCAGGAAGATATCCCACCCCCAGGTTCTGAATGGACCAGATTCAGAGAAGCCACTCAGGCCAGCACCTGAGTATTAACCCTAAGTAGACAAACCAAACATGAAGATGGGCGTTGGCTCCAAAACAACCCACAGTGTGAACATGGTTAAAGGCAAGGCATAGGCACTAGAGATGAGCGAGCATACTCGTCCGAGCTTGGTGCTCGTTCGAGTATTAGGGTACTCGTAAGTACTCGCAGCTCGGACGAGTATCTCGCCATACTCGAGGAAATGGCAACTTCCGCATTGTGCTTTTTTGGAACCTATAAACACAGCCAATCACAAGCCAGGAGACTCTACAGTACACCCAGCATCAAACAAATTTGTACAGTTTCCCCCTAATAAAACTAAAAAATATATTAAAAAGCCATGTGTCATGTAAGAAAAAGCTGCAATTTACTTTGGTAGCCCAATAAATAAAAAAGCTACACGTGTTTGAACCGCATGCTCTAAATTGCAAAAAAATGCCTGGTCATTAAGGCCTTTTCAGGCCTGGCCATTAAAGGGTTAACCAATAAGTGCTTTCCCCACTAGTAAGGCCTCATACACACGACCGGAGCACAAAACACGGATACCAGCCATGTGTGTTCTGCATTTTGCAGAACCTAGCAATGGATGCAGACAGCACAAGGAGTGCTGTCCACATCTTTTGCAGCCCCATTGAAGTGAATGGGTCCACATCCGAGCCACAAAAAATGCTGACCAAAACAACGGTTGTGTGCATGAGCCCTCAGGGAAAGTGCTTACCGTTTTTTGCAGGGCACCTACAGTATATCTGGGGATGCAGGAGGCGGTAAGAACCAGTGAGTGCGTCCTCTCCAGTGAAGGAAAGCACTCATTTGTGAATAGGAGGCAGGAAGGAAACGTCGCCACTAGGTTTCCCAGTAAAAATGATTTTTAACAAGTTCCTGTGGCATGGCCCCTGAAACAGATGATTCATACTTTCTCCATGCTGCTCTCGCTGTTTCCGTCTTTCAATCCCGGAGCATCTCTCCAGCAAATGACTGACCTCAGTGGTGAAACGCTGCTTGTGGCCACATCACCACTGAAGCCAGTCATGCAAGTGACTATGCCCACAGCCAGCCAGATGAAAACAGCGCAGGTACCAGAAGATACAGACAGCGGGAGTGGCGGGGAGTAGGAAAGTATGAATCTTCTGTCTCAGGGCCATTCTGCAGGAACGTGTTAAAAATCTTTTTTTACCAGGAAATCCAAGTTCCTATTCCACTGCACTATATTCAGGCCAGCGCCGTTTCTATTACCAGGCGAGGGGTGCGATCGCCCGGGGCACGTGTCTCAAGGAGAAGAGGGGGGCGCTGTGGTGGCCAGCCGCAGGAGAGCGAATACATTATGGAAGTGCTCACTTGTATGTGGACCCCATCAGACCTCAGATCAGCCCACCCAGGCATATTCTGCTGATCTGAGGTCTGATGGGGCACAATACGCTGATCTGAGGTCTGATGGGGGCACATTCTGTTGATCTGAGGTCTGATGGGGGCATAGTAGGCTGATCTGAGATCTGATGGGGGCACAATACGCTGATCTGAGGTCTGATGGGGGCACATTAAGCTGATCTGAGGTCTGATGCGGGCAGGGGACTGTTAGTTTAGTGTAAAAACTGGGGACAGGTTTCCTTTAACATAGGAGTCCCCTTGTTTTTTACTCCTATTACTCCTATATTTTACTGCATTATGTGGTAGAGTATTTAGACTAGGGTATGTAGAAAGTCTATTGTACTGTACTTAGCAGCATAGATGATCTATCAGTTTATACAGTCATCTTTCTAATACAATATTATAACCACAACTAGTAGTATGTGCCTGTGAAGTTGGAAACATGCGTTTGGGAAGCCACTAAGTGGGGGGCCCACTCAAGTATGTTTCGCCCCACTGTGCTGAACCTCTAGCTACGCCTCTGCTAATCACATTACCTCTCCGGCTGGCAGGGAAGCGCTGCGTCTGCTTTAATTTACCTCCGGCTGGCAGTGGCAGGGGATCGCAGGGGAGGCCAGCTTTCCTTCCTGGCTCCTCCCAGCTGCGCTTTCAACTATGACGTGACTGAGGAGAAAGCGCCAAGGTCCTCTGTGGGCAAGGTAAATGCCTGGAGGAGGGAGGTTTTTTTTTTTTTTTTGTTATTAAAATACTGATCATTGGGGGGGGGGGTAGTAGTATGATAAGACCCCCAAATCCTCATCAGACCCCCTCAAAATAACCCCCATATCCCCCCTCAGTGCTCACCTCACACATTAAAAATCAGGCACTCCATGATCAGATCTCCCCTATGTCAAATCACCCCCCCCCACATGATCTCAGCATGGGGGGGTGGTGTCATCTGAACATGGACCGACCGTCATCTGAGCTTGGGCGGTCATCTGAGCATGAGGGTGTCATATCTGCTAACTCTAATAACCTCAGGGAATTATGGAAAAGGCACCAAGGTGAGCTGGTCTTTCTTCCCATGGGACTGTGGCATCTTTCCCATCGGCATGGTGACGCATCACTACTATTATACTCAGTCCCAGGTATACAATAAGCAATTGCTCTCTTCTGTAAAATGTAATGCCCACGCCCAGGTTGGATCATGCACATACCGACCCAAACAGTCTTTTCAGATATGGCATGCTACAACCCATTTTGTCTGGGGCCTTTTGAAAACTAATTTTCAACTTCCGACTTATAATTCCTCCTAACTTTAGTGCAGACCTCAACCCTTTTCCAACTCCCTGGGGTTCCTTGCCTATAATCCATCATTTTAGGATTATCCATTCTAGTCAATCACTTAAATTGGTTACTTTTGCAATAGCCAAATGATAATAACACCAATACAATAAATTGAGAGGCAACCAAAACAATACTGAAAAACTAGTCAAATCGGTGTAACAAAAGGCCTCGTCTATATCAATACCAAAAAGTACACCATTAATAAATAATGTTTACTTTATTATTACATCAGAATAATATACACACAAAGTTTAAAACAGTGGTGGTAACTACACATACAAAAAAAGGAGGAGCACACATAGGTAATAGGCATTACAGCTAAATACTCAATATTACTGCGAACACTGAGTTATAATCACGGTAACTGGTAAAGTGCCAGTGCAAACAATGGTGCAGAATGCAACACATATAACAGAGTATGATCACATTAGCCAGGTAAAAAGATCAAATACAGACCAGTGTCAACCTCCAACCCCGATGTACGTTTCGCAAATGCTTCCTCAAGGGGATACACCATGCTGTGTCCAGCGCTTATTTATAGTCCCACAGTAATTAAAAATGTAGAACATGCGGTCCAATGCAGGTCGAGGAGGAACCAGTGAGCAATCCGGCGTGCGTTCCACCCTGGGACGCAAATTACGTCACTTCCGGTCCTAAAGACCTCCCACAGAGCCCCAAATGATAAGGCATATGTGACACATATTGCAGCCGAACGGCCTGAGTCCTGCCTGAACAATAGAATAAATAAAGTGATGCCTGTCATCAAATAAAATGACTACTCAGTGCCGCTACATACCCCGCGTCCTGAAGGAGGAGCGCGGCCGGCACCGGAAGTCCGGCCAGCGTTCCACCGTGGAACGCACGCGCATGCGCGTACGCTAATGTGCGCTGACTTGGCCCTACAAATGAAATAATAAGAGAAAACTACACTAACTAATAATGAATTGTACAATATGACTCAGAATAAAATGTGAAATGTGATACAATGAAGTGAAACCAATCAAGAATGTGTGTAAGTGTGAAAATCATGTGAAAAACAAGTGAAAAACATAAAAATCATAAAAATGCAAAAGCAGTATGAAATGTGTGAAATAAAAATGTGAAATAAATGTGTAGAGGATGTGAAAGAGAAAAAAAGTGTGTGTAAATTGAAGAAGTGAATGAGTAGTGTGTGCGAATATATATCATAAAATGTAATCATGTAAAAATGAGTGAGGATAGGGAGGAAATGCAATGAAATTGCAAAATTAATGACGTGAAAAAATAAATTATTATTTAAAAAAAATTATAAGTGAAAATAATGAAAATGAGAGACACATGGACGACACAACAGTGTCAATTGCTTGCAGGTACCCTCACAGTTTACTAGGGACAATCTTACTAAGACACAGCGGGTGGCTTTAAAGGAAGTGAGTCAATTTACGGGGGTGATCATTAAACCCTCGGATAAGGGGGGAAATGTGGTGATTTGGCCGACGCCCCAATATGAGCGTGAGGCGTTTCGCCAATTACGCGACCTGAAATGTTATAAGAAACTCACCTTTAATCCCCTGATGAAATTCCAGGGTGAATTGATGGATATTTTGGAACGGGCATGTGATGCAGGAATTATTTCTTCTCAGGAAAAGAAACATCTATATCTCGAACATCCCACTATTGCAACATTTTATATGTTACCGAAAGTTCATAAGGATATAAAGAACCCCCCTGGACGCCCGATCGTCTCCGGAAACAATAACTTCTGTGAACCGATATGCAAACTTGTGGACCATGTGTTAAAACCGATTGTCGAATGCTTGCCATCATATCTGAAAGATACCGGGGACCTCTTGAGACGTATGGATGGTTTACAATTAGAGCATGACATGTTTATTGTGACTTGCGATGTTGAGTCTCTCTATACTTCAATCAATCATCAAGATGGCTTACGAGCAGCCTGGCATTTCCTTCAGATGTCAGACGTCCAGAGTGAGTATGGCTCATTTATACTCACATTGTTACAGTTTGTTTTACATCATAACTTTTTCATGTTTAAGAACTCCTACTACCTACAGCTCCAGGGAACGGCCATGGGGGCGGCATGTGCGCCGTCCTATGCCAACCTTTTCCTGGGGCTGTGGGAAAGGACGATTTTCCTCATGGACCCAGTTGACCAGATCGAGAAAGTCCACTTGTGGAATCGTTACATCGACGATATTCTCATTATCTGGCAGGGATCCTGTGAGGAGTTGGATGCTTTTATGGTCGGTCTGAATTGTAATGACTTGAACATAAAACTCACATATAAAATGGGCCGTGCTAATATGGACTTTTTGGACGTTCAATTACAGGTGGACACAGAAGGATTTGTCTGCACTGATATTTTCCGTAAACCTACCGCAGTCAACATCCTTTTACATGCTCAGTCATCCCATCCCCGTCGTCTCATTGAGAGTATCCCTACTGGACAATTTTTGAGATTATGTCGATTATGTTCAAGTGAGGAGACCTTTGAAGTGAGAGCGAAAGAACTCGTAGAACGTTTTGCGGCCAGAGGTTACCAACGATCGATTGTGGAGAGAGGCTATATGAGGGCCAAGAAGTCCCCACGAGCATCCCTGCTTCAACCAACATATAGGCAGAGACAAGCTGGGAATCAGCAAGCTATGAGATTTATTACATCTTATAATTCGGGATATAAGGAAGTGAATTCCATTCTTGCGAAATATTGGAATGTGCTACGCATGGATTCGGTCCTGAGGAAGATCTTACCATTACGCCCCCATATTACGTATCGGAGGGAGAGAAATCTGCGAGATCAGTTGGTACGTAGTCATCATGGGGGAACCAATATGGAGAGGGTGTTTGGTTCCAAGGGCCCCAAATGGGGGTGTAAACCTTGTGGTGGTTGTGTGGCGTGTCCCAATGTATTAACCACCAATATTTTTACAGACTCCTCAGGTCACAGAACGTATGAGATCACCCATACTATCACATGCAGTACGGTCGGTGTCGTCTATGTGGCAAGTTGCCCTTGCGGGTTACTATATGTTGGATTGACATCCCGGGAATTGAGAATAAGAACCAGGGAGCACGTTTTGGGGATAATAGCTGCAAGGGAGGAGGTAGACATTACCACTTTAAAGACGATCCCTCGACATTTTAAAACTTACCACAACTGTGATGAAACATCACTCAAGGTAAGAGGGATAGATCGCATTCTGATCGGGCAATGGGGTGGTGATTGGAAACGGATCTTGGCCCAGAGGGAGACCAGATGTATTTTCCGTTTGGACACGATCTCACCCCGGGGGCTCAATGAATGCATAAGCTTCGTTCCATTTTTATAAATATATTTGATTATTAAGTGTATTTGGTGATTTTTGATTGGCTCTTCTTCTTTGTCTTGGGATATCATTTGCCTTTTGTGCTCTAGTAATGGTTTCTACCGTATTGGTTGGCGTCTATGTGATTTATGTGTTTCTGTGCTTTTAATTTCAATTTTATTTTATGGTTAATTTATTTTATGTTCATTCGGTCCTTCTTTAGTATTGATTTTTCGATTTCTTTTGTAGTTCGAAGGAGTGAAGAACCATTGCCTGTATGATCCTGCCTGTTGTGTCGTCCATGTGTCTCTCATTTTCATTATTTTCACTTATAATTTTTTTTAAATAATAATTTTTTTTTTCACGTCATTAATTTTGCAATTTCATTGCATTTCCTCCCTATCCTCACTCATTTTTACATGATTACATTTTATGATATATATTCGCACACACTACTCATTCACTTCTTCAATTTACACACACTTTTTTTCTCTTTCACATCCTCTACACATTTATTTCACATTTTTATTTCACACATTTCATACTGCTTTTGCATTTTTATGATTTTTATGTTTTTCACTTGTTTTTCACATGATTTTCACACTTACACACATTCTTGATTGGTTTCACTTCATTGTATCACATTTCACATTTTATTCTGAGTCATATTGTACAATTCATTATTAGTTAGTGTAGTTTTCTCTTATTATTTCATTTATAGGGCCAAGTCAGCGCACATTAGCGTACGCGCATGCGCGTGCGTTCCACGGTGGAACGCTGGCCGGACTTCCGGTGCCGGCCGCGCTCCTCCTTCAGGACGCGGGGTATGTAGCGGCACTGAGTAGTCATTTTATTTGATGACAGGCATCACTTTATTTATTCTATTGTTCAGGCAGGACTCAGGCCGTTCGGCTGCAATATGTGTCACATATGCCTTATCATTTGGGGCTCTGTGGGAGGTCTTTAGGACCGGAAGTGACGTAATTTGCGTCCCAGGGTGGAACGCACGCCGGATTGCTCACTGGTTCCTCCTCGACCTGCATTGGACCGCATGTTCTACATTTTTAATTACTGTGGGACTATAAATAAGCGCTGGACACAGCATGGTGTATCCCCTTGAGGAAGCATTTGCGAAACGTACATCGGGGTTGGAGGTTGACACTGGTCTGTATTTGATCTTTTTACCTGGCTAATGTGATCATACTCTGTTATATGTGTTGCATTCTGCACCATTGTTTGCACTGGCACTTTACCAGTTACCGTGATTATAACTCAGTGTTCGCAGTAATATTGAGTATTTAGCTGTAATGCCTATTACCTTTGTGTGCTCCTCCTTTTTTTGTATGTGTAATTACCACCACTGTTTTAAACTTTGTGTGTATATTATTCTGATGTAATAGCCAAATGATGTCCAACAAGCTTATTATTCCATTCTTCCCTTAGGACATGATTTAAGGCAGACACATATATAAACATGGTACACCAGACCAGGAGGCTTTTCATGATTGGTCCTCCAGGTTCAAAACCTTTTTGCAATGATTAGCGTGTATCCACGAGGACTTTCTTTCCAGTTTGACTGAGGTGGGGGTGATTAACTGGACTTGGTATGGACCATCAAATCTGGGATCCAATGCCTTCCTAACGTGTCTTTTTACACACACCCAATTTACTGGCTGCAGCGAATGCCCTCCTTCCACTGAGTTAGGATCTGGAATAGAATCATATACACGTTTATGCAAGCTGGCAAGATGTTTCTGGAGTGCCCCCACATATTCAGTTAAATCTGAGTGTTGCATCTGTGCCTGCTGAGGAAAGTATAAACCTGTTTTTGGGGCGTGTCCAAATAAAATCTCATATGGACTCAATCCCTCCTTTCCTCGAGGAGTAGTTCGCACAGAATATAGAGCCAAAGGGAGGCACTCTACCCATGATTTTCCTATTTCTCTCATGGCTTTCTGAATTTTAAGTTTGATCGTCCCATTCAGTCTTTCCACCTTTCCGCTGCTTTGAGGCCTGTAGGGGGTGTGCAAAGCCTGATCTATCCCAAGAGCTCTTAAAATTTCTTGTAGTACCTCACCGGTCAAGTGGGTACCCCTGTCGCTTTTAATGGTTTCAGGCACACCGTATCTACAGACAACTTCAGAAAGAATTTTCCTCGCAGTGTTCTTGGCGGTTGCCTTTTGCAACTGGCCAAGCTTCTGGCCACCCTGAAAAGAGATCTACACAGACTAAAACATCCGTATACGTAACAACCCTTGGCAGTTGAATGTAATCAATTTTCAGTCGCTGAAATGGGTAAGCTGCCCTATCCATATGCTTGTTTGCAACTCGCACAGTCTTGCCAGGATTATGACAGGCACATATCATGCAGCCTTGCACAAATCTGGTAGCAGCACTGCTGAATCCCGGGGCCACCCACCACTTGGACACTATCTCACACATTCCTTCTCGTGACACATGTGTCCTTCCGTGTACCAATTGTGCCATCATGGGAAACAAGGTCCTAGGTAGGCAGCATTTTACTCCTGTTTGCCAAATGCCATCTTTCTGGTCTGCAACCAAGGCTTCCCACTGCTTCTTTTCAGCTTGTGGGGCCTGCTCCTGCAATTTTTGTAACAGGGCTAATTCTATAGGGGCTATACCCCAAAAAGTCATAATAGAAACCTTCTCTAGTGAGAGGTGGAGCAGGGCAGTAGCCTTCGCAACCTCATCAGTCAATCTATTTCCTCAGGAGTGTTTTCTCTTGTGTTTGCCAGCACCTGAGAGGGAAGTGTCAGTGCCTCAAACAGTTCTTTCACACTTTCAGCATTCTTAATTGGTTTTCCCATGGACTCACCATAATCCTTGCTTTTCCAGATAGGGCCATAATCGTGTGCAATACCAAAGGCATACCTAGAATCTGGTCAATATTTGCAGTTTTACCTTTTGCCAGCTTACACGCCTCAGCGAGTACCTTTAGCTCCGCCTCTTGTGCTGACATAGAGGGTGGGAGTGGCTGATTCTTTATTACCTCTGTCAGGGTGGCAATGGTGTATCCGGTCTTGTAGACCCCCCTCATGGTGGTACCTGAAAGCACCTACAAAAAAACTCAAAATCTGGGTTAGTCAAGGGGTCTTCTGTTACATTGTCTAGTGTCCGCATCTCTATTTTCATCAGTTCAACACAATCATGCTGTGCCCTGGATACTGTGAGATCAGATGTTCTGGAAATTTGTCCTCCCACTGATAGGGAAACTCATTGTCTACTCCTGCCTGTACTTTGTCACACTCCTTCTCAAATGTCTTCCATTGCTCATTTAACTGCCTTTCTTCTTCCTCCGTCTTTGAACCCTGTGGAAGCATTGTAGCAGGGTTCAACACAGTACAACGTTTGATGGTGAGATTGGAAGGGGTAAGGAGGCTGGTTTCATACTTAGTGAGTCTAGAGGCAGACATTTGTTTGGTGTGAGGCTAATTAAGTATTTTACTGACCACATGTGGCACCATAAGTACCAAGAGGTAATCAAGGACTATATCAGTAGCCTTATCCTTCAACATAGTAGCTGCTGCAATAGCCTTGATACATGAAGGGGAACCCCTAATGACAGGGTCAAGCCTACCAGAATAGTATGCCATTGGCTGGTGTTCTCCACCATGTAGCTGTGTAAGAACACCATGAGCATGCCCATCGGCCTAAAGCAGGGGCAGAAACTATAGCTTCTTTAAGCTGTTGAATTTCAGACTCATCCTCGGGGGAAAGCATAAAAGGTTGTCGGTTAAGGGCATCATACAAGGGTTGCATCAGTGAGGATGCAGAGGGAATCCATTCTCTACAATACCCCACAAGTCCCAGGAAAGTTCTAAGTTGTTTAGCAGTCTTAGGGAGGGGAGAAGATAAGATCCCGGGACAAATGCTTTTTCCCCTGAGTGATACAGTGACCAAGAAATACAACTCTTGTTAAACAGAACTGAAGCTTGTCCTTGGATGCTTTGCATCCATTTTTAGCTAAATAACACATGAGAGAGACAGAATTTTCTTGACATGCTTCAGTTGTGTCACAACAGAGCAGTAAGTTATCAACATACTGAAGTAGGACAGTGTCTTCATGGCAAGGAGCCCATCCTTGAAGGACCTAATGTAATGCCTGATTGTACTAATTTGGCAAGTTTTTCTTTTACCCACCCTGTGGGAGAAAGATCCAGCAAAGCTGCTCATAATTATGGGTGAGGGCAAAAAGCAGCTGACTCTACAGAGAAAAATGCATTTTGCCAAATCAATCACAGTAAATCAGACAGCAGTAAGAGGTATTGAGAGCAAGTGTGGGGGTTTGGGACAACTGGAGTGTCTGCTTCTGTGATGTCATTTATGGCCCTAAGGTCATGAACCATCCTATAAGTTACAGGTTGACCCTCGACCTTCTTTTTCTTGATTAGGAACAGAGGCGTATTTTAAGGACACACTTACACAATACCTTCAAATATTGGTCAATTTGCAAGTCTACACCTTGCATTTGAGGTAAACTAAGTGGGTATTGCTTCAATTTCGGTTTAGCACTCCCTGGAAGTACTTTTACTTTGACGGGGGTTACTGGCATACCACCAACATCTGTCTTGTCTGCTGCCCAAAAGGATATAGGCACCACTGCTAATAATTCATCATTGACAGATTCCAAGCTGTGGTGTAAATTACTATACAGAACTGCACACATTACCTTCAAGACATCATCATGTAGTGGACTGGTGACTGTTATCTGTCCATCTGAGCCATACTGGATAACAGCCTGTATGGCTGAGAGGACATCAGCTCCTAACAGATTTACAGGACTGGGTTCTGAAACCAAAAATTGTGTCACTATCTCCTGAGTGTCACGAAGTTTAACTTGGTAATGGTATAGTTTCCTGTAAAGTAATTGTTATATCGGAGAGACCAGTACCTGGCATCTTATTATAAAATCAGATGGAACTGATGACAATATGGAACTGCTTGCCCCAGTATCCACTATACAATCAATGTGCCTCCTGACATAGTACGTATTTGTTGCACTATTATTCTAAACCCACACTGTACACAATGCTGGTCCTCACATAGATATTTAATCTGATGACAAATTCTGCATCTTTCCAGCCTTACGTGTGCCATAATACGGAATGTATCTGCATAAGGGATGGAAGAGGCACAGAGGAACCAGTAGCTTCAGAGGGGTTAAAACTATCAAGGGTTAACAAACATACTCTCACTCATTGGAATTTCAGGATATAGGTTAGACTTGGGAGCAGAGGGAATTGAAGGTGTTAAAGACAAGGGAGGGGGTTTATTTTAAGAATTGTGCCTACCACCTGTTGCTCTATACCTGTGGCAGCTACAATCTTCTCATCCTCATAGAAATTCACCTGACACCCTCAATATATCCTCGCTTCTTCATTTCCTCGCATATTTTAATCCATGCAATGCTTTCTAATCCAGGGGCCTTTTATCTTTCAGGAAATCTTTCCAAATTTTTAAGCTCAAGTATCCATCTGGAGGCATCTGAGCCCTTTTAGTCATTACAATAGGTATTTTACCTGCCTCTTCTCCACATCGTCTTAACTATCTCGGCTGCCGTGACCCCCCGTCCACTATTTTGGAAATTTTGAGCTGGCCTGGCACTTTTCGACCCTGACGCTCCCATCCTTAGGACTACTCCAGAAGGCGGCCTTTCCTTCCGTTCATTACCTGCTCAGGCGTCCTTCACTCCTCTGTTCCTGACCGCAACTGCGCAAATTGCCAGGAACAGCAGAAGTAGCCACATCAACAGCCTCAAAATAAGTCACCAGCACAAAACAGTCAGAATATGCAGCCCTTCTAACAATATGATATCCTGAACCACCACAGGCCCCTGGTATATAGAACACCACTATAGATCTATAACCACTGTTTCTAATTCACTTCCCAAGTGTTTCTTTTGCCCTATATCCTTTCAGAAATCCTTTTTCACACAAATCCTATCTTTCCTCCGGCTGGGTGCGCCCTTAACATGGGTCACAGTCCAGAACCACGAAGGAACTAACCCGACTCGCGGGCAGGAACCTGTCAGATTCCTGTCACTTCACGTCATGATCTTTACACACTTAAAAAGAAGCCTTGAAACTCAGCAATCCTCGGACACTGCCGTTTGGAAATGAGTAAGGAATCCTTTCAGGGGTGTGTAAATATTGATCACTTGAACTCAAGCGCTCCCGTATCTGTCACACAGCAATCACGCAGTCACATATTCAGCTACCTAACTGTTAGACATTCATACAAACCCACAGACAATGGAGTGTTTAAATCCCACAGAATCAACAAGATGACAATACCAGGACAGCAGCTAATACAAGGGGGAAGGCACAGTGCACAGTAAGAATCAAAAGTCTTACTCACCGGTGTAAAGTGCAATTCCCTGTTGTCCTATTAGCCACAGTCCTCAATCGATTGTCACCTTGATTGCTGGCTGGGATCCCGGACAAGCCCCCAAGAACTGTTGCTACAGTATTTTTGCTGCTCTTAATCTAGAGCCCCCTCATTGTCTGTGGGTGCCAAATCTTATATAAGAGTTTCTCCCCCTGATGGGTCATTATGGAGAATTACTGGTCGGTGGTAATTACCCCGGCCAGGAGAAGACAGATGCAGACACACATGGTTGTGTTTGAACAGAGTCTCCTAAAAGGGGATGCCACAATGCTTTATTTATAGTGTAGTAGCCTGGGCTGACAGAAAGCTCCGCCCCTTACAGTCTGGAAATAACAACAAAGTCTTTACCATACATATACATTACATAACCTTAAGTCATCTATTCTTGTACAATGCACATGGTATAGAGAATGGGTCATGTGCTCACATATAAATATAGCAAAGGAAAAGGTCACGTCTCTGCTACGTGCTTAAACTGGCATATAATTAAGTTCAGATATTTTATTGCATTCACATACCCGAGAAGTGACCTTGGTTGGATCTGAGACATTGTATAAGTCTAGTTTCAACTTACGATGGGTCAGAAAAGACCATTGTACGTTGAAAATATATTATCCTGAGGCCATTGTATCTTGAGGAATCACTGTACTAAAAACAACTTTCTTAATGAAATGGCATGAATTATAAATATGCCAAAAAACTATGATTAAGGGCTCATGCACACAGCCATAAGTGTTTTGCGGTCTGCAAACACTGATCCCGGCAGAGTGCGTGCGGTCATTTTTATTTATTTTTTTACTCCTGCAGAAATGTCTTATCATATCCCAAAACAAGACAAAAGACAAGAATACGGCATGTTCCCAAAAGACAAGAATACGACGTTCTATTTTTTTTTACAGGACTGTGTTTTGTGGCACGGAACGTCCGGCCAATAATAGAACAGTCCTATCCTTGTCCGTATTGCGGGTGCAATGGAAGAGACATACGGATGAGCAGGGCCGATGTCAGCACCCGGCATACCCGTGAAAGTGCCAGGGCCCACTGCTCCTGGGGGCCCCACTGGGTCCGCTCACTCCTGCAAACCAGCTGTTCTGAATTCTAGGGCAGCTTACCCAAGCAATGGAGATAATTTTCGCCAAGTGCACTGCTGAGGTGGGCGGCCCCAGGACTCAGAACAGGGTAGATGGAGTTTCCTACTAGGCTAAAGGACCTTCCTGATGTCATCTGCCCATGTGACCAGTGGGGGAGGAGCAGAGAGCTGTGTTCATATACAGAGAGGAGCCAGGCTGGAGTCTGGTGAGGTGGTGTGTCTGTCCAAGTGTGTGTGTCGCCATCACCATGCCCACAGTGTTCCTATGTCTTGACACAGCTGCATCAGGATGTTCTGTGCAGGGCAACACTAAGGAAGGCAGCGCCGCCAGCATGGAGTCGTGTGAGAGAGGAACAGGGAGGCACACTAGGGACGTAAGTAACACTACCACATGATCTACACTAGTGTTATCTGTGGTTTTACATAGGACTGCAGTAGAGATGAGCGAACGTGCTCGTAACGTGCACTGTAGCTCTTGGCTCCCCTGCAATCGCATGGGCGCAGGCATCCGCATCCGTCGGGTGAGGAGGACGGATGCAGATGCCTGTGCCCATGCGAGCGCAGGGGAGCCGAGCGCTACAGTGCTCGTTACAAGCACGTTTGCTCATCTCTAGACTGCAGGTAACACTACGACATTATCAGCACTAGTGTTATCTGTAGTTTTACATAGGACTACAGGTAACACTTCTACATTTTCTGTGCTCAGATAGCCATCACTGTGTTAGCTCTGCTGTTACATTGGACTGCAGGGGACATCTACTATATTATCTGTACTCAGAGATTTATCAATGTGTAAGGGGGCTCATGGAGACTTTATCACCCAAGGGCCCACATAAACCTGGATCCAGCCCTGCGGATGAGGACAGCACATGGAGTGCTGTCCACATCTTTTGTGGCCTCGTTGAAGTGAATGGGTGAAGTGTGAACTTGGCCTTAAGTCATTTTTATCTTCATACTCACTCTCATTACGAGTTCTTCAATCAAGATGGCTGCGGCGGCCTCTTCGCACTCAAACGGATGAGGTGAGTATATTTTTTTTAACCCCTGAAAGGCCCTAGATGCCACCATCAGTGATGAACGTGGCATCTGAGGAGTTCAATGACAGTGGGCAGCACAATCCCCCTTCCTCGTCATTGCACCCGCAACTTACAAAGAAATTAGCTTACAAGAAACTTGCAAAGTTTGAGTCCTCTCATAAAGAACGGCATTTGTTGATGGTCTTTTTGCTTCCATTTATGCCAGCGTTGCTGCCGAAAGATACTCCTAATTCATGATGGGGCATCTTTGGTAGTCTATGGGGTACATTTTCAAAGACTGGCTTTATAAGTCTGAGTTCCCGCCTGCACTGCCGCAAGATTTGTCTTATTTATTATGAGTCATGCTTCCAAGCATAAGTGTTGGCCCCCGGCACACCCACACTTTGCCTCCGTCCCGCCCAACTGCCGGGCACAGCGTAAAACCAGCCGTGCGACTAAATATTGTTACATTGCTGGTTTAAAAAGGGCACTTGTGACTATATTACACCTCATTTTCACTTATATTATTTGGCATTATACATTTGTTGTACCAATGTATGCATTAGCCACTGGCATTACTGTAATTACAGTATCATATACTACATAATTACATAGAGTATAATTATTGTTGCATGCAGCTTTTGAATAATGATTGTTGGTAAATGACTTGCACTATTTCCCTGCTTTGTTTGCTTTCAGGAATTCCTCCTGGTTTTCCACCTCTGCAGTGTCGTCACAATAGCATTATTATCTTTATTATTATACCTGCCCGCAATGTTTACTTGATTCTGTTTGAATTTTCATTAAACCGACAGACATTATCCACACTATGGCATCAGTTATGAGTGAGCGCTATGTGTGTGAAATGCGTCAGCTGTTAAATTAAGAGTTACCGTATTTTTCGCCCTATAAGACGCACTGGCCCATAAGACGCACCTAGGTTTTACAGGAAGACAATAAGAAAAAACTATTTTTCATCAGACTTCAGCTCACAGCCCCAATCAGACCCCCAATGTTAATAAGACCCCAATAAGATCTCAGATCAGACCACAGATTAGACCCCAATGTGAATAACCCTCAATCAGATCTCAGATAAGAGCCCCATGCCTCCAATCTCATCCCCCAATGCCTCGAATCTCATTCCCCAATGCCTCCAATATCAGCCCCCAGTGCCTCTTATTATGAGCCCTCAGTGCCTCTTATTATCAGCCCCCAGTGCCTCTTATTATCAGCCCCCAGTGCCTCTTATTATCAGCCCTCAGCCGCAGAACATATAAAATAAAAAAGCCACTTACTTCTCCTGCTCCTGGACGCCGACGCTCCTCACTGCCTGTGTTCTGCTTCCTCCTGCTGTCGGCTGTGCTGTGAGCTAGCCCTGCACAGCCGACAGCCGAGAGGAGGACCAGGAAGCGGTGAGTACAGAGTTTTCTCTGTTGCTAATGAGCGCTTCCTTAATGGAAGTGCTCATTAGCATTCGCCCCATAAGACGCAGAGACATTTTTCACCCACATTTTGGGGGAAAAAAATGCGTCTTATAGGTCGAAAAATACCGTATGTTTTAACCTACTGGACGCTGGACCACTACAATCTCTTTGAAGCTACTGTATACTATACCCGAGGTCTGGGGGATGATCTGTGCTGGCCAAAGGCTCTGGTGCATATTTACTAGTGGATGCATCTGTTTTTAGGTGTAAAAATGCTGTTTTACACTGTCTTATTTTTTAGTCACATTTACTACTGAAAATGCACTTGTTTTAGAGGCATTTGCGCCTCATTCGTCTAGTTAGATTTTTTTAGACTAATTTAGAAGTTTTCTAACTTTTGCGCCTATTTTCTGAAATATTTATGTAGGTGTGCCTTATTTTGTACCTGATTTAATTCCAAAAACAGTCACATTTCTACTCCACTCCAGGGATGGCACGTTTTTCTATGTCTGTTTTGCGTGGTGAGATGCTCCATATTTTGCCACAAAGTCGCACTTTCATGGAGACGTGCGCCTAATTTCAGCTCACTCGTGCAACATTTTCATGCACATACTAATTATACCAGTCTTAATGAATATGAACCGGTCATACTGAAAAACAACCACTAGAGGTCAGACTAATGCCAATATGCCTAGTCTAATTTATGAAGTGCTTGATAAATAGTCAGCAGGGGTCAGCAACCTCCGGCACCCCAGCTGTTGAGAAACTTCAACTCCCAGTCTTAGTTTCGCCATAGCTGACGTGCCAAAGGTGGCTGATCACTGTTATGATTATTATTATCGTTTATGTGAAAGCACCATTAATTCCATGGAGCTGTACACCAAGAGGAGGTTACACATAGTATAAAAATACAGTAAATAATAAACTATTAACAGACTGGTACAGAGGGGAAGAGGACACTCCTCACAAGAGCTTACAATTAATTGTTCTAGAGTCTGGATTTGGTCTGGGATCTGTTTTTATTTTAGCAACTGTACTTTTTTGTGGTCTGGTGTCTGTATTTATTCTGGGGGTTATTCTGGTTACATTAGCGCAAGATTGGGTATAACTATTAGATCGGTCCCAGCAATACGACACCCACAGATCACGAGACCGACCGCTTGAATATTTCATATTTTTTGTGTTTTTATTTGCTAAAAATATATATATTTTTTATTAGGGGACTCATATACAGTATCTGCTCTTTTGTTCACTTGTACCATAGACTGCAATAGAATGCTATTGCAGTCTATGATATTTTATTGGCTGCCTTTCATGTCAATACATGCTGTATTGTACAACCAGTAAGTACGACGCAAGCTCAGCTTGTGAGCTCATTCCATGCATTCCCTTAAAGCAAATTATGTACATGCATGTTATAGGGGTTAATAGCATGCCCAAAAACCTTCAACAAAAAGTTGATGTGTCAAAGAATAATAAAGAATACACATGGTATATGACATGGGCAAGAACAGAGGCACCCTTCCCTAATTGTTTGCACAACCTTTGGCAACAATGATAGCCTCCAAAAGTTTATTGAAGCTATCTGTGAGCTTCTCTCACCTGTCTGCTGGTACCTCTCTCTTCCCAGGGGCAGAACTACCAATGTGGCAGCTGTAGTGGTTACTATGGGGCTTGCAGTGCCAGGAGGACCTGCTAATGGATGTCTGTCATACATTATGACCCAGGCCTCATTCCACGGCCTGCGCTCTCTCTAGCAGCAGACATGATGAAGTGACATTATCGTGCATGCTGGGCTCAGTAGAAGAAAGCATGGGCCAAGGATCATTCCTCACTCTGTGCGCTCTCTCTCTCAGGCACAATGATGTCACTGCATTTCATATGCTGGGGAGAGCAGGATGTGCTCAGTTCATTAAGGGAACAGACAGGGGTGCACCTAGCCTGCCTGCTGCCTGAGGCAAAAATTGAAATAGCACCCCCTACCCCAAGCCCTATACCAAATTCTCAACCTAACCCCTTCTTTCCTAACATTACATATATCACTACAAAACATATAGGGTAATACAGCACCCCATACCTCTTACATCCAGTGATGTCTCCTCTGATGTAGACTTTCTCTCTCCTCAGCTTCTCCATTCACACCAGACCACCATGATGATTTTTCACCCATCTCTAGTGTCTGCAGTTTGACAAAAAGACATCTTAGTTTCCTACTTTTCCCTAATCCTTCCACCTTCTGGACAAATCATCCTACCACCTCCAATACTGTGCCCACTGGGCTCACCAATATTATACTGCAGAAACAGAGAAACCCCCTGATAATACCAGTACCATGCAGATAGTGCCCTTCAATAATTATTGGCATGCAGTGTCCTAAAATAACTGCTCCCAGCAAATAATGGTGTAAACATAATGTCCCCAAAAAATAACTGTGCAAAGCTGATACTGTGCCACGGTGCCCCCACAGTAATAGTGCTCTCAAAAGTCCCACTAATAGTAATAATTCTCTGCCAGAGTGCACTTGGTAGTAATAGTGCCCCTACAGGGCCCCACCATGTCCCCACTGTGCCCCAGAAGTAATAATGCTGCCCATAGTGCCCATAATAGTAGACATATTTCCCATAGTCCCCCAGTAGTAATAAAGCCCACCATAATGCTGCCCAGTAGTAATGAGTATCCTTATAATGTGAGAGTAGAAAAATGCCACCTTAAAATGAGCACCAGTACAAAAAATACCCCCTTATCTGCGCCAGTACAAAAATGCCCTCTTTTGTGCCAGTGCAAAAAATGCCCCTAATAATGTGCACTAGTACAAAAATGCCCTCAATAGATCCCCCATAGCGCCATCCCATAATGTGCCAGTAAAAAATGCCCATTATTAGTGCCCCTAGATGCCCTATAGTGCTCCTCTTCTGCACTGTGCCAAATAAAAAAAAACACATATACTAACCTGCATGCTTCTTTCAGCGATGCGATGCAGGCCTCTTACAGCCTGAGTCCTACACTGTATGGCTCAGGCGGCGCGAAGATGTCATTGTGCCGCCTGCACTTGCCTCTGATAGGCTACAGGCACAAGGCCTGCATCCTATCAGAGGAATGGGGAAGGTAGACGCCTCTCCCCTACCCAGCCGCATCATCCATCTGTTTGCTGTCCTGAGGACAGCCATACAGATGAATAGAGAAATGAGTGCTTGGAAATGGAACACAATGGAAGTGCTCATCTCCCACTGCCATGCAGCTGGCTCCCACTTATCTCCAGAGCCACGCTGCCTGAGGCGATGGCCTCACCTTGCCTAATTGGCAGTGAGGGCTTGGGAACAGGGCAAGGTGAGTATTACTGTTTTTTATTTTATTAACACCTCAGGGTCTGAACTAATGTAAGGGAATACCAAAGGGGGTGGGGGGGGGTAGTACTGTGTGGGGGCACTAAGGTAGAAAAACTTTTGTGAAGGGGGCATAACTACTGTGTGGAGGCACTAAGGGGACATAATTACAGTGAGTAGGGGTTTTATGACGAGCGTGGACAGTCCTGACTAGCCAAGGGAAGGGGGGTTATAGGAAAGTTGCTCAAAACGGAACCCTGCTCAAAAATGGGCTATGGGGCCCAGCCGCTGATGACTTGCCAAACTATGGAGAGTCATGGAGTCATAAAAGTTGAACCCCAAGAGCTCTGTAACCGGAGAATGCAGTTAAGACTTTAGAGCAGGGCTGGCCAACCTGAGGCTCTCCAGCTGTTGTAAAACTACAACTCCCACCATGCCCTGCTGTAGGATGATAGCTGTAGGCAGACTGGGCATGCTGGGAGTTGTAGTTTTGCAACAGCTGGAGAGCCGCAGGTTGGCCAGCCCTGCTTTAGAGGGACAGAAGACTGCTTCAACTCTAACCAGAAACTTCATTTATTCCTTTTTCCCCTCTTTCTAATTTACGGTATGTGTTATAAGAAGCTGCTTGTTGCATAACCATTCTCCTTGTACAGAAATATCTGTATGTCCAAGTCTAATGCACAAAATGTCACTGTGACATAATTGTAATTAAAAGGTGAAAAAACTCACAAGAAATGGAACCACTGTTAACCTTTAAAGAACATTACAACAACGTCTTTAGATCACCTTATTAATTTATGTGTTTATTTTTCAAATACGTGAAAACAGTAAAGTGCAATTAACAAAGGTACAATTGACCAACAAATAAATCTATATACATGTGCTGAAACCAAAAGACGGGTTTAACAAGGAAGTTTCATAAAGCTCTCTCCTCATGACTTGGTCAGTACTGATCACATTATTCAGGATGGTGTGGGTACTACCCAATAATTGGATGTAATATGTGTTTTGTATTGTCTCCTTGCCTGATAAGGGGACTAGGTTTAATAGAAAGGATGTGACTGATAATGTGCTAACGTGCACCAAAACTCTGCCTCAGCATGCAGGCACACAGTGAGTCACCTAAGAGACTTAGGGGCTGTTCAGACAGACGTGGTATTGCGGATCCGCAAAAATGCGGATCCGCAATACCACGGTTGCCGACCAGCTTTTTCTGAAAACCCTCACCACCTTACCAATACCTCTGTGGTCTGAATCACTGAACATGTGCACATATTACACCAGAAATCTACTCCAGTCCTTGGCTGAAGTAGATTTCGGTTCTGGAGCAAGGGCAGCCCGACATGATCGTGGCACATCGCACACCAGCTCAGGACAAATTAAGACACGCATGTACAATACCCGTCATAATAAGTCTCTCCCTTTGTGCACTGCATCGTATTCATTTGTTCTGTATATACTTGACCGAAACCACGCAGATCCCCTGAACTCGTTAAACCCTGCACACATAATATACAATAGTGAATATATAATGTTAGCAATAAATATTATATACTTGTCACATTGCCTATAAATAACAAAACTTTAGCTAATCCACTTTTTATTCATCAGATACTTCAAAGTACCAGTGAGGTAATGGGAACTATTATTACACTGCAGAGGTACAGTAACAGAATGAGAAGAATGTATAAATGGCAAGGATCTGCGCTGTAGTTGCTCAGGCTTTAACAGCGCAGCACTCTAAACACCTGCAGCACTGAGCGCACATGCTGCAGTTCAGGCAACTAGTACACTGGACTGATTTACAGCAGCAACATAAGGACTGGCAACTGTCACAGCACTGCATACATCCGCATCCAGACTCTAGACAACTGCAGCTCTGTAGACAGCTCATGCACTGGCAGCAGTCTAAGCAGCTCTCACAGCCTCCACATGTATTAGAAGCACACTATAATAAAAAAAAAAGAAGATACAAATTAGAAAATAGAAATTTTGGAAGCACCTAAAAAGTACAAGAGAAGATATTAGTTGCATTAAGCATGACTGCCAGCCAGGAATTTACATGGAAATACACTGTAACTGTAATACAGAATCATGATCAATCATGAAGGATTTTGTTAGAAATCATATGTCTATCTTTGGTCTAATTAACAATAGTCAGAGCTCTTCTAACAAAACCTTCTCACATGCTAACCACAGAGGATAACTGGTGACTGTCTTCTAACTGCATTGCTACAAAAAATTGTATTCTCTAACCTGTTAGAAAGGTGCATGATGTAATCTGTAGTGAAGACAATCTTCTTACAGGTGATTGTATTTGTGAGTTTTAACCTCCCTTCTAATCCTCAGCTGTGTCATGTGACATACACTCTGCCTGTACAACTGACACAGGAAGTCAGTTTCTCTATTTAGGCCTATGAGAATAACATTGATGCTTTCACAGAAATACATAGATAAACTGGCTTTCTGTCCACACATGAGAAGCTGTGTTATATGGGGAGGCAGAGTGCTGGTCACATGACACAGCTGGGGATCAGAAAGGAGGGGATAACTCAAAAATACAGACACTGGTAAGAGGGTTACCTTCACTATTGTTTACATCTTATGCCTTTCTAACAGGTCAGAGTAATAAACATTTTTCTGGGAGTGCTATAAATAAATCTTAAAGGGACTGTCAAGTCATTTTATATTGATTGCCTATACTCATGATATCTCATCAATATCTGATCAGCCAGGGTCTGCTGAACTTAATAGACTTATGTCTTTTTTCAACTATATTAACTTTGTAACTATGCTGCTGTATCTGCATAGCCCAGTCCATTGTGTAGTTGATGGAGCTATTTACTGTAGTGCTACTCCCATTCACTTCAATGGGAGCAGTGATGCAGTGACCAGCTCCGTCCACGACACAATGGTCAGAACTATGTAGGTCTAACGTGGGAGTTACTCCCAAACAGCTGATTGGTGAAAGTGCACTGTATCGCCCCCTCACTGATCAGATATTGATGGACCATCCTAAAGCCATCAATATAAAAAGAATGGAGAAACCCTTTAAGGCTACGGCCATTCTCGTCAAGTCTAAGCTCCTGCTGAGCCTTCCCCTGGGGGATATATTTGGATCCCACATCCAGCATGAGTGCATTGGAAGTCAATAGAATTCAGTACTGTACTTACTGAATACATTCTCATCCCAAAGTGGGGCAGAAGGTGGCTGGAATTTTTTTAATTATACATAATATTTAGCAAGCACATAAAATTTCTAATTAGAATAACCACAAGTGTGGACATCGTTGTGTCACATTAATACATTGGCATGCTCAGTAAAAACTGTCACAAAATGACACTTTTATGCACCAATTATTGTAGATTCTATTCCTAAAATAAAAGAAATGTGGAGGTCATAATAATAAGAAAAAAAAATAACTTACAGAGTTCTGACAGCAGAGGCAGCCAATCAGGGTGGCAATGACTCCAATTCCAATAAAAATCCACTGAATGATCAGGATGGAGAAGGCAAAAAGATATGTTTCTCTGTGGCAATCTCTCTCATTATTGGAGTAAATTCTGAAGACCCAGACACTGCCTAAAAACAGAATGTTTCACAAAAGTTAAACATACAATTTGCCTTAGAAAAAACTGAAAATGCTCCAACTAGACAAATGTAAAATACTTTGGGGCAGATTTACTAAGACTACCTAAAGGCAAACTTATACTATGCATTCTGAAACTGTGTCTGATTCACCATGGCGGCTGATATTGGATGGTTAATATAACACAACTTTAGACTAGCTTAAAGGGGTTCTCCAGCCTACAGATATTGATATCCTATCCTCCAGATAGGCCATCACCATAAGATCAATTGGGGTCTGACACCAAGCACACCCACCAGTCAACTGTTTAAGGCTGCAGTGGCACTGACATCTGGAGTCTAGCTCTATACACAGCATAGTGGCCAAGGTGGGGTACTGCAGCTCAGCTCCCTTTCAAGTGGATGAGAGCTGAACATCAGTACTCCAGCACTGGAGACTATGCAGTGTATGGAACTTTCTGCTGCATACAATTTTAGTTTCCAGCCCAGCGGTAGCCAAAAGAACAGAAAAATGAAGGGGGGGGGGAATAGCAGAAAAATATCAAGTTGAGAGCAGCACCAACGTACTATGTAGACTTTCATAGGTATGCATCAGCCCATCCGTGACCCCAGAATCCACAGTGGTCATTAGATTAATGTTCCAATGAAATTTAGCATGTCCATATGAAATCCTTTATTCAAAATGGGCCCATAAAAATGTACAAAAAAAGCCAAAGAAAAGTGCTTGTGCAACGTTTCGACTACATAGTAGTTACTTGATAGAGACTACTGTGTAGTGAAAACGTCGCACCAGCACTTTTATTTGGCTTTTTTTGCACATTATTTATGGACCCATTTTGAATAAAGGATTTCATATGGACATGCTGCCGTCAACTTTCATTGGAACACTATCCTGAGGATAGGTCATCACCATCTGTAACCCGGAGAACCCTTTTAAGTTTTTACCATATATTAGGTGGCTAACTTTGTGCCAGAACTGTGCAACTGAATTTTTTTACATGTAAAGTCACGGCCCCTACCTTACTAAGCCACACCCCTTATTAGCTGAGGCTAAAAAAGTGTCTGCAACACTTAACAAATGTGGTTGACCTGGTTTGTGGCGGATGTGCAATAGTAAATCTATGCTGTTGTGCCTAAAGTTCCTTAGTTAAATTATATATTTTGGATGTACCCCATTGATATTCCCATTATAAGGTGGTATCCCTGTGTGCCAGTCATGCACAGAACTAAACTACTGAACAGTCCCTAAGTTCTTAGCAGCCAAACACTTAATTTGTTCTTACCTGCAATAAACCAGGCGAAGAGAAACAGGCCCACGAGTATGCTGACTATTTTACTGAGAGTGGGACAGCAGCACTCCAAGGGTAACAGTAACCAAGATCCCAGGAAGAATGCCCCCGCAACAATCATATAGATTGGGATATAAGGTTCGGCTGCACAATCATTTTTGTGTACTGCACCTAATTGAAATGGAAGGGAAACATTAAAAAGAATGCAGTGTCACTTCACGGGGTCATAATATTTCCCTAAAAAAAATAAAAAAAATTACACTTTTTCTTTAAAGGATAATTGAAGTTATCACTTACCTACGACAATCAGAGCAATGCTAATCGGAGTCCATATTCCAAAAATAATACTCTGAATCGCTAAAATTCAAGATCAACATGATTAAAATATTGCAGAAATGTATAAAATATATATAATTCTAATTCAGTCAATTTCCAATACAGTGCAGAACAGATCTTCAGTATGTAAACTGAAGATGAGGGGGCCATACTTACTTATGCTCCCGGTACAGCAACCTGCAAAATGAAGAGAAGAATTCTATTATATCAGAGTACTGATTATTCTGCTTACTAAAGCCAACGACTCAAGCTACCTATTCTGAAACAGTGCCTAAAATATCTCTTTATAGTATGATGCTAATATTAATACAAGCAAGCCAGCATAGTGGAGTGATATACGTCTGCTCCCATATCACTACATACCTAGGCACATGCTATTCAGGTTAAAGTCTATGTACAACTTTGGGGGCAATTTATTTTTATTATTATTGCACTTATTTTGAGCTAAAAATCATTTTTTCAATTGGTCTTTATGAAAAATATGGAATTATTTTTTATGTACATAGCTGAGATGCTCTAGTAGCTGCCTGTATTTTTTTTGTCTTTTCAATCATCTGGGGAGCAGAAGGACTCCTTATTTCTGATCTCTGACCTGATAAACACTCATTAAAGCTCAGTTCTTATCTTACTGATAAGAACGTGGCTTAAATAAGTGTTTATGACCTCTTAGTAGTTTAGAGATAAGGTTTATTAGATGACCAGCACAAAGTGAAAGTACCAGTCACACAAGCTAGAAAAACAGAATGTGACAGAATGGTTCAATATTTTTATTAAACCCAATTAAAATATGATTTTTAGCCAAAAATTAGTAAAATGCAATCATAAACAAAAATTGCCTCCAAAGGCATAGATAAGCCTTTAAAGAGGACCTTTCACCACTCCTGACATGCCTGTTTTAATGGCTTCATCCATTCCCCACGTACTAACAATTCTGGAACATCTCTTCTTATGTCTCTATGTTGTGCCATTCCTTTATTATTTGCACTAGTAGTTATGAATGAATTGCTATTTTCCTTTAGTAAAGGAACAGAGGGGAGGTGACCAGTTGGGGGTGTGTACCTGCACAGACTTACTCTAGCCAATCAGTGCTGTCATGTTCAGACTGTGCAGGGAAACACTCCCAACTTGTTACCACCCCTCTGTAGCCTTACTGCAGACAAACAGCAATTCATTCATAACTTCTAGTGCAAAACATAAAGGAATGGCACAACATACAGACATAAGAATAGATGTTCCAGACTTGTTATTACATGGGGAATGCATGAAGCTATTAAAACAGGCATGGCAAGACTGGTGAAAGGTCCTCTTTAAGCTTTCTGACAAACATAAGAAGGCCGTGATGACATCCATGGTAGTTGTTGCCCAGAATGAAAGAAGCGCTTTTTTAAAAAAAATTTTTGCGTATGTAGTATAGGATAGTATATTTTTAACCCATTCACCCCCGGAGATTTTTTTCGGTTATGCATTTTCGTTTTGCGCTCCCTGCCTTCAAACAGCCATAACTGTTTTATTTTTCTGTTCACATAGCTGTATGAGGGCTTGTTTTTTGTGGGACAAGTTGTACTTTCCAACGCCACCATTTAATATTGCATATGGTGTAGTGGGAAGCGGGAAAAAAAATTCCAAATCGGGTGAAATTGAAAAAAAAAACGCTATTCCGCTACAGTTCTACGGGTTTCTTATTTACAGCGTTCGATGTGCATTGAAACTGACCCGTTACTTTCATTCTACTGGTCAGTACGAATCCGGCAATACCTAATATGTATAGTTTTTCCTGTGTTTTTTTTCCTTGTCATATCTTGACCCCTATATCTTTTTGGTATTTATGTGTACGGAGCTGTATGGGGGCTCATTTTTTGCGGGGCAATCTGAAGTTTTTATTGATACCATTCTGGGGTGTGTATGACTTTTTGATCACTTTTTATTTAATTTTTTTAGAAAAAAAAAGCGACGAAAAACGGCGAATCGCCATTTGCACGCTTTTTTCCGCCACACTATTCGCTGTATTGGAATTTTTTTTTTATATTTTAAAAGTACGGGCGTTTTCGGTCACGGTGATACCCATGATGTCTATATTTATTGTTATTTAGGTATTTATTTTTTCATCATACGGAAAGGGGAGTGATTTGAACTTTTATATATTTTTTATATATTTTTTAACATTTTTTTTTCTGACTATTTTAAAGCTCAAATATGAGCTGATATATTGTGTTTTTTTTTCTTTATGAGCAATCAGGGATTTACTAGATGGAGTTAAATCCCATAATTGCTCATTTCTTATCCTGGCCTGCCATCTAGTGGCCAGAATAAGAATTGCAGTTTGAAAACTGTAATCCTCACTAGCGAGGATTACAGTTTTCATATGGTGTACAGACACCCCGATTGGCCACTCGGGGCGTCTGTACACCACCCGGAAGCGTATGCTTCCGGGTTCAGACGCATCCTGATGCCGTGATCACGTGTGATCACAGCATTAGAAGGCCCTAGAAGACGCCGCCGATGGTGGTAAGTAGCAGCAAGTCTCTGCTGTTAGAAACAGCAGAGACTTGCCGGCCATGACGCCCGCCGCACCCGCGAGCGGGTGTCATGTCCCCGTACCGTATAAAAAACCTAAGGTAACCCAAAAAGTCCTACTGCCCTATAAGATTACACCAGTAATAGAAATGGTACATGGTTGGTTGGACCCTTCTGCAGATTTTACATTGGGGCTCTGGAACTGGTCAAAACATTACCAGTTGTTATATACAGTATTTCCACATTTTACACATCTTTACTGTGGTATACTTACTGCCGCTTCTTGGTGTAGCATCATCTCCTGCCATAGTGCTTGCTGTATTTCACTGGATCTTCCTTTCCTAGATGAGATGGAAAAGGAGCAATACACATGAGGGTTCATATACCATACAGCAGCCTCTGTTGAGCATTGAAGAACAATTTACTATTTATTGCCTGTTTGTAAAAGCACAACTATACACCTCAAACAAGTGTACAGCTTGCCAAAACACGCCAATTTCTACATACCACAAGATGGCGCTACCCGTTAAAAATTTATGTCACTTATCAAGGTAAATTTTTTTCTAACAAGGTCTGAGTGTGTTACTCGGGTTACTTTCAATCCATCACTGGTGATGGATCCATTTTTTAGGAGCCTAGAAAACTGTATCCGTCACCATTGACTTTTAATGTATTTAGTGATGGATCAGTTTTTTTCCGTTTTGATTTCACAAAACCACATCCTACCAGAACGGATGCATCCTGATGTGCAAAATCAAAACGGATCATTTGAATTCCAGTATTGAAATCCTCGGATCTCAGTACCTGAATTATGAAGGCAATTGTGAAAGTAGCCTTATTAAGGTAAACTTCATTTTTTTTTTTCTAACAATGTCTGAGACAAAAAAGTTCTCATTCATCTTTTAAATGAATCAATCATAAATGACATTTGAATACAGCATTGTTTTACACAGAGCTATAGACTGCAAATCATGTTAAAACATATAAAAATATATGACATAGATTACTGTTATGGCAAAAAGACACTAAAAAGAGCATTCTGTAGAGAATAAAACAGATAAATAGATAGATAGATAGATAGATAGATAGATAGATAGATAGATAGATAGATAGATAGATAGATAGATAGATAGTGGTTAGCACTGTTGCCTTGCAGCTCTGGGCCCTAGGTTCAAATCTGACCATGGACAACATTTGCATGGATTTTTGTGGGTTTCCTTCAAAGACCTACTGATAAGGAACTTAAATAGTGACCCCCATTGGGTACAGCTTGATGTCTGTAGAGCGCTGTGGAATATGTCAGCGCTATATAAGTGCATAAAATAAATAAATATAGAATTCTGGATAAAACCAAATAAACATTCTCGAACTTTCAAGAGCCCCAAATCTTACACTGCTAATCTTACAAAAACTATAGAAAAGCAGTACAGACTGACATGGGTTCCATAGATACAGAGAACCGCTTATATATAAAGTCAAATGGAAATACACATAATATGAGCCCAGTATCCACCATATTAAATCTTGTTAAATTTAAACAAGAAGCCACTATGCATCAAGATACAAGCTCCGCTAATATAACCTGGTTGCCAGAAGCCTACAACTGGTTAATATTATCCGTGCCACCACTTCTGGTGGATGAGCTGAAGAACATCAAGTTTTGCCCAGAATAAAGTCCTAGAAAAGTGCTCAAAGACCAATCCACAATAAAGTCCCATTCTAGTTTACAGGCAATGGTGTGCAAAGAAAAAATGTCATCTTCTCCATCCTCAGATGATTGTAACCTCAGTACCTTTCTGATCCGTAGTGCAAAGTCCTAAGTCCAAACTACGACAGTACCAATACATAGAGATGCCTTCTATTTATATTAATCCACCCATTATAACTCCCATAATTGACAGGTGTGTTAATTTCTCTGGCATGACTATAATGAGCAATTAATTAATTCACTTAATTCTTGTTCGCCTGCTTTTCATTGAGTGATCCAAAGAATTCCATATGTAAACAAAATACATTCTTTCACGTAAAGTCACTTATGAGATTTCATAGGCACATGGTCAGGAATGTAGTTCATGAATGTCACGTCCGTGGAGCATGTGAGACGCGAAGACTACAGTGGTTTTACTAGAAAGTCAGTTTTTCCAAAATGAAATAGCTAGAAAGGGGTATATTCTGCAACTCTGTGTGTAGCTCACTCATGACTGTTAACATATGTAATGATTAGGTAGCAGAACAGTCTGTACTAGGGTACTTTCACAACATGTTGTAATTTTAGTCCGGCTGCCTTTTGGCATGTTTGCCGTGCTGCGTCCGGAACTCCGGCCGCAGACGTGCATTAGCGGCAGCACGGATCCGGCAGGCTGTTCACCCGCCGGAACAGCATGCCGGACACCTATGACGCTAATGTGAAAGTAGCCTTAAACTGTACCTAAACGTAGAAATAAAGGGGATCATTTACTAAGCTTATATACACCTAAAATAGGCATATTTCAAGGGCAGATGGTGGTGCAATGGTTAGTTGTGCCACTATCTGCGACTTCCCCCCGCTCACTTCAATTCTAAAATTGTGGGCGAGAAAGGGGCCGGTTTTAGGCATAGAAAATGGTCTAAATTTAAGACAGCTAGGAAGGGGTCTAACATTTAGAACTGGAGCTGAATGTGCCGAAGTTATAGAGAGGCCAGCACCAGTGGATCCACTATGTGCCCCAAAGTTTATTAAAACCTACTGTAAATGCCCTAAAAAAATTCTTTTTTCTAATATACTTTTTTTATTTGCTGGATCATACAAGCACCTAATGTCCAGGTGCCTATTTCGCTTTGTAGTCCTTGCTTCCGTACAACGCTATGTATGGGAGTACAGATTCCCCTGTGGCACACTGAGCCCTGTACAGACATAGCTCCATAGCACATTGCCTGTACCAGCGCTGCTCTCCTAAAGCCTGATGTAGATGTGCTATGCCAGGCACAGGCAGAGGAATGATTTGCAATGCTTAGCCCTTGCGCTGCGCCCGCTCGCTCTGCTAATCCTTGTACCTGGCAAGGCTTAGCAGAACGAAATGAGCGGGCGCAGGGCAGGAACTAAGCATAGAATATCGCGGCTCCTCAGACTTGTAACTCGAAATGACTGAGCCCCTCAGCACATTTTTGGACAGCCCCCCCTTTCCCTGAAACTTCTTCACAACCCCCTCCTCCTGTGCAACTTGTACTCCTGTAGCTATTCAAGATCACTCTCTCAGACCAGGCCCAGTTGCTGCTCTCTCCGGTTTCCATATTGTAACAGTAAATATCGTCATTGTATAATACTGTTGAGGGGGCCCTGATAAAGTCTTTTAGTCCTCATCTTGGGTGGGGCCGCTTCACCCTGCTTCCCCTATAGCTATGCCCCGGCGGCTCCTATCTGTACCAGCGCTGCTGTCCTAAAGCCTGAAATAGATGTGCTCTGCCCGGATTTAGCAGAACGGGCACAGGAGTGATTTCCACTGGTCAAATGGCAGCAAAAAGAGCGGGAGAGAGTCCAGCAATGCTTTATCCCTCTCCACGACAGGTCTTATGGTTGAAGGACCTGCTGTCACATGACCAGGTCTATGGAGGTCCTGAGGCCAGAGAATGGAGCTTCCACAGAGGGGGGCAAATGTGAGCTGCTGTTGGAAAATCTGGTTTAGGGGTACTAGGTTTCTGTTTTTAAGGGGTCAGATCTAGGGGTCTGTATTTAGAGGGCTGTTGAATTGACAGACTTGGTACTTAGCATGTTTATTGACATTATTTACTGATTGGGGGAGGACAGGCAATTCTAAAAACCTAGGTGAACCTAGGGTATTCCAGGGCCAACAAATAGAAAATTACAAAACAGACTTGTAGGCCAGCATAAATATGACCATGATAATCAGGATAATTAGCTAATTATAAGTCAGAAATAAAAGTAAAATATGCTATGGGTCTTGCTGATCATATTATGTCACTGGTGGGGGAAGCTTCCTACGAGAAGATATGATAGAAGCAAAAATTATGACTTGCAGCAGTGTTTCCTTGCATATAATTAGCTACCCAATATGGATAATAATCTTTAGTAAGTGCCTTGTATTAACTTCCTCACCATGATAAATGCCACTTACTGAAGTGACACAACCCCTTTAACTGTGTTAACCTTTTGAATGCCTGTATGCTAGAAGTTAACGTATTTTATGCTGGTGAGCACAGTGTGTGCCTGTGTCCTTGTATGTTAACAAACTGGCATGTCATCAGCCGTAACGATGGGTGGTGGCAGCATATAGATGCATGGACTGGTTTTTGGGTGATCCAACTCATTTTTAGCTTTTGGCAAAAGGTACATGTGAAAGTGAAAGCTGAGTAAACCCTTACAGTTGCATACAACTAAGGTGTGGTGTATGTGACAGAAGCCCAGCTTGGTACCAATGAAAACTACAACTTCTCTGGTAAGGTGGGGAATTAGAGAATTACAAGAGATGTCAACCATCATTGGCTGTAATAGTGTTTGTTGCCTATATTTGAAGAATTGTATTCCTTTATGCAGTCTGCAGTGTAATTATCTTGTCATTGTATGACTGTATCATTAAGTCACTATGTGCCCATAATATTTTGGCACTGAATGGTAGTATGAGACGATATACATAATCATTTCACGAACCTATATTACATATCAATTTATTGATGTATTTTCAGCCTCATTATTCTATATACAGCAGCAGAGCTACTTTTTTTTCTATTAAATATATATGAATTAATAAGACTTGTAAGTAAGATTGGAAAATTGAGTACAAAGAAATATTAAACTGTTAAAATGAAATTACATTGTCCATGACACTAAATGTATCAGATCTTTAAAGGAAGGGAACTAATCATTAGGTTTATACTGCACTATTGATGGATAGGACAGAATAAAGAATTGACAAAAACCCTTAGGGCCCATTCACACGACTGCAGCCCCATTCATCTCTATGAGAGTGGGCAGCCGCGGCACGGAGCCATTATTGCAGACCCGCAATAATACGGCCGTCTGAATGGGGCCTAACTTTAGGAGTGTGTCTGTAATTTGTGAAGAGACTCACTGCAACAGGATGCCAGCAATGTGAAGCAGTGATCTGATGCATTCATGATATGCAGAATCCCTCTGGCTCTCTGCTGCTTATTGATAGCCATCTTTCTATATTTAGTAGTAGGAAGAGAGATGCCAATCAGGTGCTCTACATATCATGAATACATAAGACTACCTTGTCACAGTGCTGATATCGTGCTGCAGTGATTCAGTGAAGAGTGATCCATTAGAGTGGCCTCTTTACGAATAGTTGACACACACACATGATGCACTTCTTTGTCTCTCAAAATGCTGTCTCCCTGAAAGAAACCCAATAGACCCAATTATAGAAATCTGGGGTCTGTTGGGCACTGTTGCAGTAGAGTATCATATGACAGATCCAGTGTAGAGATGAGAGAATTTCTTGAAATTAGTTTCATGTCCGATTCGTCGAATCTTTCAAAAAAATTGATTTAGGAGCAAATCGATTCTACCTGAATCATAACTGCTCCAATTGGACTAAAATTGGTAGGTGACAGTCTAAGGTCTCTTAGTTTCTCTTTTTTTTAACTTTTGATCCCACCCCCTTAATCTCTTTAACCACTTCCAGACAAGACAATTTACCCCACTTGCCCTCCCTCCTGCCCAAGCCTAATTTTGCAAATCTGACATGTCACTTTATGTGATAATAACTTTGGAATGTTTTTCTTATCCAAGTCACTCTGATAATGTTTTCTGGTGACTCATTGTGCTTCATGCTAGAGGCATATTTGAGTTGATATGTTTAACCTTTTTTTTAATTAAAAAAATCTAAAATTTATGAAAAATTGGGAGAAATTAAACATTTTCTAAATTTGAATTTCTCTGCTTTTAACACCTTCCCTCCCAGCGCCATACATGAACGGCGCGCTGATTGGGCGGGTGCAGGAGCTGCGCCCGTCCGATCAGCGGCGGGGGTCCGGCTGTGCCCAGGTGCCGGACCCCTGCTGAATGCGCCAGCATCAGTGAAAACACCGATGCCAGAGCATTAACCCTTCATGTGCCGCAGTCAGCGCTGACCGCGGCACATGAGGCGTGCGGCATGTCACGATGGCGAGTGGGGGGCCATCGGGTCCCCGCGCTGCTGTGACGGGGACCCGATGGCTTGGATAGCAGCCCAATGCCTTCCTTAGGCATCGTGGCTGCTATCCCTGCGTGCCTGTGCAATCCAGCCCCCTGGATCGCACAGGAAGCAGGCTGTAAGTGTACCGTATTACATTGAGTAATACACTTACAGCCAATGCATTACAATACAGAAGTATTGTAATGCATTGTAAAGGGGATCAGACCCCCAAAAGTTAAATAAAGTAAAAAAAAAAGTGAAAAAAAGTAAAAAAAAAATTAGTTTTACAAAAAATAAGTTTCAAGTAAAAAAAAGACACTTTTCTCAAAATAAAGTAAACAAAAATTGGAAAAAAGAAAAGTATACATATTAGGTATCGCCGCGTCTGTATCGACCAGCTCTATAAAAATATCACATCATCCACCCCGCCAGGTGAACTCAGTAAAAAAAAAAAAAAAAAAAAAACACAGTACCAAAACAGCCATTTTTTGGTCACCTTCCCTTACAAAAAGTGTAATAGCAGGTGATCAAAAAGGCGTATTTAACTCAAAATGGTACCAATCAAACCGTCATCTTGTCCCGCAAAAATGATACCCTACCTGAGACAATCGCCCAAAAAATTAAAAAAATATGGCTCTCTGAAAATGGCAACACAAAAAAAGATTTTATTCTGTTCAAAAATAAATCTAATGTGTAAAACTTTCCAAAAATAAAAAAGTTAGACATATTTGGTATCGCCACGTCCATAACAACCTGCTCTATAAAAATATAACATGAGATGGCGCCCCAGGTGAATGCTGCAAAAAATAAAAAATAAAAACTATGCCAAAACAACCATTTTTTTACCCTCTTGCCTCACAAAAAGTGTAATAGCAGGCGATCAAACAGGCGTATTTAACCCAAAATGGTACCAATCAAACCGTCATCTTGTCCCGCAAAAATGATAGCCTATCTGAGACAATCGCCCAAATAATAAAAAAATATGGCTCTCTGAAAATGGCAACACAAAAAAAGATTTTATTCTGTTCAAAAATAAATCTAATGTGTAAAACTTTCCAAAAATAAAAAAGTTAGACATATTTGGTATCCCCCAGTGTCAAAGGGACACTGACATATCAATAGATAAGGTTGACAGTGCTAACAAACAGCCCATCTAAAACACACTGCACCATCATATTTTTTATGCTTTTTCATATTAGAAACATCCCAAAAAGTGTCACTTATTGCATGCAGATGGTACTTAAACACGCATTGTGCTTTTGAGAAAAAAAATAGTGACTTGTTATAAACAAGCATCCAAATATTTTGCTATAACAGGGGTAGATGCATGCCTGAAGTAACACACACATTAGTAATGGAAGAAGTAGTGGCTTCTTTCTTATTTTTAGGAGCAGCAGAAGTACAGTGTGGTTAATTTTCAGAAGACACAGTGGCTTTTTATGAACAAGCCCTGAAAAATTGTCCATTATAATTGGGTCACAGAACAAGTACAGTATGGATGTTGAAAGAGTAAGGTAAAGTTTAAGGTGTTTAAGGGTATTAATGGCATGTGGCAACAATAGTAGCTGCACCAGTAGCAGCACGGCATGGAACAGATAAGCAGTAGATGTACAGTGCCTTGCGAAAGTATTCGGCCCCCTGGAACTTTTCAACCTTTTGCCACATTTCAGGCTTCAAACAAAAAGATATAACATTTTAAATTTTTGGTGAAGAATCGACAACAAGTGGGTCACAATTGTGAAGTGGAACGAAATTTATTGGATCATTTAAACTTTTTTTTGTAATAATAAAACTAAAAAGTTGGGCGTACAAAATTATTTGGCCTATTTTCTTTCAGTTCAGAAAACTCACTCCAGAAGTTCATTGAGGATCTCTGAATGATCCAATGTTGTCCTAAATGACTGGTGAAGATAAATAGAATCCACCTTTGTGTAATCCAGTCTCCGTATAAATGCACCTGCTCTGTGATAGTCTCAGGGTTCTGTTTAAAGCACAGAGAGCATCATGAAGACCAAGGAACACACCAGGCAGGTCCATGATACTGTTGTGGAGAAGTTTAAAGCCAGATTTGGGTACCAAAAGATTCCCCAAGCTTTAAACATCCCAAGGAGCACTGTGCAAGCGATCATATTGAAATGGAAGGAGTATAAGACCACTGCAAATCTACCAAGACCCGGCTGTCCCTCTAAACTTTCATCTCAAACAAGGAGAAGACTGATCAGAGATGCAGCCAAGAGGCCCATGATCACTCTGGATGAACTACAATGGTATGAAATGAAATAAAAAACAAAAAACAGAAAAAAAAAATAAAAAATTATAAAAAAAATAAATATTCAGACCTCGCGGTTGTAGAGTGTCTAGATGGGATATCCACTCTACTTCTATTTTATTTATTCTAGTGACTGGATCTCCTCCTCGCCAATCTTGCTGTACTTTTTCGATTGCCACAAATTTTAAACCTTTGGGGTTTTTCTTGTGGAACTTCAAAAAATGTGAGGAGACACTATGCGTTTCCATCACAGTATGCCCAAGGAATCAGTTCTTTCCAGTTACACCCCTCACTGTGATGATTGATCGTCATGGCCAGTTTTGTCGTCATTATCATCATCAGCCTCGTGACCTCCAGTACTGACTCCTCCTGCTACTCTTCCTCCAGTAGTAGCTCCTCATTCTCCTACTCTACTTCTTCCTCCATTTGGGTCCACAGCAGTTACAGGAAGACTAGAAAGCAGTGGCGTAGCTACCGGGGGGGCAGGGGGGCAGGGGGGCAGGGGGGCGACGGCTCCGGGCCCAGTGACTCAAGGGGGCCCATAAAAATAAAAAATCTTACTTACCTGTTCTGCGCTGCGGCTGCCCTCCGGTCCGCGCTCTGCTCTCTTCCCTGGCGGCGCGCACTATGACCTGACGCTGCACGCAGCGTCAGGTCATAGTGTGCGCGGGCCAGGGAAGAGAGCGGAGCGCGGACCGGAGGGCAGCCGCAGCGCAGAACAGGTAAGAGAGGTTTTTTATTTTTATCTTATGTGGCTGGGTGGGCTGATCTGAGGTCTGATGGGGGCACAATACGCTGATCTGAGGTCTGATGGGGACACAATATGCAGATCTGAGGTTTGATGGGGCACAATATGCTGATCTGAGGTCTGATGAGGGCACATTAAGCTGATCTGAGGTCTGATGGGGGCACAATACGATGATCTGAGGTCTGATGGGGCACAATATGCAGATCTGAGGTTTGATGGGGCACAATACGCTGATCTGAGGTCTGATGGGGGCACAATACGCTGATCTGAGGTCTGATGGGAGGCACAATAGGCTGATCTGAGGTTTGATGGGCACAATAGGCTGATCTGAGGTCTGATGGGGGCACAATAGGCTGATCTGAGGTCTGATGGGGGCACAATATGCAGATCTGAGGTTTGATGGGGCACAATACGCTGATCTGAGGTCTGATGGGGGCACATTAAGCTGATCTGAGGTCTGATGGGGGCACAATACGCTGATCTGAGGTCTGATGGGGGGCACAATAGGCTGATCTGAGGTTTGATGGGGCACAATAGGCTGATCTGAGGTCTGATGGGGGCACAATACGCTGATCTGAGGTCTGATGGGGGCACAATATGCAGATCTGAGGTTTGATGGGGCACAATATGCTGATCTGAGGACTGATGGGGGCACAATACGCTGATCTGAGGTCTGATGGGGGCACAGTATGCTGATCTGAGGTCTGATGGGGGCACAGTATGCTGATCTGAGGTCTGATGGGGGCACAGTACGCTGATCTGAGGTCTGATGGGGGCACAGTATGCTGATCTGAGGTCTGATGGGGGCACAGTACGCTGATCTGAGGTCTGATGGGGGCACAGTACGCTGATCTGAGGTCTGATGGGGGCACAGTAAGCTGATCTGAGGTCTGATGGGGGCACAATACGCTGATCTGAGGTCTGATGGGGGAACAGTAGGCTGATGTGAGGTCTGATGGGGGCACAGTAGGCTGATCTGAGGTCTGATGGGGCACAATACGCTAATCTGAGGTCTGATGGGGGCACAGTAGGCTGATGTGAGGTCTGATGGGGCACAATACGCTAATCTGAGGTCTGATGGGGGCACAGTAGGCTGATGTGAGGTCTGATGGGGCACAATACGCTGATCTGAGGTCTGATGGGGACACAGTAGGCTGATGTGAGGTCTGATGGGGGCACAGTATGCTAATCTGAGGTCTGATGGGGGCACAGTAGGCTGATGTGAGGTCTGATGGGGCACAATACGCTAATCTGAGGTCTGATGGGGGCACAGTAGGCTGATGTGAGGTCTGATGGGGCACAATACGCTGATCTGAGGTCTGATGGGGCACAATATGCTAATCTGAGGTCTGATGGGGGCACAATACGCTGATCTGAGGACTGATGGGGGCACAATACGCTGATCTGAGGTCTGATGGGGGCACATTCTACTGATCTGAGGTCTGATGGGGGCAGGGAAGTGATGTAAAAACTGGGGACACGTTTCCTTTAACATAGGAGTCCCCTTGTTTTTTACTCCTATTAATCCTATATTTTACTGCATTATGTGGTAGAGTATTTAGACTAGGGTATGTAGAAAGTCTATTGTACTGTACTTAGCAGCATAGACGATCTTGCAGTTTATATAGTCATCTTTCTAATACAATATTATAACCACAACTAGTAGTATGTGCCTGTGAAGTTGGAAACGTGCGTTTGGGAAGCCAATAAGTGGGGGGCCCACTCAAGTATGTTTCGCCCCCCCTGTGCTGAACCTCTAGCTACGCCTCTGCTAGAAAGATATGCAGGCTGTTTTTCTTCCACTGTCTCTTGTTGCATCAGTGTGAGCATTTAGCCTAAGATAAATATTGGGGATGACATAGTTTATGCTGCAGTTTCCCTATTGACAAATCTGGTGGCCTCTTCAAAGGGCCTGAGTATGCGACACGCATTTCTGATAAGCTGCCACTGCCTGACCTCAAGAAAACAGATGCTCCCTCCTGAGTGGGTCTGGTGCATGACAAAATTATTCACTGCTTTACGCTGTTCATACAGATGCTTCGGCATATGCAAGGTTAAATTTAATGTCCAGATCAAGTGGTAAAATGGTAGACCATTCTGTCGCTGAAAGTCCAGGAGGGAGTTCCTTTCCACATATGAAAGACTGACATGTGAGGACAGTCTTCTGGACATGCCATGATACTGTCACACTCTGGTGTGGAGGGAATAGCCACACCGAGCGTACGAGGGAAGGGAAAAGACCAAAACCAGGGAAACGGTCACCTCCTGCAGGGAACCCAGAAACTAGGCCCTGACTGACTACCTGTCACGGGGGAGACAAGGGAAGGTGTGCCCTGTACTTGAAACCCCCCTTCTTTCCCTACCTACTTGCCTCAAACGGCCCTAGGCGGCCGCGGACAACCACGAAGACGTTCCCTATACTGGGTAAGTGCAGAGGGAGGGAAAGGGAACACAGGGAGAGACAAAACACAGATGGAACAAACACAATGATAGAGTAGTCAGCAAGCCGGGTCAAACACAGGAGATAGCGTAAATACCAGGGGTCAAGAGAAGAGAGGTCCAAGTCCAAGTCCAAAGTCAGAGTCCAAATAGCAAATCCAAAACACAAGGTCGCACAAGCACTGATCAAAAGTATAAACTAATCACAGGCATCTGAGTGAGGCAGTTGCCATCCTTAAATAGCCCACCCAGGATCATGTGATGTGGCCAGCATCACATGACCTGAGGCGGAGCAAGCTGTCCAAACAATATGCAAAGTAGCCATGTGGTGTGATCAGCACCACATGGCTAAACCCAAACAGAGAATTAACTCATGAAGTGCTGGCTGACAAGACCAGCACTTCAATTCCCTATTGCTCGTCTCTAGGGGGGCGGAGAGGTCCGGCGATGTCGTGCAGAGGGAGCGCGACGCCGACCTCGCGTGACAGTACCCCCCCCTTCACGAGGGGCCACCGGACCCTTACCAGCGGGAGCAGGCTTATCGGGATGCTGCAGATGGAACTTTTGGATGAGCGAGTCTGCATGCATCCTGGTCAACGGTACCCAAGACCTGTCCTCAGGACCGAACCCCTTCCAATGTACGAGGTACTGGAAGGAATTCCGGACCCTTCTCACATCCACAATTCTGGCAATCTCATGCTCCATTTGTCCTGCTACCTCAACCGGAGGAGGAGACTGTTCCTCAGGACCAACGGGAGCAACATAACATTTGAGCAAAGACACATGAAAAACATTATGAACACGAAGGGAGTCGGGTAAACATAACCTAAAAGAAACCGGATTGATCACCTTGGTGATCCTGTAAGGACCAATGAAGCGAGGTGCAAACTTGTAGGATGGTACCCTCATGTTGAGATTTTTAGTCGATAACCATACCTTATCCCCAACCTTAAAATTCACACCCTTAGAACGTTTTCTATCAGCCTTAGCTTTTTGAACTCCTTGGGCCTTTTCCAGGTTCGACTGAACCTGTGCCCAAACTGTGCACAGTTCTTGAGAAAAATCATTGACCTCTGGGACAACCGACGCAGATGGGGAACAGGAGCCAAAGCGTGGATGAAAACCCATATTGCAGAAAAACGGCGACATCCCAGAGGATGAATTAACACGATTATTAATTGCAAATTCAGCCAGAGACAGGAATCTGGCCCACACATGTTGGTTATCAGAAACATAACATCTGAGATATTGCTCAACGGATTGGTTAAGACGTTCAGTCTGACCATTGGTCTCCGGATGAAAGGCTGATGAAAAGGACAAAGAGATACCAATCTTATTACAGAACGCCCTCCAGAACCTAGACACAAACTGTACTCCCCTATCAGAAACGATATTCTCAGGAACACCATGCAGTTTGACAATATTATCCATGAACACGGACGCCAAGACCTTTGCAGAGGGTAATTTACACAAAGGAATAAAATGACACATTTTGCTGAATCTGTCAACCACCACAAATATCACGGTTTTACCCTCAGAGCACGGCAAGTCCGTGATAAAGTCCATGGACAGATGTGACCAAGGTCTACTAGGTATGGGTAAAGGATGTAACTCACCCATAGGTCGTGTCTTGGTATTCTTGGACCTGGCACAAGTGTTACACGCAGTTACAAAAGCCTGAACATCTCTGGAGATTGACGGCCACCAATACTGCCTAGAGACCAACTCCTTGGTGGCATTGATGCCAGGATGTCCACACAAAACAGAATTATGGCACTCACCCAGCAGTTGCAATCGCAAATGAGCCGGCACAAACAATTTGTCATTGGGGGGTACCAATGGGAGCAAGATGTTGTCCTGCCGAGATTTCAGAAGCGAGGTCAGATGAGGTAGCGGCCACGATGATATCAGCTGGCAGGATGGGCTCAGGAGGGACGTCAGGAGGCTGATACGCCTTGAAACTTCGGGATAAGGCATCGGCCTTAACGTTCTTGCTCCCGGGTCTGAAGGTAACACAAAAATCAAAACGAGTAAAGAATAAAGCCCACCTCGCCTGTCTAGGATTCAATCGCTTAGCCGATTCTAAAAACATTAAATTCTTATGATCCGTGAGGACCGTAATGCGGTGAACTGCCCCTTCTAAAAAATGACGCCATTCCTCAAATGCCCACTTGATTGCAAGTAACTCCCTATTACCAATGTCATAATTCCTCTCGGCAGGAGAGAACTTGCGGGAGAAGAAGGCGCATGGCATAAGATTAGTTAAGGTGGAAGACCCCTGGGACAGTACAGCCCCCACACCATCCTCAGACGCATCCACCTCAACTACAAAAGGCTTACTTTGATCAGGCTGGACCAACACAGGAGCATTCATAAAACACTGCTTTAACCTTTCAAAGGCCTCAATAGCTGCAGGGGGCCAATTGACCAGATCAGCCCCCTTGCGAGTCAAATCCGTAATGGGTTTGGCTACCACAGAAAAATTTTTGACAAATTTACGATAAAAATTAGCAAACCCCAGAAATCGCTGGAGCGCCTTCAAAGAGGAAGGTCGCACCCAATCCACAATGGCCTGTACTTTAACTGGGTCCATTTTGAAAGAAAAAGGGGTGAGAATGTATCCCAAAAAGGCCACTTCCTGAACACCAAAGGTACACTTCTCCCCTTTAACGAACAACTTGTTTTCACGCAACACCTCCAGCACTTGCCTGGTGTGAGATACGTGACTTTCCCAGTCTGCAGAAAAAATCAGGATGTCATCAATATAGACAATTACAAATTTCCCAATAAATGGTCTAAAAATGTCATTGACAAAGTTTTGGAAAATTGCCGGAGCGTTACTTAACCCAAAAGGCATTACCAAGTACTCATAATGACCTTCCGGGGTATTAAAAGCAGTTTTCCATTCGTCCCCCTCACGAATCCTGATTAGGTTGTATGCCCCCTTCAAATCCAGCTTGGTGAACCAACAGGCCCCCTGGACCTGATTCAGCAAGTCAGGAATAAGGGGCAACGGGTATCTGTTTTTAACAGTGATTTTATTGAGCTCCCTGTAATCGATACAGGGCCTCAATCCTCCATCCTTTTTACCAACAAAGAAAAAACCTGCCCCCATGGGAGAAACTGAAGGCCGGATGTGACCCTTGGCCAGACTCTCCTTGAGATAATCCCTCATGGACTGACGTTCAGGAGTAGAGAGATTATAAATGCGACCTTTGGGATATTTGGATCCCTCAATAAGGTCGATGGCGCAATCATATTGCCGGTGAGGAGGGAGGAACTCAGTCTCGGACATGGAAAAAACGTCCGAAAAATCGCCGATATACTTGGGCAAGGAAAGAGACTCAGTGGTACCTCCAAACAGCAATACTGATTTACAACATTTGTCACAATTCATTCCCCATTTTTCCAATTCACCTACCGACCAGTTGATCACAGGGTTGTGGTCCTGTAACCATGGCAGACCTAAAACAAGGTCGGCAGGTAAATCCTTTAATACAAGGAAGGAACAAGTCTCGGTATGGGTAATTCCTACAGTTAATACAACCTCAGGAGTACAAAACTCCACTCTCCCATTATTCAATGGAGTGGAATCCAGTGCGATAATTTCAATCACCTTCCTTAAAGGAACTAGCGGAATCCCCACAGATTGTATAAAATCAAAATCAATAAAATTAATGGCAGAACCAGAATCAACAAAAGCCTTACCGGACCCCCTGAGTTGGTTGTACGCAATGGAGATAGGTAATAATACTTTCCTCCTTACCACCGCTGGGGTTACCTTACTTCCGGCAGAAAGCTCTCTAGAGGGCAGAAGTTTCGGGCATTGCTGGAGCCAGTGGTTCGTCTCACCGCAGTAGAAACAGGTTCCATTCAAGCGTCTCTGATCTCTCAAAGTTCCTCCCCACTGTATGGACTCCTCCGGGACCCTGGTAGAAGGTGGACTCAGAAGAGGGGATTCAGGCAGGACGACACCCTGAGGAATATCTGAACGTTCCCTCCGTCTCTCCCTCACTCGACGATCCAGTTTAATGGCTAGTGTCATGGCTGCCTCTAGGGTGTCAGGAGTAGGGTAACTGACAAGTAAGTCCTTAAGATGGTCAGACAGCCCCACCCTAAACTGGCTTCTCAAAGCAGGGTCATTCCATCCAGAGGAAACACACCACTTTCTAAACTCAGCACAGTAATCCTCTACTGGACGGTTACCCTGCCGAATGTCTCTGAGCTGAGTCTCAGCTACAGAAGTCAAGTCAGGCTCCTCATATAATAGGCCTAAGGCCTGAAAAAATGCTTCCACAGACTGCAAGCTTGGGGAGTCAGGCGGTAAAGAAAAGGCCCATTCCTGCGGATCACCTTGCAGCAAGGAAATAATTATTCCTACCCGCTGCTGCTCGGCACCCGAGGAGTGAGGACGTAAGCGAAAATACAATTTTACGCTCTCCTTAAAGGAACGGAAAGTTTTCCGGTTCCCCAAAAACCGATCCGGCAATTTAACATGAGGTTCCACAATGGGGTTAGATGTGGAGGGAGCCGCTACTAGTGCAGGTTGTAGCTGCTCCTGATGTAGGAGCCTCTCGGCCAGGTCCTGGATCATCTGCGCCATACCCTGAACCTGGTCCGTGAGCACCCGCAATTGCTCCATATGATACGGCCTGTGATTCTGTCACGGGGCAGACAAGGGAAGGTGTGCCCTGTACTTGAAACCCCCCTTCTTTCCCTACCTACTTGCCTCAAACGGCCCTAGGCGGCCGCGGACAACCACGAAGACGTTCCCTATACTGGGTAAGTGCAGAGGGAGGGAAAGGGAACACAGGGAGAGACAAAACACAGACGGAACAAACACAATGATAGAGTAGTCAGCAAGCCGGGTCAAACACAGGAGATAGCGTAAATACCAGGGGTCAAGAGAAGAGAGGTCCAAGTCCAAGTCCAAAGTCAGAGTCCAAATAGCAAATCCAAAACACAAGGTCGCACAAGCACTGATCAAAAGTATAAACTAATCACAGGCATCTGAGTGAGGCAGTTGCCATCCTTAAATAGCCCACCCAGGATCATGTGATGTGGCCAGCATCACATGACCTGAGGCGGAGCAAGCTGTCCAAACAATATGCAAAGTAGCCATGTGGTGTGATCAGCACCACATGGCTAAACCCAAACAGAGAATTAACTCATGAAGTGCTGGCTGACAAGACCAGCACTTCAATTCCCTATTGCTCGTCTCTAGGGGGGCGGAGAGGTCCGGCGATGTCGTGCAGAGGGAGCGTGACGCCGACCTCGCGTGACACTACCAGTATGAACAAGCCTTAGTAGTAGGAGAGTTCATACACAGGAACCTAATAATAAATTCACCCTAAAGAACCCTGCAGCTAGTGACACAGGAAAGAGTCAACCCGT